>JAQSVV010000075.1:4200000-4708522 GCA_036375495.1 Agrotis segetum | reverse complement strand
CGGTTAACACTAAGAACATTAGTTTAGGTACGATAATTCTGTATGTAATTCTACCTTTAGGATTTATAACCTTTCTTGTTTTTAGATATAAGATAAAATTATTAAACTGTAAGCGAAATCATCAGAATCTTAACAACCCTGATAATTTCGCTCTTGAGGAGGGAGGAGTTATGCAACCTGAACCGCAACGAGTGATCACCGTGAGAGCATAAAATGCACGATTGCAGTTTAGGGTGGCCCTTCGAGACGGTTCTTGCATTTTTGTCAATTTAGCATTTTAAGTAGCAGTAAGTCCATGTAACCATAGGCTAGTTTTTGAAGGCATTACATTAGAGCATGCGCTTCTGCTCACACGTAGTCCTATTCTTTTATTTAACGCTCCCCCATAATTTGACTAGGTAGTTTTTATTACAAAAAAAGTCAATAATGTGACTTTTATTAATTTTATCTTTGAAATACAAAGATAAAATTAATAAAAGTCACGTTGGGGTAATATTTCCCGCAGGCAACTGCGGGAAATATTACCCCAACGTGACTTTAGCAGCCAGAATAGTCAATATTATGACAATATTTTGAGTTGTTCCGGCCATATAAACACACATTTTGATCTGGCTGTAAGACAAAACGCATAAGACATACTGGCTCAGAAAAAACGTGATAAAATCGTCAATGTCCCCCCGCAGGGCGGTGTACCCGACACTGGGACAGTCAGACTCGTACTGACTAAAATCGACAGCGATGACGAGTCGATGGCGATGCCATAGATTCAAATGTTTGATGATCGGAAATATTTTTGAGCTAGCCGGAAATGTAGACATATATGTAATTAACAACGTGTAATGTTAAATGCAGCCCATGTTACTGAACAATGTTTGTTCTAAGACTTTTGGAAATTCACAAAAAAAAAAGATTTTTCATACTGATGGGCCCGATCAATTTCTCATTTTGTATGAAAAACCATTTTTTTTTTGCTAATTTTCAAAAGCCTTACTTGTTCAGTAACATGGGCTGAGTTACCCCACGAGAGGTTTCGCGCATTTAACGTTACACGTTGTATAGAAGTACAAATATTACCTACTTAAACGCACCATGGTGCTACATTTTTTGCCTTTTCCATTCTGGATTATGCAAAGTACTATTATAGGTATACAATCACAACAAAAATAAACAACAGTAATTATTTTATATCCTCTACATCCTTCATTTACACCAAAGCTAATTTAGTAAATGTGGAAGCGGGCTTCCAAGATATTAAATCTGCTGCGTTGTCACTCAGGTCACGGCCTTCCGAAATTATCACTCTCATTTTGTAGGGGCCAATTTCTGTCAACGCAGGCCAGGAATGTTAAACATTGAGTGCGGGCTTTGAGGGCGCGATTGTGGAAATAATTAGTATTTATTTTTATTTTTTCAACTAGTAAATGCTCTGGGTTTTGAGGTTTGATAAACCTTGAAAGTTTGTGAGGATGCATGTATGTGTAGGTATGTGTATCAAGGTTTGTTGTTACTCTTTCACGCAAAAACCGCTGAACGGATTTGGCTAAAGTTTGGTACACAGATAGTTTATAACCTGAATTAACACAGGATAGTTTTTATCCCGATTTTAAGTTCCCGTGGGAAAATTTTCGAGTTGTAGCGGGTGAAGCTGCTGGCAACAGCTATAGTGTGTCATATTCGTGAACGGGCGCTGTCAGTAGGGACTGGTCATCTGCCATGGTTAATTTTAATTAATTACTTGTTTTACGTTCCTGAATTTTCTTTTTATAATTATTTTCTATTCGACGCTTGCCACATCGTTTTCTCAAATAATGGTCAATCCTATCATAAATAATGTAATTACCTACTTGAAAAAAACAGTGTCCATGTTGTTTCTTGCCGGTTCTTCTATAAAGACATCAACGCCTTGGAATGGGCATCTACGGTACTTTCAAAGTTATATACCATACCATATTTTTTAGAATCTTTTGACAGTTCAAAAGTCTCTGTAACTGGCCTATTTCATTGCAAATGCTTTGATTTTGTTAGTAATTATTTGTTCTTTTGTGGTAGATGATCTTCAAATGAGTAAATTGAATCCTAACGAAATCGAAGTAGGCTCCTAGTTTTCAATAAAACTTTTTCACTGATACTTCTACATAATATAAATTAGAATTAAATCACGCATCTCATGGCCCCGTGTCAAACGAAAGCTGTAAATTTTCCTCATTTTACTTAGCAGCGGGCTCTAGGTGGGTCTTTGAATTGTTTCACAAAATTGTTTACACAAACAAACCCGTGCTGATAGGTTCCTGGTTTATGGATAGAAAACGGGTTGTTGTAAGTTCGCCACAAAAATAATTCCCCACGAAAAAAAGTTTTGACCCTGTTCTCCTAGTACTTTCTGTTCAGATTCCACATTGTGTCCTCGTTTTCGGTAGTTTTTTGCTGGATGTTATTATTTTATTGTTCTGCTATCCGTGCAGAAAAAGAAACGGGGCGAATTTACAATAATCAAAAATAAAAAAACACAAAAATCTTTGGTTAATTTATCACATAGTTTTTTTCGTGCGGACTGAATTTTGTAGCGAATTTACAACAACCAATAAAAACTAAACAAAACCTAAGTAGTACTTAAAAGGTTGTTGTGCATATTAAACTTGACTCGTACTTAACACTTTTCTTTGTCAGTTCCTTTCAGTTTCCTTTTGTTTTTGCTTTTGAAGTACGAACCCAAGCACTAAAGTCAATTAAAAGTAGTCCGTAGTCTATATAAAAAATAAAACAGCTTAATATTTTTTCTTACTCTTGTGGGATGAGAGTTGAGACCCAAAACTTGGAAAATCCTTCTTAGAATGTTGTAGGCAACCCAAACAATCCGTCAAGTATTAAGTACTGTTTGGGACTCATAAGTCTTGAGTAAACCTCACTTTCTTGCTATGTATGTAAGTTAATGATGATGATTTTTCTCAATTATACAGGAGTTTATTAACTTGTGGTTTATTTAATTCAGTTTATAGGATAATACAACATGCAACATAATTAACTTACATCCTGAAATTAGTTTGTTCAGAACCGTTTACAGAATCGATTTCTATCATTTTAATATACGTATTTTTTTATCAAAAATAATTAAAACTACGCTAATTATAGCCACATTACCCCTGTACTATTACTATTACTAATTTTAGTCAGTAGGAGTCTGATAATCCCTTCCGCCCCACCCAGAGATGATGATTTTACCACCTAAAAAAAAGAGTGCGAAGTAATTGTATCTTTGAATTTCAAAGATGTAATTAACAAAAGTCACTTTGTTTTCCTTTTTTAAAATACAAATTGTTTTTAACCTTAATATACTTACTCTCCTCTACATTAAACAAACAAATAAAATAATAACAAAATATTTACAATGTTCTATTAAATTTTATCGTGTTTATTTTATGTAATTGGCTGGTAAACAAGCCGCTCTTAAGGAGTTTACGATCCACTTGATGAAAATTGATTAAAGACAAAGTGTGATTAATATCTCTAGGGTTCGTAATTTCCCTGGCATCACTTTAATTGGAAATTAGCTACATTTCAATTAAGGGTAGGTATATTTTTTTTAAGTGTCTTGTATTTTGGTCTCGAGACTTGTTCCATCACCCTGACCCGGGAACATAAATGGCTATTGAAGGACACCGTGGATTTTTGTCAGTACAAGTCTGGCTGTCCCTCCCGCCGTGCCCCGGGTGGGAGGACTCATTTGATGATTTTACCACGTAAAAAAAAAGTGTATTGTATTTTGGTATTGCCGTTCTTCGTTATTTTGTATAACTTTCCCGGATACCCGGATATGTGATTAAACTGATGTGTTACTTTAAAATATTAAAAAAAAACTTTTTCATAGTATATGTAGGCCGTATGAAGGAAAGTAAAAAGAAAAAAGTAAGAAAGAAAGGTTTAAGTTGAACATTTTTAAATTAATGCATTATTCTTTAAAAAAAAAATAAAGCGTATCCATCAATCTTAAACTGGGTTTTTGGCACAGCACACATACTATTTATTTAAGTGATAAAGAACTACACCCACTCTAATAACTAAATTCTACTAAAAGAGAAAATGATTTGAAGCTTGACGCTTAAAATAAAATAAAATAAAACTTATTTTGTTATCTTTTATTCAATTGTATATTTAGTTCTAATAAACTCCCACGGATTCATCCAGATAGATCAAGCTTCCAGTAAGAACAAATAAAAACATGCTAAATATAATTTTACTTTACATCACAAGAAAATTCACGCATACTGATTTAAACCAAAACAAACCTTATTAACATAAAATTAAGGAAGACAAAAGTAAGTCACATTTTAAGAGCTTTACAAACATAAGGTGTACAAGCTACAAGCTTTAAAAATCTTTTGTTTCTGGTGTGAAGATTAAACTTGCAACCTGTGAAAGTAGGGAAATGGCGGCAGCTTAAGCAAAGAGGTCTAAAGTGTACTCACCTGCATTAGGGTAGATGCGTTTTCCTGCGGGTCCATACAAAGAAAATCGATGGACCAGTTAGAAAAAATCTAAGTTACGATTAATAAAAAGTATTGATAGTTAATTTCTCTATACAATATATGTTGTAACGATAGCCACTGACGGGACGGAAAAGGCTATTGAAAGACACCGTGGATTTTAGTAAGTACGAATCTGACAGTCCCTCCCGCTCTGCTTTGGATCGGAGGACTAATTTGATGATTTTACCAACGCTAAAGAAAATGCATGTTGTAACGAAACATTGTTATTTTTAAGAAATTCTAATATTACTTTGAAGGCTGGTAAAATGTAGATCAAAATAATCGGCTACTTTTTTAGGGAAAGAAGAAAGTAATATTTTGTAACACGTCTAGGAAAAAATGCGTTAGCTTATTTTCAAACTCAAATAATAATTTATTTTAATAAGGCCATGAAGGAGACACCTACTTTTGAAGGTAATTTATTATTATTTTAAGACATAGTCAAATATAACTACGAACCGAACCGAATACGTGGAAAATATAAATTGGAGCGAAAGCGTCTAATTATTTCTAGACGAGAATTCTTGTAATACGTAAGTACTCGTAAGTTATATTTACGACAGAAAAACCAAATACTTTCTGTCGTGTCGGATTTTGGTTGAGTCACAGAATACTTAAAAGTACTACGTACAGAAGTGTCACTTCCCAAAAAAAAGCAAATGTAAAATCTTTGCTCGTGAGAATAAAGTAAAAATATGTACGGAAAGCGTGAGAAACGGGCGGCGGGTGGCAACCGACTGTGAAACCCGTCCACGTTGCGCCCGCGTGTACTTGCAGTTTCATACTACAAGCACACGTAGGGGCCTCGTTGACGTGGCTACACCGCGGAGTGCGCCAGGCCTGGTTAAGTGTACTTTTGAAAGAGAATACAAACGCTTTTGTTAAGGTGTTGTGCTGAGTCTAGGAAGTAGGTGTCTGATAAGTTCCACGCTCCTATGGATCGACAGTGTTCGTTCGGACGTGGTGATAGTAACACATACTCACCTAGGAACGGTACTGTGTAATCTTTTAAGGTCAGAGTATAAATGTAGCAAAGTAGAGTTACTCGTAATAACAGACTCGTTGTTGACACAATATAAATTAAACAATAAAATCATTTTGTATGGAGCATCGCCAAAAAGCGTCGCCCATAACGAAAACAAATAAATTCAGTAGGATTTGCGTTCGGCTCGGAATTGCGAACAATGCTCATTGAAAGCCATGGTTTTACCGAGAGAAAATTATCTTGAAATGGGCACAACCTGATTTGGGTCAAACCAGCGTACAGTCAGCAGTAAAATGGACACTAAGGAAAATTTAACGGCATTGGATTTTCTTGTTTACTTATTACATTACTAGCTGTTGCCAGCGGCTTCACCCGCTACAACTCGAAAATGGGATGGAATGGAATAAAAACTATCATCATCATCAGCAGGCGTCCACTGCTGAACATAGGCCTCCCCCTTAGATCGCCACGCCGAACGACAATTCGCCACTTGTGTCCATCGGCTGCCCGCGACCCTCCTGATGTCATCGGTCCATTTAAATAATAAAAAAATTAACCGCCTTCAAAAACAACCACAAAAGAGGGTAAAATAACCTACAAAACTTTGCTTTCGGAAGTCGGTGGCAAAAAATTTTAACATTGGTTGGGTCGCGGGCAGCCGTTGGATGCAAGTGGCGAAATGTCCTTCCCTATTAAATAGTAATTCCTTCCCTATCTCAAAAACTACTGAACCTATTTTGACGACACTTGCAGTATTCCTTAGGTTGTCACAATACCTAGTACAACATAAAAAGAATTACTTAAATCGGACTTGTAATTCCGGAGACATGCGAACACAAATATAATTTACTAAATCTACGTCGTCGGACGTTCAACTGGCATTCTGTAAAGTTGACCTCTAGCCACGCCACTATATACAATCAGTCCTTCATTATTCTTTATAACATTTTCGCATAATTAACTGTCAAATACAGACCACTTGTACTATCTTCTTTGATGGTATCTGATGGCTTGAGGGTATTCCGAGACTTTTATCAAACGGTCGAAACGAGGCGATATTTATTCGTGTGTAAAGATTACACAATTATTCCAGAGGGATCCGTTTCACTTGATTTCAGAGTTCCGGCTTTAAGAGGTTTAATTAACTCAGTGTCTCTTGGACTATTCATTTTGTTTGCGGTGTTTACAGTGTCTTGTTCTAGACTTAAGTCTCTGGTGTTTTGTTTTAAGCCTCGTTTGCGCGAAGAGAGTTTTGAACAATGTAAAACTGGTGTTCTTTAAGGTCTTCGCACATTATAACAACTCACCGGCGACTCGACTCTATGCTAGACATTGAAATTTAAGCCCTGTATCATATGTTCAAGGTTCAATTTCAAAAAATGATTATAAAGTAGTGTACAACGAGTGGCCTACGCATCGTACACTAGAGGTCAACCCCGACACGTTTGTCACGCAATGACCATACGTCGTCCACGCAACGACCACACGTTGTCCACGTAACGACTATGCGTTTGCGACTGACGCGTGACGGGAAAACTGAGGTTAGACGAGTTGTCTGTTGAATAACCCACTCGTTGGCACCGCGTTGGCCACTCCTTGACACCGCGTTGTCCACTAGTGACCATTGGGTGGATCAACTAGTTGACTACTCATCGAGAGTGTGAGTAGAGTTGCTGCCGCGTTGGCGTGGAGTTGTTATAATGTGCGAAGACCTTTAACACTTCCGATGTGGATTTCTCCAAGATGAAGCTTCTAGATGCAGTAGATGTATGATGTGTTTTTCTGGTCGTCGCCACTATTAATTTTGATAGTCATCATTATTGAATCGGTGGTCGCCACTTTTAATTTCGGTGTTCGCCACTGTTGATACTCGTGGACATCACATTGGCGATCAACGATCACTGCTGATTCTGGTGGAAGCCTCTGCTGTTTTTGGTAGCCACCACTGTTGATTCCGGCGTCAAGAGTTGGAATGGCTTAGGGATTGTACGGTTGGATTGTTTTAATGAATAATCAATTTATTGTACATATAAAAAGCCACACGTTTTTCCATTGATACAGAAATGATAGAATGGAACCTACTACGACCCTGTCCCGGGAGGGACTGTCAACCTCGTAATGACTAAAATCCACGGTTTCCTTCAATCGGATAAGTCCCGCGATCCCAGCAGGCTTTGGCTCTCTAGTGAGGGGCCCCGTCATAATGCTGACGCTCTAAGAGGCGCGCGTGGGACACAACGCGCCGTCGATCCGGGCATGATACACCGGCTTGTCCAAATTGATGCTCTCTATCATCTCATCTCAACCACTACTATACATGCACTAGATCTTTCTGAAGAACTTTCCCAAAAAAACTTCTTCTAGGTAAGCTCGCTCCATCATCGAACTTGTCTTAGTCACTCCTGACCTAGACTAAGGGCAAGAACAAACCCACTACGCATTAAAAAAAAATAACCAGAGTAGGTCCATCTAAGGATGTTCTATCCCGGCGTTGCCACTCACAAACAGTGAATTTAAATATTCATTGTTCTCAAACTAAGTCGAGCCTCGTAAGGAGCTTGTGGTTAAATAATCAAGTTACGCCGCTGGGTCCCGGCTGTCGTTTGTAAATCTTTGATAGTCATTTAAGTAGTCGTCAGAAACTTAAAAGCTGAGCTGTCTTATCAAAGGATATTGTATTGCCTGGTACTAAATGTGTGGAGGAGGCGGAGAGAGAGAGAGGATATCGTCCTCCCTCCGCCCCAGACGCAGTGGTAGACGCCCACGGCGACGGATGTTGCGGGACGATCTCAGACCACCGTAGACGCGGGCATGCGGGCGGCGAGTAAAGGGTACCTCGCTGTCCGACCATGGACCATGTCCGAGTCGACGGCGCGTTATGTTCCACGCGCGCCTTAAGGAGCGTCAGTATAATGACGGGGCCCCCCTATAGAGCGCCACTGCCCTGCCGGGGTTGTGGGACATACGTATACCGCGACTCCGGTACACAAAGGGCTACCAAAGGACACCGCGAATTTTAGTCAGTTCAAGTCTGACAGTCCCTCCCGCCCTTCCCGGGGACTCACTTGATGATTTTACCACGTAATTGACCCATAGCCGGCCTTAGGAATGCCGATACAACACACCATCCGCAAAAAGCTCTTTCTTTGTTTTCAAGTTAGGTATTTGTGTATTATTTTCTGTAGATTGCGGGTTAGAACCCAGCCAGGTGCATTATTTTGTGTAATTTATTTCAGCACCAATGCTTTCAAAACGGAGGAAAAAAATGTCCCAAAAACAAAAAAAATGAAGACATGTGACATCTACCAACCCGCACTGGGCCCGCGTTATAGTTGATGACCCACTTACAGAGTGGAGGCCTGTGTCCCTGCAGTGGGAACATTATAAACTTATTTACATTTATGATGTACAAATGATGATTATTTGAGATAGGCGGGTTCCACTTCCAAGAGGTCTATTCTCACCTTTGCCTTTGAGCTAGATTGGCGCCAAAACAAAACTATTTTAAGTGAAAAAAAACCACGTTTTATCTGAAAATTTTCCCAATAAAATTATACATAATCTTAGCCCACAAGTTCTCATATCAAGAACTGCTCATATAAAACCAAATACAAAAGAACTCCAAGTTTATCCTCTTGTACAGCAGATAGTTCCAAGTTTGAAGCTTGGTTGCATACGTAACTAGAACATTTGTGCAGTCGGCACTACGTGACTGGAGTACTCAAGGAAGTTGTGAAAAGCTGAAACTTATAAAATAGGGGTATCGGATTTAATGGTGTGGTCAGTGATAGCTTGGTTTAACTTGACGGCGAAAAACTCCTGAGAAGCGGATGTAAAATGCTTTGAACGAATAGTCTTATGCTAAGTTTTTTTTAAACGTTGCCTCAGGCCGGGAATTTCTCACTGTATCGAAACATAGAAACTCACATACACAAACACTGAGACCCAGAACAACTACTTATAGATCATAGAAATATTTGTTCCGTGCGGGGATCGGACCAGTGATACGCTGCGCAGTGGTCGATTTGCGATTGCGATTGCTCATAGCCACTGCGTCAACCGTGTCGTCAAATATAATAAAATTATAATGACTATAGTACTTGTTATTTGTGGTATTGTTGTTTTCAACCACAATCTTTAAGGGGTCGCGAGACTCATCAACTTCTCAAGTAACTCGATATCAATTACACAGTTTTTTAAAGAGTGTTTCCCCCTTACTGGTGATGGGTCTAAGGAGCGATTGAAACTGTGTCACGAGAGTGTGTTATTACCAGATCCATTCGTGCTGCCGGCTGAAGTTCTCTCTCTTGGAAATAAACTGCCTTGGTGGACCAGCACGCGTAGCATGGCGATTCTATCTCTATTCTACCAAGAAAGACAAAGGATATTATTTCATGGGTATTCCTCAAACCAGTTTTTTTGCACAAGTATGACAAGATTCGTACACCATTAAAGAATCGAAACTTAACTCTTCTATATTTTAAACATTGATATGCTTAAATCGATAAAAATCTTTTACGTTCGGTCATTTTGTCTATTCTCGTGTCGACATAACCCGTTTCTACGGCGGCGGCGCCATGCTACGCGTGCTAGAAATTTATAAAAAATCCGCGTGACTGGTGTGGTGCTGCTCCACAAAAACCCCTGCATACCCTGGCTGACTGTTCGTTACAAGAGTTGATGGACGTTTCTGATAGCGCTAAACTCGTGGCCCAGTTCTGAATTCTAGGCCAATTCAATGTACATTGTCATAGACACGATCAAGATTCAATGTAGATTGTCTAAGACACGATAAAAAGAAGTCAATTCTAAGTAAATTCTGGTCCAAAAATCTAGGCCACACGTGATATTCAGATCACCTGAACTCAAACACCACTTTAGTACGTTCGCAGCCAATCTAGAACGTCCCCCAATTTTTATTCCATCTAACTTTGAGCTGTGCAAAGATTTGACAAATGAAAGCTACGCAGTACTAGCAAAAGTTCGCGCGAAAAATACATTTTCGCCAATCAGTATTCCGACCACGTCGTTCGGGAATGTCAACTGAAGCGACTGACTGAGGAATTTCATTTCTACCCGCTATCGAACATCTGTGACTCTTCGAAACAAAAGATACTCTATTGTTGCCACAGTGTAAGTAATTCAGTATTGAAATAGAGGCCCTCTATCTCATGTAATATTATGGTATATGAAAAAGTTCCCATTTACTTTACGCTAAAAAACATGTCAGGATAGCTCATGCTAAGACATGCCTTAAGGCTCTGATTAAGATAAATAGAGTTACACAGTATGTAGTAAGTAGGCTACACCCTTATTTTGTCGTAGGTATAAATTAAAGTACCTTAATTATTAGAGGTCAACCTAGTGCCATTGACTGGGCAAAAATCCAGACATGTAATCTGTAGTAAAACTACAGCTAGCAAATTATTTCTGATGGAAAAACCTAATAATAATTTGTTTCACATGAAAAACGAACCCAGGTTCTCTTGCTCAACAATCGCACTAGCAGCTCATAGACCAACGCATGGGTTTGTGAAGAAAATATGAACGATTTTCCACTTTCGAATACCAGAATTGATTGGGAAAACCACGAGTAAAAGCTATTCCCTAAATACAACATACGAACACTTCGATATTCAAATGAAACCGACACGTCGACTGCCAAATACATTCAAAATTGGAATGCATAGATGTCACGTACCAACATGCAGTGCACATAAATTCTGCCAATCAAACGCCTCAGACGATTGGTTAAACGGTTGAAGAGAGAATGTGGATGAGATGAATAGTCATAGCTAAGCAACAGCTAAGCCAAGTTAGTGCTTAGCGACGTTCTAAGCATTATTAAATATACAGTTCTTTAGTACTTTTGCTTTCGATGAAAGCCAACCTAATCTTTAGCCAATGCTTCGCTCAGCCATAGTATCGTTTTTGTGAACTTAGCATGTTCTAAGTATGGATTTGATGTTAGTGTCTAAGTTAATGTCAAATGTCATTAATTTCATACATCAGTGTCAGTTTAAAATGCGTTCAAAATATTAAAATTTATTTATTTCTAGACTAAAATACTTTTTAACCGTCTAGCCTAGCGTCTTCAAAAAAAGGAGGAGGTTATTAAATAAGATATACTAATGTTTAAACATTCTACCCGAGTCAGATACTTGGCTAAGCTTGTGGCTTAGCTAAGCCTAAGTAGTACTTCTTAAAGTTATAATTTTAACAGATGCCTGGCAACGACTATTAAGTCAAGTAATACAATGATTTCAGGAAAGGAAGTAAAGGGTAAATCCGTATTTTTTCAGCTGCATTCATTATTCAGTTTGCGTGTCGAAAAATACCTATGTAGCTTAATAAAATATAGGTGCGAAATTATAAAAACAAGCTCATTGAAATGACACACGAAGCCCGAATTATATTAATTTGCTCATAAAATTAGTTCTTCTTTGTTGGGAAAAATGAGCTGAAAATTAAATAAATGAAAATGAATTCTGTTAGCTTTGAAATAAGACTCTATTTATATTAAAATAAAACTGAGTTACGCAACTGGCATTTTTGTAAAATGTACGTGGATACATTTTTATGTTGAGCATGTCGTGTTTATAATGATAATCAGGTGGTTTTGAGGTTAAATAGAGGACTGGAAGCTGACTTAGGGCTCTGAATGAGCTTCGTGAGGACACGACGCACGTTGCTCTGACCAAGCGGGGCAGATGCGACCGCGTATTCCTGGGATGTAAAAGTCTTTTGAAAGAACGCAGTGGATTTCAGTCAGTAGAAGTCTGATAGTCTCTTCCACTCTACCTAGGATGGGAGTACTCGTTGAACGATTGTAACACTTAAAAATGGCAAAAGGATTTGTCAATCGTAGCTTCGAAGCCACGGAAGAAACTCTATTTGATGTGTTAGGTAAACTGGAACTGCATCACTATTTTTTAGAGTGGTTAAATCATTAAATGAGTCTACCCACCCTGGGCAGGGCGGGAGGGACTGTCAAACTCGTACTGACTAAAATCCACGGTGTCCTTCAATAGCCCTTCATGTTCCGGGGTCACTGTAATGAGATAAGTCCCGCGATCCCGGCAGGCTTTTATCCTCTAGAGACCCCGTCAATACGCTGAAGCTCTTTGAGGCGCGCGTAGAAAACAACGCGCCGTCGACCTGGGCATGGTCCATGGTCGGACAGCGAATTGCCCGAACTGTACCATTTGATTCAAATTAACAAAGAGACGACAGGTACTTATCTATTTCTTCAAGTACCACAATTAAACATAAAAGAGGATTTTCTATTCTCGTTAATGCGATTCTCGTGTAAACTATAAGTGATGACACCACAATTCTCGTTTTGTTGTGAAACTAATGTGATAATTATCCTTTTTGTCATTATACATGTGAAGAGCTTATGCCGCGTTTCCATTAAGCAAGTCCTGCTTACAAATATGACGTCACATTAGCATGAATTGTGAATGCTTGAATTGGAAACATGTTTTTGAGAGTGTGCAAATTGCATTCAGTTTTATGATTGCATAGTCCTAATTGAGTAGGTTGTTTGTTACTTGAAACAAAATGTAAGTTCAAACTACCTACTTACAACTTTGTAGCTTGTATGCAGGTTTGTTCAAGTTGCATACAATTTTCGTGGATCGATTGTCATGATCGGTCAATGGGTGGTTAACCACTTATCCAACACAAAAATTTGACTCTAGATTCATGTTTTTTGATCAACATCATCATCATCATAAGCCTATAAATATTTCCACTGCTGGGACACAGGCCTCCTCTCTTTGAGAGAGAGTGGGCCATAATCCACCACGCGGGCCCAGTGCGGTGTGGTGGATGTCACAATCATTTCTTCGAATTTTTGGGTCCAGGACATGCCGGTTTCCTCACGATGTTTTCCTTCATCGTTTTGAGAGCAGTGGTGATGAAATAAATTACACAAAGCAATGCGCCTGGCTGGGTTCGAACCCACGACCTACAACTCGTAAATCGGGGTCGATATCACTCGGCCACCACTGCTCTATTTATTTTATTTTGATAGATGTACATAAAAGACGATGGGAGATATAATTCGTATCCGTAGTTTATGCACGATTTGACCATCAGGGTGCCGGACATCACAGGGCGATTAAAGGTCACTGCAGGCGTGAGCTTGCTAACGGCGAGTAATGTGTAGCTCGCCATCCGATGAAGAATCAGACCCGGTTCAACGTCGCGTCGTCATCAAACTGACGGCATGAAAAGCCTGTCGGGAAGTCGCGAGACTGGCTTAAAGGGCAACCCTGCCAAAAGTGCAAAAGCCAAGCGAAATAACTTGGTCATTAAGAGTTTAACAAGAGTTCCTTTCGCATAGTAGAGTCGGAGATCTCTTTTTTAACAAGCACATGTTGTTCCTCTGCTGATCAAAGGCTTCCTCCAAGTCCTTCTGATTGCGCCAACAGCTAGGAGAATGGGTGCCTGTCATTGAACGATGCCTCCAAGGCGGGCCCAAAAAAATGTGGCGAGACGATTTGACGAATTGGACGTAATCCATGAACGATGATCATCATCTGCCTAGCCTTTTCCCAACTATATTGGGGTCGGCTTCCAGTCAAACCAGATTCAGCTGGATATCAGTATTTTACATGGAGCGACTGCCTATCGGACCTCCACAACCCACTAACTGGGTAATACGATAACCCATGGTAAGACTGGTTGTCAGACTTTAGAGCTTCTGACTAACAGTAACGACTGTCAAAGATCTACAAATGACAGCCGGGACCAACGGCTTTACGTGCTTTCCGAGGCACGGAGGAAACTCGCTATGACAGATGGTCACCCATCCACAGACCAACCTTGGCAAGCGCAGCTTAACCCGGAAGATCGGCCTGTGCGGCTGTAATTATTATGCCACGAGCTCCTCCATCCAATCCAATCCATGAACGATGATGTTATTTAAAAAGAAAAGGAAGTCTTGGGACTGCCTTGGTTACGAGGATCGTTGGCACCTACTGCGTCACATTTCTGTACCATCTGCCGATACGTTATCACCGAAATAATTTCATCACTTGTTTCTTCATTGTACTCTCGTACTTTATTTTTAGCGAAAAAACATGCCAATATTATTGCTTTTATCTTATCTTCTAAACGCGGCTTGCTTTATGGGACTCTGACGTCATAACTAATGTTCTAACATCATATAAATCAAAGCTGTTTGAATATCAAGCTCAGTTGTGTTCCGAGCGCAAACGTTGTTGCAAAAAAAATCTTTGGTGCGAATGAAAGTGGGGAATTTCTAAATAGTGGTACAGTGAATAATTTGGTTAAAGAAAAGGAGGAACAAAGTAAAGGACAAGAGGCAATAAATAAAAGCTATTTCAAGACATTAAAATCATTAGATAGAAGAAGTTGACTGTTTTGAAGCATCATCGCCTGCTTTTCATATTTCTATCGAATTCTCCGTTCACTTTTTGGGAGTCTGCCCAACGCTGTGTCTTGCTAAATCAAAATGTTTTCGTAGTAACACTCAAGTTTAAGACATTTTCAAACTTCTACAAGAAATTGTGCATCTTTTACCCAGCATAAAAAAACTAAAGCAAATGAAACCTGAAATTCAAAACAAAATTTAGAAAAATAACAAGTCTATAACTTGAAATCTAGTGCCCAATAGTCGATTTCGAGAGTCGAATTTTCGATGGTGAGAGACACAAGTTCTACTGAGCGGTTTAATGCGGATTCGAAAAATAATTTACGTAGTTGACCAACTTTTAGTAGGAAGGCCCCAAAAGGAAGACTCCTGGTCAAATTCTGGGCCAACTTAATTTAAATTGTCATCAACACTCTAAGAAGAAGAAACGAAGATCATTTAACAAAAGGCGAAAACGTTTTCAAAAACGATACAATAAAAATGAAACTATCAACTTTCCCAGATATTGAACTACCAAATAATGAAGAAAACAGTTCAATTGAAGAACAAACCGAAGGTACATTTCCTGTTATATTAATAATATTAGGCATATTCGTCGTCATTAAAGTTGGAATAGCTATTTGGTATGTGATATACAAATCGTATAAGAGAATAAGAAATTGTATAAGAAGAGCTAATGAAGCAATACCTCAAAATCCAGTGACTGCTGGCAGGACTTTTGGACAGCCAGTGCAGATAACGTTGATAACGTAACCACCTATGGCTTCAAGGGGAAGACAAAAGAAACAATGGAAAGACAGTGCAAAGGGTGACATAACTGGAAAGGAGATGATAGGCAATAGCTAGAATTAGAGAAGAAGAAGAAGACATACTGAAATGAGCCCAAATACATCGGGAAAGAGCAGGACAATGAAAAGGAATGTAACAGCTTGTGTTTTGCGATGTTGTCTCGAGAATTGTGGCCGTGTTAAGTCTTGTACACAAAGTTCAAATGGAAAAATTACGGAAGATAATAGTCTGGAGCTAACGACGTCGATTTTATCTTGAACACATGATCCTTAGTTATTCTATTCACTTTGTAGAAAGGTCACTCAATGTATTTAGGTAGCCGTTTGAGATCTCATCTGGTCCAGTGCAAATCCAATGAGACCTAGTAGAACGACGCAGCAGTGAGGCAATGTTATATTTATTTATTAAGGTACATAAGGCGGACTTAATGCCACAAGGCATTATCTACCAGTCAACCTTTATTATAATACTTTGTTATATCGTTTTGTTTATGTAACTATGGTGTACATCTGTAGCGTGTGTTAAATATACATGTTTTTCTTTTCTTTAAAAAAAAAACATTGCCCACACTAGGAATTTCTCCTGTATCGTACCCACGTAACAGGGAAAAGTGTTTAAAAACATAGAAACTCACACACAAATACCCAGACCCGGAACAACTTCTTGCAGATCATACAAATATTTGTCTCGTGCGGGGATCGAACCCGCAATTTACAGCAGCTTTCTTTGCTCAGCCACTGCGCCAAACGTGCCGTCGTGTATTTTCTTTCCTTCCACCTCACCAGAAATAAAATATAAAACGCAGGCAAAGCTGCGGGCTGTAACAATCTGCTTAATAATCGACAAGTTGGCAACTAATGAAATATTAATGAAGCTGTTAATTGACAGAGCGGTGACAATCCCGCGGTTACGGGAATCACAAGCTGACATGTGATTTGCAACTACGTTAATGTGATTATTGTGTAAATAGTAAAGGAATACATTATCTAGTATAGTAGTTATTCAGGGTTTGTGTGCATCTCACTGCTCTCAAAACGGTGAAGGAAAACATCATGAGGAAACCGGCATGTTCTAGAATTGGTCCTAGAACCAAAAATTAAAAGACATGTGACATCTCTATCACCCTTCGCTGGGCTCGTATGGTAGACTATAATAGCTCATACTCAGATCAAAGAAATATGCAGATAGAACGCTCAGAACACGCGAGTGTCTCCACCAAAAATTAATACAAAATCAAATTGAATTACATTCCATAATGTTTTCTTTGTTTTTGAGAACAACTTTTACGATGGTTAAAGACACGAGACGGCATATTTTGGGAAAAAACAACAACGACGTGCAGCTTGGTACGACGCGTAGCTCGGTACTGTCGCGACTTTGTATTCGATTTTGATTTTGTATTTACTTTGGCGGACCCACTCGCGTGTTCTGAGCGCTCTATCTGCCTATTTCTTTGATCTGAGAGCTCATAGCTCTCAAATAGGAGGCTTGTGTTCCAACAGAGGCAACAGGCTGATTAATCTGATCATGCTCATACTAATTCATCTTTTGTTCTATCACTTACACATCAAAGCCGTGTCGTAAATCACTGATTAAACTTAATTGCTTTCAGACAGGCTATCAGAATATCGTCATAATAATAATCTCCCTTTAATGTTACGATTCTATAATCAATTAGCATTAATTTGGGAGCTCCTGATTCAATATTAAGGTTATTACTAGAGATGGGCAGAACGTGGGCAAGTTGGCTGCGAAAATGGCCGATAAGTTGGCCAAGTCGATCATTCTTGTCGGTCGAGTTATTTTTTTTACAATTCAGCGATAGGCTCGAGTTTGACCACTATCTCGCTTAGCGGTAAGCGAAGATATAGCTGTCGGTGGTGATGCTTGCGGGCCTTTTTTTAGGTGGTGAAATCATCAAATGGGTCCTCCCACCCTGGGTGGGGCGGAAAGGACTGTCAGACCTTCCTATGCTCTTTACGTTCCGGGGCCATGGTATCCTGGGTTAAGAAAAAACCCGCGATCCCAGCAGGCATTTGGCGCGAAACGGGCTTGGTCCTTGGTCGGACGGCGAGCTACCCATCACTCACCGTCCGCAAGCCCGCTCCGTCGCTGTGCCCTCTGCTAATTAGAGGGACACGCGTTGGAGCGTTCACACGACAGGCTATTCGCATACGGGCACAGGGTGCACCGGCCCGAAAAACTGGTCTTCCCCCCGGACGTATCCGAGAGGGAACTCGAGTCCACGGGCGCACGTGGAGGTTTCCTGTCATAGCACCCCACGCTTGCTGGCCTAGAAGTAACCTATTCACTCTCGAATTGAAGACCTCAAGGTTGTAGCTATCAGGAAATACAAACAATGGCAAGGTTATCTGCTATATCAGTGGCTGTTTCATCAACCCGAATAGTGGTCATAATTTTAGAACCGTAAAAAATATCACCGACATACTCATAGGTAAAAAGATTGGTAATCATCTCGGTCCCATGCCTTTATTTGACTTGTTTCATACTTCCAGAGCACGCTTGCAGTCAGAAATTCTACATTTTTTTAACACCCCAGTCGTCAAGTTGTTTTTGGCCGACTATAGGTGTGCGTCCACAGGTCGGCATCGCACGTATCGGACGTATCGTACGCAACGGATTTTAGTTTGCCTTCTATGAAAACTCATACAATTGCGTCCACTGATCGGCATCGTACGGACGGCTCGTCGGCAATGCCTAAATGCGATGCGTACCGATGACGTCATACGGAATGTCGATCAGTGGTTGCGATGAAGGTGGCATCGGCAATCCGATTGCTGATACTCGCGTCGGCAATCCGATCGCTGCCGACACAGAAATCCGTTTGATGCGATTCGTCCGATACGTACGATGCGGACCTGTGGACGCTTACCATTACTGGACGACTGTTAAAAATTACGGCCATAGCACCGCGGCGCACCTCTAGTTATTACATACTCTAGACGTATTCGAGAACACTCTATAGGGATTAGGATGTTCTGAGAGGGATTAGCGTTTGAAATTGTTTCTATGAAATGTTTATAATCTGTTTGGTAGTATTTGTGATAGGGTCAATCTTCAATTTTTGGACTTCCGTTGAGGATAATGACCCCCGATACTTTTACTGCTAGTGCAACCATCCGTTGACAAAAAACAAAAATATAAATTATTTTAATTACGTTATAGCATAGTTTCCTTATTATCTACATCTTCAACATCATTGAAAACTCTTTTCTTCAAAAAGATTTTACCACGAAACCATAAAGCAAAGATTTATATTAGTTAAAAGTCAAAATGTTCTGTCACCACTGACAGCGTATTACTGAGTATCACCTTTTCTATTTATAAATACAAGATTATGTAAAATTCAAAGAAATGATAGAAAAACTGTGTTTCAAATGAGAAATGATAATTCTTTATGTCGTCATAATACTTCTGGAATGTATGCAGGCAGCTTGTAAGTAGAATGGCTTATAAATATTAGGCAAATCCTCATAAAAATAAGTATTTAGTATTTGAGAAGGTTTTTTGGTGAAACCGCCACGTTTGCATTAAAAAATTAAGTGTGCGAGCATTCGTTCATTGGCTTCAGCCAAACATCATTGAAAGAACTAGTACGCTCGCTCTCTTCCATTTACCCGGCCTATACACGTTTGCTAAGTGGAAATACGGCTTTGGAGCTTTGATATACAAAGCGGGTACGGCCCACGCCCGGAGCGCTCTAGAGATAAAGATGTATGGCGCCTAAAGAGAACTGATATACGAAGCGTCGCGTCCGCGCTTCCTACGCGGTTGCAACTCTTTTGTACGAGTTTAAGCTCACTGCAATAGACTATACTGAACGGCCAGGCAAGCATCGGAGCGCCGTTCTGGTCGCTTTCTATATCAAGTCCTTTTAAACTACATAGGTACCGGGTTTATCATAGATGCTCACTCATTCATGAATCGACCTCTGCCCACGTTATTGTAATTTGTAAATGAAGCCATGCGGCAAATCACATTGTAACACACAAGAATAATGGCGTGGTAAATAAGAAAATTACAGACGGTTTAAATGCAATCAGTTATGTTTCCTTGCTTTAACAAATTATGAAAACTCTCATGATGGGCACAACTAGTATTTTTTATGGCTCATGGCTGACTGACAAGCAACCATAAAGTTACATATGGCGGTCCGGCCAAGGCTGAGCTGCAGAGGCGATATCTTGCCTAGGCGATACATTCTAACTGGCTCCTGTTAACTGGCTATGGCTGACTGGCCAAGGCTGAGCTGCAGAGGCGATATCTTGCCTAGGCGATACATTCTAGCTGGCTCCTGTTAACTGGCTATGGCTGACTGGCCAAGGCTGAGCTGCAGAGGCGATATCTTGCCTAGGCGATACATTCTAGCTGGCTCCTGTTAACTGGCTATGGCTGACTGGCCAAGGCTGGGCTGCAGAGGCGATATCTTCCTAGGCGTGCGTTACAACATGTAATATTTATGACAAATAACAGGCTCTGTTACAGATTTGTACGACGAAGATGATCCAATTTTCAAGCCAGGGGTGCAAGTCACCGAAGAGCTAGATTTCGAACCAATAGTAACTTTAAATAAAGATAAGGAAAAAATGGTCATAGCAAAGAACGTAGACTGTGACAACTTTAGTGTGTATGCAGTGAATTGTACATACGAGGCTGCTCTGATGTATAATTCTAGTAAGAAGTCTCCACCGATGCCTGCCAAAGTTAGCGATTGGTGCAGGTAAATATAATATTTTTTTACGTTTTTCCATTGAGAAAACATTCACTACAAATCGCCACCTGCTAGATCCTTACACATTCCTTTCGCCTTAAGGCTGGAGGCTTTGAGGTGCGGACTGGTTTTGCCAAAGAACTACGACCGTCCTCAGCCTGATGAAATGGGAACTAAGACCCTGTCGTAAGACTGTCATCAGGTCACTGTGATCTGGATTAAAGGGCTATTGAAGGATCACCGGATTTGTCAGTACAAGTCTGTACGTCCCTCCCGCCCCGCACTGTGTAGGATTCATTATTTGATGATTTTATCAAAAAAGCAACCATCGACGAAAATATGGGCGCGTACGACGAAAGTAGTCTATTTTTGAATTCTGAAGTTTTGACGACCTATCGGGAGCAGAGACCTCGTTGCTTAACTACTCGTATGTCCATCAGTGAGTTGAAGAAGGAATCCACGGCCTTCATGGCCTTCATCTTATAATCATAATAAGCTACATGCACTTGTTATTATACAGTCGCAAACAATAACCATGGTACCTAGGAACTTTTAAACGTCTGTTGAACACTTGTCTAAAAAAAGTCCGATTATGACGTTGAAATTTTGCAGTCACACTTTTTTTAGACAATTGTTCAAATTGTAGAAAGGTGTTTTATTTTTTGTAGTGAGGCTGTAACAGTTTATAAAAAAAATCTGGTTGACCGAGCTTCGCTCGGTTTTTAAAATGTCTTTATCTTGGGAACCGAGCTTTTCTCGAACCTGGGACCTAGATAAATCGATTCCTCCTTGAGCCGGAAAACCCCTAATCTGTAACCTTCATGAAAATCCTTGGAGCCGTTTCCGAGATCCTGATTATATATATTAATAAATATACAAGAATTGCTCGTTTAAAGATATTAGATTAAGTAGGTATTGTCATGCATATCTTATTGTTTGCAGAGCAATTCGCCATCTCACAAATTGTGCAATAGACTGGAACTCAGATTGTAAAGAAGTGACAGACAGCCATTTCAATGAAGAGAGTATCCGTGGACACATGCATGTCATCAACAATATCTGTGATGATGAGTGGTTCTTGTCCAGTAAGTATGGGTGCCTTTATTAAAGAACAGGGGGGGTATATTACAACGTCTTAAAACCAGGCTTGTTCCAGGGAGTGAACGAGATGGCGCTAGACGATTTGTATAGCTCTGTCACTTTCACTCGCCGGAATAAGTCTGGTTTTAAGACGTTGTAATATCCCCCAGGTTGGTATGAGTCGATATCTGATCAGTGCAGTTAAACTTATAAGTATAAAGCAAACATCAAATAAGCCAAATCTTAACCTGCGTCTAGTAATAAGAGTATATTAGCTAACATGAGCTATTTTGCCTGAATCGACCAGTACAGATTAGTATTGACCAGTCTATAAGAATATTGTACGCGGTCTGGGGGCCCTAAAATAGAAGACACCCAGCGGGCACCCGTCACCTATAGCCCTATAGTCACGGTGGGTATAGCGCGTGCTCCCATAACAAACGCCTCCGCACATCCATGCGACGTTCAAAGGAGCACTTTTGTATTATGTGCGTAGGGGTCCGCTTAACACAGTTTCAGGCATAATAAATACTTCTCTCTGCCCGCTCCTCTAGGGATGTACCACTTTGCGTAGGGTTGCGGTTCCAGTAACGGATTTTCGTTTATTAGTACCTAATGCAAATGAATTTCGAATATGATTTAATGATAACTGACGGACGGACGTACATGTTTGACAGAAGAAATCGTAGGCTTATTAACCATTAGTTAGAGTTATTGGGTGGAAATAACAAAAATATGTTATGTTTCCTTCTAGGATACGATGTACTGCCAGTATGTATCGAGGGCGCTACCGATGCCTGGGAAGCTTGCTACTCACTCTTCAAAACGCTAGTGGATGAACAGAAGAATACGACACACGAATGGACTCATTTCGATACGCATTTTCATATGTGCTGGTTGGTAGTTTTGTTTCATTGCTGTTACTATTAAGCTGGGTTACTCTCGCATTTTCAGGCGATTTTAAGAATAACATACATTTCCTAGAAATTGTATACAATGACGGATTACCAACGGATTACATACATTTCCGTTAACAGACGATAAACAAACACAGCCTACAGTCTAGGAAAAGCTTCATGTAAAATACCAGTTTCGCACATGCAATATTAGTCTTTACAGTATTCGAAATAGAAGTCATATTACTAATGCTCACAAAACTAAAGCTCCTGTGCTCGAAATCTAATATCTGTTCACATTGTTTGCATTTTCATTACGTTTGCGGATGATTTTGAACAGAATATTTCGGGTTTCAGAAGCATAGTTTATTGGAGAGGTTTCTGTGCAACATCGTAATACCTATGTGGGCTTTCAAATTCTAGTCACTCATACACTGACTCACATTTTATTCAATGACCAGACTGTTCCATTGGAATTATTCGCTTTTCGTATTACATATTATGCTGTTATTTCATGGAATATGTCTCTAAAAGGTTTTCGAATGGAGACCACGCGCCGGCTATTGTAGCGTAGAACGGCCACCCACAAGGTGGGTAGACGATCTTATGAAGACCACAGGATCACGCTGGATGTAAGCCGGTCCTATTGGAAGTCTATAGGGGAGGCCTATGTTCAGCAGTGGACGTCTTACGGCTGATATGATAATGATAATTGTCTCTAAAAAGTTTCAGTGAGTGGAAGAAATGGATTTAGGGGGAATTATCATGGTTGTATTAGTTTAGTTAAGTTTCTGATGGCATTCGTATACAAAATATACGCCTGATTTTTGAAAATGTATTCTTTTATTAAGTACACTTATTTTGCCAGTCTGGCCCTTTCACGATCTTGCTGCTGTAAGTGGTTATTAAGGGCGGAGCGGCAAACGGTAGGATGTATTGAAATGTTTGAATCACGCCACGTGATGCCGCTACGTAGAGACAACTTACAGCTCGGTAGAGACAAATTCGAGCGGGAAATTGCCAGAATAGTACAGCTAAGCTGGGCAGCATTTGAAAAAATGCGTCTTCATGACACGCAGCGTGCTGTGGAATGTGGTGTGCAGGTCTGGAGGTTCGTACACAGGCAAGGTCAATGGATACCTAAGTCGTAAGGTATCGGAGACTTGCGTCGCCTAGTGTAAGAAGGGGCTAAGTCATGAACGGCACGCAAGTGTTAAACTGCGTATTTCGTGGAAATAAGGATCAATTTTTTCAGCTCAAAGAGTACAACTTCAAAGCCCATCTAAAATTCTAGTGCAACAGACAAAAATACACAGATAGCACCATTTATCTATCTAATCCTTTGAACTAGAGCTATTCTAGCGTTCACCCTGACCGCTGTACCGTTATGCCAATGAAGCACGAATTTAAATCGACAGTGCTACATTGCCTCTGGTTGCTAAATAGAAGTAAGTCAAAAATGCGAAAAAATATTTTTGACTTGTCGGTGCGATTTGATGGAGTAGCATAGGAAGTATATCACTAAATGGTTGGGGCTGCGGCTATGCGATTGACTGCTGCATTATTGGTTCGATTCTGCATGGATCAAATACTTTTGTTGTTATTGTATGTTCAAATATTTCTAAATGCACCCACGATAGTTTTGATATTAAAGAAACCGAGGTTTTTTAAGATTTAAAACGACGTTGCTACAATTTTGATTAAAGTAGGGACCGAGATTCCTTTTATTATTTTCACTATTCCTCATAATTTTGGTTTTGGCTACTAATGTCCGAATTGAAAAAAAAACCGTACACGTGGTAAATAAATTCGAAATTGAAACTTTTTTCCAATTACGATTTTCAATATAGGACATTAACGATGTTCAATACATTAAAAAATCCATCAGCGATACCCTTTTAAAAGCCAGTTGCGAAAAAAAAACAGAGCTTTAATTTTTTGAGATACTGCTTTTTCGCTTACAAGAGCAACAGATATTTTAACAAAAAATCCTATAGCGTGTGACAAATGCAATTTTTTCTTTCTTTTTTTTTTGTTCCACAGTGCCCGAGCTCAATTCAGGCGGTGCACACTGGATTCACTTTTTTCCAGGCCTGAAGTATGCAGCTACGACCAAGCCGTCACGTTGCAAAAATTTTCAGTGATTGTTTCCGAAGGAGACGTGTTTCAGGTATATTTTGAGGTTCATCATCATCAGCCTTTAATGTTCCCACTGCTGGGACACAGGCCTCCTCTCTGTAAGAGAGCTTAATCCACTACGCGGGCCCAGTACGCGTTGGCAGATGTCACATGACTGTCTTCGAATTTTGGTTCTAGGACATGCCGGTTTCCTCACGATGTTTTCCTTCACCGTTTTGAGAGCAGATGAAATAAATTACACAAAGTAATGGCGAGGTTCGAACCCACGACCTTACAACTCGTAAGTTGGAACCAATACCACTGGGCCACCACTGCTCTATTTATTTATTTTGAGCTTACTTGAACGTACTGTGTACGTACGGTATACACCGTGGAGTCAGTACGACTCTGACAGTCCATTCCACTCCACCCAGTGTGGGTCTCATTGGATCATTTTACAACGTAAAATAAACTAACCTAACCAGACAAGTTAGATTATAAACATACACACGGTTGTTACAATTTTACGCTGACATTATATACACCATGATCCCTTCGTATTACATATCCTGTACCCTTAGCACGAATTTTCAGTATTTGAGACTGGAAATTTTTCTGGAAAAAATTAGTTCTGTCTTCCACACCAGAGACGCTGTTCCATTTTTTCATACAAAAACGCTGTAAATACTGGAAAGACGTTGTAAAATAAAAGAGTAAAAATTTGTGCTAAGGGTAAATAGGTACTGAAGAGCGTAAAAACTGCATCAAATTCGGATAGTGTTGTTTCTATATTTCGTTTGTATTCAGTTTGTATAAAATATTTTTTGATTCCACTGACATTTTGACTATTCAAATTGGCTCATGGAAGCTTGATTGTTTATTATTCTATTATTTTTATTCGTCAATTTATAGTTATCGATACTATTCGGCTTTTGAATGTCGATATTTTATTCATTCGCATTTTGAATGGATCAGTAGTTTCATATCGTTTTTGTCTATTTTTGGTTTGAAATAATATTTTTGTTTTTTTGGATATATTCGACTAAAATTGAAACAGTTGAGGGATTAAAATAATCTTCGAGCCCCGAGGAAAATGTTTTTCCACAAAATGCTGATCGATTTTAACTTATTTTTCCAAAAAAAAAGGCTTAATATCGGTCGGGGTTTGGTGGCACAAAAACATGCCATTGGGGAGCATTGGGGATCGGGCGGTTAAACGGCTATAATATACAGGTTATCCAGGGAAGTTTGGATAAAAAAAAACAGAGGTACCATACGGTCAGACTTATATATGTCAGACATACCCTAACAGCATGGTTGGCGCAATGGCTGGTTGACGAGATGGGTGTTGCGTATTATGTTGTGGGTTCGATTCCCGCACGGAACAAATATTTATATGACCTACAAGTAGTTGTTCCGGGTCTGGGTGTGTGTGTGTATGTGAGTTTCTATGTTAGTAAACGCACTCACTATACAGGAGAAATGCCTAGTATAGGGCAACGGTTTTCAAAAGATAAAAAGAAAAGCAAATACATGGAAATTAATAATTAAACCCCAATTTTTTTTTTTTTTTTTAGCGTGGTAAAATCATCAAATGAGTCCTCCAACCCCGGGCAGGGCGGGAGGGACTGTCAGACTTCTACTGACTAAAATCCACGGTGTCCTTCATAGCCTGTTACGTTCCGGGGTTACGGTAAGGGAATAATCCCGCGACCCCGGCAGGCTTTGGCCCTCTGAGAGGGGGGCCCCGTCATTATGCTGACGCTCTTTGAGGCGCGCGTGGGACACAACGCGCCGTCGACCCGGGCATGGTCCTTGGTCGGGCAGCGAGTTGCCCTTTACTCGCTGCCCGCATGCCCGCGCCTACGGTGGCCGGAGATCGTCGCGCGAAGTCCGTCGCCGTGGGCGTCCTGCACCGCGGTTGGGGCGGAGGGAGGACTCTGTCCTCTCTCGCTCGCGGCGCGCCTCCTCCTTCGCGAGCATTACTGCTTCGCAGAAGAAGGCGACCGCTTCCCACTCCGTCTCGCCCCGCAGCATGGCCGAAACCAATGCCGGGCGCGAGAGGTCTCCGCCTATCGCAGCCGTGAGGACACGTCGGTGCACCGCCCAAGCTGGGCAGTCCTGCACCGTATGCTCCACCGTGTCCTCCGGGCGATCTTCGCAGTGATGACACCCAGACGTTTCCTCCTTCCGCATTAGACACAGGTACCTCCCGAAGCACCCGTGCCCGGTGAGGACCTGCGTCAGGCGGAAGGTAAGGACGCCATGACTTCTCTCCAACCACTCCTCAAAGAGGGGTCTTACCGCCGCAATTGCGGCGTGCCCGATAATTAACCCCCATAGAGAAACTTATGTTGCTTAGCTACCGATTAAATATCACTGTCCTTGTCATTTCTATTTCAATGAATAGAGATGGCAAGTAACTTAAGAGCTATTTAAGATAAGTAACGTCTGTTTATAAGCAAGGGCCTAATATCCAAAACATCATCATGCTTTCCTAGTGCCATTTAACTATTCAAATTCATTTGCATTTAATATGACAAAGTTCTACGTTTCAGTTAGACAAAAACTAACTCTTCGTATGTGTGAGTCTTGTTTGACTACTAAAGATAGTGGTCTGACCAACAACGGCGAGAGAATGAGTAACTCTCGGTGATGTTCTCTCTCAAGAAACGCACAATAAATGTACATTCCGTGTAAACGAAAGAGATGCATAATTATGTAAATAGTTGCTCTCTGCCGGCGACGACTCGTTTTACTCGTTCTGTCGCTGAGCGACGAAAAATTAACAATTAACATTTTTTTTTTTAAATTAACTTGCTCAGCGATATTCGTTCAGCGACCCTCGCTCACTCGTTGCTCGTCGCGTTCGGTAAAGTAGCAGGCGAGTAGCGCGAGTAATCGCTCGTTGCACTTGAACACTCACTGTCGCCCGGCGACAAAACTATCGAAACTACACTCGCTTCCCGCCGATCGCCAACTATTTTTAGAGTGTATAGTTCTACTCGTAATTCGTTCATCGTCTTAGGTCGGACCACTGCCTAACGAAGTTATAAACAAAGTTTACTTCGTTTCACGTTTATTTTGTACTGCTGTGCGTAGAGATGGCGTGAAAATTTGAAGGCATTTTGTCTGTTACTAGTTTTTCTAGCACAGCTTTTTTTGACGTGACGTCTTATAATTCGATGGCCGGCTGCACGTACGAAAAAAGATGACGTCATGTGGCGTTACCTCGCTCTGTAGCGTTCCATAGCAACGGCGTGTCAATTGTTTGTTTATAGCAACGTAAGTGCAGTATTTTCTTGTTGTTGTCACGTTCAACTACCGTCAGTAAACCGACTTTACAGAGAACCGATTTTTTAAGCGTGGTAAAATCGTCAAATGACAGTTTTCAAGGTCGTTCTACCTAGGGCAGGGCAGGAGGGACTGTCATTTTTGTACTGACTAAAATCCACAGCTTAAAAAAGTTTTGTAGTTCACTTTTATCTCCACCTTGCTTTTCTACGGTGGTTGTACGGTGGCTTGCTACGACCTCGTCTCACTGTCTCAGGGCACAAAATGTAACAGGCCTAAATGTATCAGGATGTGGTCATGCCACGCTAACGCGCAATCTCATTTGTTCCACAGCCTTCCTTCCTACCTTGAGGTTCGTCAGCATTCCTGGCAAATTTCGAATACCCTACAATTCTGTTGTAAGAGACTACAATTTGAACAATTTCAGGCACTTCAGCTTTGCATACTTCATGGCACGGGTTGTATTTTGTTTGAAAAAAATAAAGCTCGTTGCAATGTTGTGTCAAATGAGTCCTCCTAACCAGGGCAGGACGGGAGGGACTGTCAGACTCGTACTGACTTACAATCCACGGTGTCCTTCAGTAGCCCTTAATATACAGGAGTCGTGGTATACGGCATTGGCCCTCTAAAAGGGGTGCCCCATCATTGTCCACCCGGGCATGGTCCATGGTCGGACAGCGAGTTGCCCATTAGTCACAACCCGCATGCCCGCGCCTACGGTGGCCGGAGGTCGTCTGCCGACGTCCGACGCCGTGGGCGTCTACCGCTCCGGCTGTAATGAGTAATGAGTAGTAATCGAGTAACAAAAAAAAAAAGGTTGCACTCCAGGAGTGCCGGTAGAAGTGAAAACTTTTTTGTTACTATGTTTTATTTTTAATTTGAATGACGTCTTACTCATTTTCGATCAGGGTCACGTGACCCTGACGCGAGTTTTGGTCACGTGACCCTGACGCGAGTTTTAAATTTTTTACCCATTACAGAAAAAGTGTACAACGCCGCTAAAGAAGTTTTCACTTCAAAAAAATCTTCCGACGAACTTATTGAGAACCTTCCCCTTTTTTTTGAAGTGAGATAAAATAAAGAAAGTATGTTCATTAGCTTTTTTTTACGTGGTAAAATCATCCAATAAGACCTATAAGGACAGAAGAGGCTGTCAGACTTGTACTGACTAATATCAACGGTGTTTTTCAAGAGCCCTTTACGTTTCGGAGCCACGGTTACCTGACACAGTCCTGCGACACCGGAAAGCTTTGGACCTCTAAAGCCCCGTCATATTGCTGACAGCTCTTTGAGAAGCACCGTCGACCCAGGCATGGACCATGATCAGAAGGCGAGTCGCCGGTTACTCGCCGTCCGCATGCCCGCGAAGTTCTTTAGCTGAAATTCATCATCATCATCTCAGTCGTAGAACGTCCACTGCTGAACATAGGCCTCCCCTTTCGATCTCCACATATACCGATTGGAAGCGACCTGCATCCAGCGTCTTCCGGCGACCTTTATAAGGTCGTCTGTCCACCTTGCTGGTGGACGTCCTACGCTGCCCTTGGTAGTCCGTGGTCTCCACTCTAGTACTTTTCGACCCCATCGGCTTTTGCGAGCAGTATAGCCTGCCCATTGCCACAATTTCTAGCTGAAATTGAAGGGAGCTTTTAGCTGTGCTCGTAAACTAAAGTAATGTATTTTGTTCTGCAGGACTGTGACACAAACATGATGTATACAAACTGCCCTGGAGGTGATCCGCGGCCTTCAGGCAGGTCGCTAGCCAAGCTGATGAACGCTGAAACCTTCAGGAGTGTGAGAAAATCTTCTTCCATTCAAAGTCAAGTGTCTGAATTCTGTGTAGTATTTTTTGTTATGCTATGTGGTTTGCTAAAGTAAAAGTGTTGGTTACGTCCTTTATTTCGTTTCTTTTTTTTTTACATAGAATGTATTTTTTTATGTTGCCTCCCACACTATGAACATCTCACTGTATCGTGGGTGCGTTTACAAACATGGAAACTGACATACACGAACACTCAGACCCGGAACAACTACTTGCAAATTATACAAAATATTTGTTGCGTACGGACATCGAACCCGCGACACGTTGTGCAGCAGTTGATTGATCAGCCACTGCGCCAACCGTGTCGTAGAAACACTGGTTTCAAATTTATCACCACTGCTCTCAAAACGGTGTAAGAAAACTTCGTTTTTTTTAGCGTGGTAAAATCATCAAATGAGTCCTTCCACCCATACTGTCCGACTTATACTGACTAAAATCCACGATGTCCTTCAATAGCCCTTTATGTTCCGAGGTCACGGTTATGAAACAAGTCCCGCGACCCCGGAAACAATAATGTCTTTCGACCTAAAACCCTCTTTATGTCGCAGCTGGGTAAAAATTCGGAGAACATGTGACATCTATCAACCCGCACTGATGTAATGATGATGATAACTTTCGACTTCTACACTAACTTAACCACTGGACTGATGGCCGATAGGGCCGTAAGGTTCTCGAATGGAGACCACTCACCGAGAAGCGTAGCGTTGGACGTACACCCACAAGGTGGACAGACGATCTTATGAAGACCACAGGATCATGCTAGATGCAAGCTGCTTCTAACCATATAAATTAGAAGTATAAAGGAGAGGGCTATGCTCAGTAATGGACGTATGAAAATACGATGATGACTAACGTAATCACGAAAAAACAGTATAGCAGTACAAAATTAAAGCAGGCAGATGAGCTGGCAACAGGCAGATGAGTCGTACTTAAAAAAAAACTCATTTCAAAACCACAGCGGTCAAAAATTCAAAAGAAAAAGAACCTGAAGCAATTACTTTAATGGTCTTCATAACATTTCTTTGAATGCCAAGATGTTTGTGGCTACCACGGGGCCCCATAAAGAAATTACGAAGGATAACTGGGAACACTTTATAAAAGTTGTTCAATTTTCTTTTTCAGTTATTATAAAGCTTGTTTTTGTTTTAAAAATATTTTATTGCTTACCGTTCCTTTTGCGAAATATTTTGCTTCATCATCATCATCAGCCCATAATGTTCCCACTACTGATGATGATGAGTGGATTAGACGCGCGCCTCAAGGAGTGTCAGCATAATGACCTCCTTTAGGGCCTTTTAGAGGGCCAAAGCCTGCCGGGATCGCGGGACTTACGAATGACGGTGACCCAGGAAAGTAAAGGGCTAGAAGAACATCGGCGCCGTGGATTTTAGTCAGTACGAGTCTGACAGTCCCTTCCGCTCTATCGACGAGAGGACTCATTTGAAGAAATAATATAGTGTTTTGAGCTTTCACGGTTTGTCTCTAAATTTAAAATGTCACTTACGGGATATCTTCCGTGATGTATCTTTGAGTTCCCGATATTTCGATGTTGTTGCAAGCGCCATGATCGCGGGTTGACTCAATATCGGGATCTCAAACAAACATAATAATCACGGAAGATATCCCGTAAGTGACATTTTTTTAAAATAATATAGGCTTGAAAAAAACCAAGCTCAGCAGTTATATTTGTGAACACGGAACTAACCCCCAAAAGGTTAATAAGCTTAGTTAAAAATTTAAACACAGTTTACCCTTAACTTTGTCCTCAACAAACCTCATCCAGTCTTCCTCATTAAAACTTTAAAAGCTTTCAAAATATCGTTGTATAAAAACAGCTGTCCTATGCCAATATCGACCCTATTTGTCCCAAATTTGTCCCTTATCCATCGTTAGGACAATTCTCACGTACCTTTCCACTTATTAAGGCCTCTCAAAGCGGGCCAATGTGAAGAAAAATCCTTTGAATTCTATTCTCAAAGGTTGGGCACAGTGCGGTCAAATTGATACAGGCGAATTTTCTTCATCGGTCGTTCTACTTTCTTAAAAAGGGTGCAAAATTACATTTTGATGGGTTACTTGTTTTCATAGGAGAAAAGGTTGGTTACTTGTTATGTGGGGGAGGGTATGCCAGATGTTTTCTTTGGTCATAGTTACAACATCTTTAGATGTTTTGGTGATTATAGCGAGACTAGCTTGAGACGGCGGCTTCGCTTAAAAAAAATGTAAATGTAAACAAATAATATCATAATAGATACAAGATTTGCCGTCTTACTACAAAAAGATCTACATCTTTTGAACGCTTGTCTAAAAAAAAAAACCGGCCAAGTGCGTGTCGGGCCACGCACAGTGTAGGGTTCCGTAGTTGCCCATCAAAATACGAGTACTTATGCGAACTAACTAAACTGATTCGCTGAATTTAATTTTAAAAAGAAGAATTTTCAAAATCGGGTCAGGAGTCTTAGAGAAATCGGGGAAAATACATAAGAAAAAAGATTACAACGAATTTAGAACCTCCTCCTTTTTTTGAATTTAGTTAAAAATAGTTGACGATAAAAATCTACCTATCCCCAAAAAACATACCTATAAAAGCTGTAAAAATAAAGTTGTCAAACTTACATTTGCAGTTGTCTCCGATACATTTTGTTTAAGAAAATATGATATAAAGTACATTTTATAAGTTGGTCGACTATTACTCGTAAAGTTGTAAAGCCTACTTAGTCATGATAATTTTCTTTTAAACTTCGTTATATGTACTACTATTGTGATTTTTTCACACCCCCAAACATAACCGTTTAGCTGGTAGAGGGGGGGGACACTCGAATCGAGCAAAATTTAGCACTTTAAAGCTTAATATTTCACAGACGATTTTTTTTATCAAAAAATTGTTAATGGAAACTATCGTTATTTTTCAAAGGACTATTTAATGATACCCCACACTAAGGGGTACGTGAGAAAAAAAAAATCCTCACTTTACGTGTAAGTACTGGAGGTACCCTAAAAAAAAATATTTTACGAGATTTTATTTTACTACTTTTTCGGCACAACAAATCCGTATATTTACACCAAATTACAGCTCTCTAGTACTGTGCGTCTCTGAGCTAAACTGCGGACAGACGGACGGACGGACGGACGGACGGACGGACGGACGGACGGACATGGCGAAACTATAAGGGTTCCTTGTTGACTACGGAACCCTAAAAAAGTGTAACTGCAAAACGACCCAATGTCGTTTTGATGTTAGTCAGTTTTTTTAGACAAGTCTTTAACCCGGCAGCACTCGCGCCCTCGAAAGTTACATAGACACTCGCGCATAGAGCATTTTGCTCACACTTTATAAGCAGTCATAGTGTAGTATAGGACAATGATGTGACATATTTTAAAACTAAAATATATTAAAACAATCATATTAAATCAAATCAAATTTCTTTTATAATTATACAATGTTTGATATACTTTTAACTAGCACTTTGCCCGCGACTTCGTCTGCGCGTGTTTCTAACTTCGAACTCAGTGAATTTAATTCCCGCTCACCCTCCTTATCCTTCCCTTAAAACTTAATCAACCCTTTTCAAAATTTAGGGGGTGATTTTCGAAAAACCCAAAAATGGAGGGTAGTTTTGAAAAAAGAACAGTGTCCATCTTTTTTATTTACTTATACTCGCATTCGTACCAAGTTTCAAGTTTATAAACCCAAAGAATAAGATTTTGCATACAAAGGTTTTCACCCCTTTTCACCCCTTAGAGGTAGATTTTCGCAAAATCCTTTCTTAATGCTTACTTACATTATAAACTGCAACTATCATCCAAAATTCAGGTTTCTACGTTTAGTGTTTTAATATCCTCCCCTTAAAACTCGAATACCCCTTTTCAGCAACTTGGGGGGTGATTTTCGGAAAATCCAAAAACACGTGATTAATTCTTATCTAGTATATAAATACTGATTTTCAAATTCATCAGCTGACGCGTTATGATTTTTCCATACAAACTTTAACAACCCCTAGATTACCAACGGAGGGTAGTTTTAAAAAAATAATGGTGCTAATCTTATTTATTTACTTGTGTTCTCATTCGTGGTAAGTTTCAAGTTTATAAACCCAAGGAATAAGATTTTTCATACAAACGTTTTCACCCCTTTTCACTCCCTTAGAGGTAGATTTTCGCAAAATCCTTTCTTAATGCTCACCTACATCATAAATTGCAACTACCATCCAAAACTCAGATTGCTAAGTTACTGGTTTAATATGCTCCCCTTAAAACTTGAATACCCCTTTTCACCAACTTGGGGGGTGATTTTCGAAAATTCCAAAAACACGTGTTTGATTAATTCTTATCTATTATATAAATACTGATTTTCAAATTCATCAGCTCACGCGTTATGATTTTTCCATACAAACTTTAACAACCCCTAGATTACCAATAGAGGGTAGTTTTAAAAAAAATAATGGTGCTAGTCTTATTTATTTACTTGTGTTCTCATTCGTGGTAAGTTTCAAGTTTATAAACCCAAGGAATAAGATTTTTCATACAAACGTTTTCACCCCTTTTCACCCCCTTAGAGGAGGATTTTCGCAAAATCCCGTCTTATTGCTAATCTACATGGTAGACTGCAAATGCTGTCCAAAATTCAAGTTTGTGCGTTTAGCGGTTTCGGCTGTAGTCGTGTCAAAAGAAAAACCCCTGTTCTTTTATATATATAGATTTTCAGTTACAAACATAATAGCTAAATTCCCGTTATTTGAACCTACTTTTGATAAAAAATTTATAATAATTAAATTAAACAAAAAAATCATATGAAAATGGCAAGGTATTAATCCTCATAATGTGCATGAGCTTCACATTATATAACAAAAAATAAAAACATGTTCGGAACACACAAAAAAAATTATTGAAAAACATGTCTTTTTGATTTGCGATTTCACAACAAATCGCACAGATTACATTGGTTTTCTCAGTCCCAGAAAAGCCAAGTTCAAAGGAAAATTTGCTAAAGGATATGTGACAGGTTGTGCATGGTAGATCATCGTTGTATTTGGGGTTGTGTTAAATTTAGAACTAATTATTTCAAATATTGTCTCCGGATGCTAATTTTCTCACGAGAACGTGTTGCTATTGACTAACCATCTGAAAATATATTCAAATAGATTAATTTATTGATTATTACATTTTTTAATTATGAGGTAATCATATCTGACTATTGAATAATATATAAATAGCAATAAAGGCTTATGTAAATATTTATTCAAAGTAAAAACTCAGTAAAAAAATACTTACACTGATACTCGCGCGATGAGCAAAACGCCGCGGGACGGGACCCTGCCGATCAAATCCTCTCCCTCTACTAATAGAGGAGCACTAAGCACATGAAACCGGTATATAGGGGAGGAGAGAGGACTAAAAGTCAGCTATAGCGTGAATGAGGTATCTAAGCACATTTTTGACAAAGTAACACGCTTTTTAAAGTTACCGTGAGGGAAATGCTCATAGCGCGAGTGCTCGCGGGTTAACAAATGTTTTACTTTTTTTTGGTAAGACTGTTGCAGAAACTTAAGCATCTGTTTAACACTTGTCTAAAAGAAATGTGACTGCATAACGGACCTTATTTCAACGTCATAATCTGTAATTTTCGTCAATTACGTGGAAACAGGAACGAATCTATTTTTCTGAGAGCAAATATTAGAGAATAGGTATTCAATATCTCCTACTGTTAGTAATAACTTAACTGCACTATCATTTAATACCAAAGCCAGTTCAGTGATCCAGAAAGCTATTACGACCGACCCCAGTTCATTTAATTACATATAAATCATAAGCGTACGTGGTCATCTGGTCATGCATAAAAGTCGTAAATCAAAAGCCATTGCGTAGGCTCTGTTATGCATTTATTTGTGCCCTAATATTAATATATTACGGCATTGTTTGATGACAGTGCTTTTATTCTACTAAAATGGTCGTAAATATCTAGTACTGTTTGTTTAGGGAGCTGTGGTAGATCATTCAGTTTCTAGTATTACAACGTCTTAAAACCAGGCGAGTGAAAGTGAGAGAGCTATACAAGTTCGTCCATCTCGTCCACTCACTGGAACAAGCCTGGTTTTAAGACGTTGTAATACGGCCCCTGCTGGTCTTAGCTCTGCGTGCCACTGACTGAAGCTCGGCAATTTGATATTTAGATGATTCATCCTAAAGGTTGTAACAAGTATAAAATTAGTTATTGATTATTTTAGACGGGTAGCGCCATCTAGTAGAAGAAGCGCGAACTGATAGTGAGGTTACAGTTCATCAACAGATGGCGTTAGAGAGTAACATATTTATTTACGATACTTTAAATACTAAATAAAATAATAATAAGTACATAGATAAAATTCAGATAATTAATTATGATAGATTTCAGTTGAATTAAATTTAATTATATAACGCATGGTCTAAAAGGCAAGGGCCTAGAGGCGGGTTTGAACGATTGGATGACGTAGAACCTTGGCTTCCGCTTTTTTCTTGGAATCTGCACATGTATAGACGCTGACTGATAAAACAAGAATATTTAATTAATGACGCGATATATGAGTGGTACATCAGCCAAAATGAAAATGTATTGATATAAAGGAACCGCATAAGCGTATGTATTAACCCTGCAGTGGTCGCGTCCCTAAAAGTTACATGAGTGGTCGCGTGGACTACATACGTAATCCATAATACAAATTGAAAAAACAAAAGATTTATTCATAAACTCTTTATTACTTCAATGAAAATATAATCAGTACAGTTTTCTTAATAAAATATAATTATAACAATTTCATCACAACCCCTGTGTTACAAATAATTAAAAAAAAACAAAATCTTCTCCAAAATGGCATGAAAATCACTTGGACTGTTCTTATTGAGATCAAAATTTATAAATAATAGTAATAACTTTTATTTAAATGTTATTTTTAGCACAGGATAGGCACATAATCTTGAAAAGATCCTCACATACAAACTTACTAAACTTGGTGCACATCTTCCAGGTGCTTATAATGCGCGCTCATCCACACTCGCGGCAACGGCGTATAACATTGCTCGATGCTCCTTCCGAGGTGTGAGGGTTGAGTTTCTGCTTAAATAATATAAAGTACAAGTACTTTTCTTTCTCCAACTACTTCATCCATTAGTAATATTCTTGTAAAGCGTCAAATTTCAGTTTTATTGGTCTGTGTAGCATCTCGTTCTCTTCTATGGTTCTCCTCGATATTATCAATTTTCTTCTTAGTATAATATTAGATAAATCAGTCTTCTAGGGTTGTTTTTGACGAGCTGTTCCTTTTGGGTATAAATACTATGTTATAGCTTTGTATTATCCCTCTGTTTACGAGATTTATTTTCGACCATAAATGTCATTCACTTATTTGTAAAAGTCAGTGCGTTGGTGACGTTGCTGAGATGGATATCTTCTTCAGAACTTTCGTCAGATCCATCACCTAGTATCTCTTGCTCTTGCTTGGATTCTGATTGATGGTCTTCCTCTAGTAAATTATCAATTTCTTCGTCGGAGCTTGATTCAGCTTCATAAACATCATTTCCCACATCAACTTCAGCTAGCCACGACTAAATTAATGCATCACATGCATTGTATATTTTTTTTCTAAAATCAAACATCATAAATAACAATAATGTGACAAAACAAAACAAAATAAGGTATTATTTGTCTACAATAAACGAAAAAATGTCAATTCAATGTAAAAAAAATACTTACGCAATTGGTCGCGCGGATTACAATTGTAGTCCACGCACTTTACTGAGCTCCTGTGACACAACCAAGTGAGTCCTACGCTTATGCTGCACGGAGTGTGTCGCTCAATCATTCATTTGAAAGTACCTGGAGGCTCAACAAATTAAAGCAAATCGATTGTTGGAAATTATCGATTTTGTATAGGTGGATTACATATGTAGTCCACGCGACCACTCCAGGGTTAATATTATTTCATGTTTTGTTGCAATTACATGGCATCACCCACCATGATGATTGTATTGAAATGCTCACGGATTTCTTTCTTATATTGTTCTCAGGGTTCCATCCATAATTTTAAAATAAATTAATTAAAGAAAACTATAAAACGTCTTCTCAACGATTGGCACATTGACATGGAGTAAGCTAGGACAAGCTCTGGTTCCAAGCCACGTATGTTAACCTACAAATCACACAGGCTGCGAATGCTGTCTGCGATACATATCCACGGTTCGACCTGGATAGATAGTATGTAATGTTCTATCTGAAGTAAGTGTTATATTATCCATAACCTAACTTGTAAGGAATCGTGCTGTGATCCTGTACCCATGTGTGCATCAAATTAAATAGCTGAGAAGACATCAAGCACTTTCTTTTATTTATCCAACCTCAAGCGAACAGAACCTCATAGTCTCATGGCAATCTACGCTGGCAGCTGGTGGTAAGAGACCAAAGGACCTTACAATTGGCGCCCAACGTGGGGCATGAGGTTAGATTGGAATCTTCACTTCAAGATTAAGAGCTTGATTTAACTTAATTTAACTTAACTTAATGTTTAGTAATTAGAGTCATTTAACTTAGTACATTTTCTGAATTTAAGTTTTCAAAATTAGTTAATAGCACATGTTAACATTTTAGTAAAAGGCAAATCTTTCCACATTATTGATGTACAAAAGCTTAAATGTATAGACTCCTCTTGATTTATATAAAGTCATACAACTTAGAAACATCAACACTTTGTGTTAAAAAGTAAGGTTATGCCACATGTCATGTTAACATTGTAAACTTTAGCAACTACTTGAATGGATTGACTCTAATTTAATTTAATTCACCTTGATTAATGTAAAATTACTATTTACATTTACTTAACTTTAAAATTGGATTCAAAATAATTATCAAAGACTGATTAAATATTTTAAATTCAATATGGATAAGACAATCTGGATTGACTATCTTCGTAAAGAAGAATTATTACATGAGCTTAAATATTTTAATATATCCACAGATGTAAAGGCGACCAGGGATGTGCTTCGCAGGCAGTATCGCAATCTGTGTGGCTTGTTTCGAAGAGGTAGCATTAAACCAGAGGATTATGCAACGCCAGCCAGTGCACAGGAGGTACGCTTATGCTTGGAACCTATACAAGAGCTGTGCCTATTACATAGGGATTTAAAAGAGGGAGATAGCTCCACTGTTAAGCGAATATTAGCTTGTTCGCAATATTACTTAATTAAACTCAACTGAATTAATTGAACTCAAAAAATAAATATAATTTAATATCACAATTCACTTGGAAACAGGTGATTCCCAGTGATGATGTGGGACCTCTATTAAAACAATTTCATGATGATCCCACAGGCGCCCACTTTGGTATATTTAAAACTCATAAAAGATTAGCATTACATTATTTTTGGAGAAATATGTATAAAGATGTCGAAAATTACGTTAATAATTGTCAAACTTGTAAGGAGTACGAACCGGTAAATTCATCAAGACCTGGTTTAATGGGTAACCCTAAACAGGTTACAAAACCATTTGAAGCGATTTGTTGTGATTTGCTAGGACCCTTTCCCGTGTCCACTAAAAGGAACACGAATCTCTTAGTATGTTCAGATTATTTTAGTAAGTATGTTATGTTGTTTCCTATACGGAACGCAACAGGCAATGCTATTGTTAAAATTCTGGAAGAAAAAGTGTTTCTGGTACATGGGATACCGAAATTTGTCTATGTAGACAACGGTCCGCAATTCATCTCAAAACAATTTAGAGATTTAATGTGCAAATATAATGTGCCGAATATTTACTATAATCCTAGGTATCACCCGCAGGTAAATCAGGCAGAAAGAGCCATTAGAAATGTTCTGTATGCGATTGCCTCATATGTGAAAACAAATCACAGGCAGTGGGACAATCACATACCAGAAATTCAGTGTGCACTGAACACCTCAGTTAATGAGTCAACTAAATTCTCACCTTACTTTCTTGTACATGGAAGAGAGATGTTTGTAGATGGTAAATTACATAAAGACTCTGAAGTGCCACAGCCTGATTCAGATCTATCAACTGTAGACCCTAGAATTCATGGTGATAACTTAAAAGAACTTAAATCAATTTTCCAGGAGGTTAGTAAAAACTTGAAACTTGTGCATGATAGAAATAAAAAGCACTATGAATTAAGAAAGCGACCTTTAGAATTTAAAGTAGGTCAAATTATCTATAAAAGGACATTTACCTTGTCGGATGCTAGTAAAAACTTTACTTCAAAGCTAGCACCGCGCTTTATAAGATGTGTTATTGCAAAGAAACACTCACCTGTAGTGTATAGCTTAAAAGACATGCAGGACAAAGATTTAGGTAAATTTCACATTAAGGACATCTTAAAATATGAAGACTCCTAGTTTTATACATTATTGTTGTTGTTAATCCAATATTTGCACGAAATTAGCAATAGACGTGCAAATATTTAACTTGAAGAGGGATGGATGCATGTTGGTAGGGTATAAGGGTTTTTTTCAAAATTAATTAGGTACCAATTTTATTAATAAGGAATGTTTGCTGATGTATGAAAGGAAACACAATAATTGTTAATTTAAAAAGGGACTTCAAAGTGTCACCACTTAACACTTAATAAAACACATATCTACATTAATTAAAGATAGTGTTTACTTAAAAACTTGACAAAGTATAAAAACCTATACTTTATAATTTAATACTTAATAAAACACCTATCTACATCAATTGGAGATAGGGTTTACTTAATAAATTTAAAAACTTAAATAAGTATTTGCCTATGCTTTGGCTAAATACTTTGTAGATAACACTTATCTAGGTTTCAAGGATAGTGTTTATTTAACTTAAAACTTAACTTAATTAGGAAATTAATTAGACTAAGGCATGACTAGTCAATAAAAAATTAGTTAATTAGTTGATGTCTGTAAAGAGCAGCTATGTGCTATATATAGATAGGCAGACAGACGCTTATTATAGTATTAGTTTAGTAGATAGTTTAAGGCAGGAGCAATCAATGTACGAATATGCCAAATAGGTTTTGTTTCGGGATTGGGCTATTAGCCATTATTATTTAGCAATTTAGTCTGTAAGTCTAAGGCATTTGGTTTGTCTCAGTTTTCAATAGGATGATTATGAGCTTTCAATACACATGATGAAAAAAAAATTCTCAGCAAGTAGAAATTTTTTAACTGGGGAAAGATGTATTGTAACAAGTATAAAATTAGTTATTGATTATTTTAGACGGGTAGCGCCATCTAGTAGAAGAAGCGCGAACTGATAGTGAGGTTACAGTTCATCAACAGATGGCGTTAGAGAGTAACATATTTATTTACGATACTTTAAATACTAAATAAAATAATAATAAGTACATAGATAAAATTCAGATAATTAATTATGATAGATTTCAGTTGAATTAAATTTAATTATATAACGCATGGTCTAAAAGGCAAGGGCCTAGAGGCGGGTTTGAACGATTGGATGACGTAGAACCTTGGCTTCCGCTTTTTTCTTGGAATCTGCACATGTATAGACGCTGACTGATAAAACAAGAATATTTAATTAATGACGCGATATAGGAGTGGTACATCAGCCAAAATGAAAATGTATTGATATAAAGGAACCGCATAAGCGTATGTATTAATATTATTTCATGTTTTGTTGCAATTACATGGCATCACCCACCATGATGATTGTATTGAAATGCTCACGGATTTCTTTCTTATATTGTTCTCAGGGTTCCATCCATAATTTTAAAATAAATTAATTAAAGAAAACTATAAAACGTCTTCTCAACGATTGGCACATTGACATGGAGTAAGCTAGGACAAGCTCTGGTTCCAAGCCACGTATGTTAACCTACAAATCACACAGGCTGCGAATGCTGTCTGCGATACATATCCACGGTTCGACCTGGATAGATAGTATGTAATGTTCTATCTGAAGTAAGTGTTATATTATCCATAACCTAACTTGTAAGGAATCGTGCTGTGATCCTGTACCCATGTGTGCATCAAATTAAATAGCTGAGAAGACATCAAGCACTTTCTTTTATTTATCCAACCTCAAGCGAACAGAACCTCATAGTCTCATGGCAATCTACGCTGGCAGCTGGTGGTAAGAGACCAAAGGACCTTACAAGGTGGCTAAATAAATCAAATCCAAAACAAAGAAGAACTGACTTAAAAGACTGTAAAATAATCTACCAATCGCCTTAAACAACGGAGCTTCAAACAATTCTCATATTTCAAAAGAACCACCAAAGGCGAATTTGATAAAAACTTCTTGTTATCTATGAACAGGAAAAAAATATAAAAAGAATAAGTTCCCTCGGGAAATCAACGGACGACTGACCGCTTGCTAAGAGGACATCGGTTGAGCAATCTGAAATAAAAAGATATAACGTTCATTAAAAAGTAAATTTTAATTAACTTGGTACTCAGAGATGTTTTTTAGTCAAATATTTAAGGTTAAACAGTCAATTACCACGATAGCAAACGCGGATAAATACTCGTATGCTATTCTTCTACTATACATATAAAAATAAGTCGGGTTTTCCTTCCTTACGCTATAACTCCAGAACGCACGAACCGATTTCCACGGTTTTGCATTCGTTGGAAAGGTCTCGGACTCCGTGAGGTTTATAGCAAAGAAAAAGAAGCCATCTGGTGGCAAAATGGAGTTCGCCAGGTTTGCTAGTTATTTATAAAAATTACTAGCTGTTGCCAGCGGCTTCACCTGCTACAACTCTAAAATTATCCCACGGGAACATAAAATCAAGATAAGAACTATTCTATGTGTTAATCCAGGTTATAAACTATCCGTGTACCAAATTTTAGCCAAATCCGTCCATTGGTTTTTGCGTGAAAGAGTAACAAACATACCTACATATACATACACATCCATAAATCCTCACAAACTTTCGTATTTATAATATTAGCGGGATACGCATTAAAAATTGTTCCATGGAAAGAATAAATTGAACTACGAGCAGGATTTAAAGCTGTTTACCGTCACCATACGTTAGACATGGTTTGAATAAGGGTGCTAATACACGGCGCATGTAACCCGCGCAAGTGCCTCAACATGCTCAAACTACATGCGCCGTGTACAAGCACCCCGCGGGTAGTTTGCGCATGTTACTCGCGCGGCTAAACCGCAAACTAGCACCTTTAGCCCCTTCGTACACTAGGCGACGCAAGTCTCCGATACCTTACGATTTTGGTACCTATTCATTGACACGTGCCTGTGTTCGAACTTCTATGGGTGTGTCAATACACAACACACCCATAGAGGTTCGAACACAGGCACGCGTGTATCCAAGCGGCTATCGCAATCGATAGCCGCTTGGATACAGAAGTCGTAAGGTATCGGAGACTTGAGTCGCCTCGTATACGAAGGGCCTTATTTGCGCGGGTTGCATGCGCCGTGTAAAAGCACCCCGCGGGTAACTTGATCAAGGAGCTTGCGCGTGTTACTCGCGCGGGTAATCGCACCTTTACTTGCGCGGGTTACATGCGCTGTATACATACACCATAAAATTAAATTTGACCCTACAACTGTCAAGAGCCGCGATGGCTAGGTTAAAAAGAGCGTCGGATGTACTAAATCCGGAGCTCATAGGTTGAAACCCTGATCGCCGTTCGAATTTTCCTTTTCATAGGAAATCTTTAAAAAATCCTGACTATTGACGAACGTGAAAAGAAATCCCAGACGAGGGAATGGATGGGATGAAGAGTGTATCCAGACAGGATATACGTATAGGTGTGCCATATACGCCAAAATCCGTTTACTTCTTATAATGTGACAGTGTAATAAATAGTACCTATTATAAAATAGTACGTAGTACCTATTCATTCATCTATAAATCATAAGCATTGATAAGTGCAGCAAAAACAAACAAAAAACATAAATGTTTGTCAAAACAAGCTGATTTTTTCAGCACTTTTTGAAGATCAATTTTACTTAAGGCTGTTCCCCTAAGCGCCCGCCCTTCGCCACTTTTTTAAGATTTCTTTCGCACTTTTCCTTAAGAAAACGTTGTTTTTTTACAATCAATGTGTAGATCTTGCTTTTCATTTTATTACGTGACTGAGATATTAATTCAGTGGGATTTGCGTCACCATTTATTCGACTTCAAAAATGTTGGTTTATGGCGAGGATGGCGAGAGTCAGCAACATGATTGCCTTTTCCTTACTATGTTGGAATTAGTTTTGAATCTAAGTTAACAGCAAAATGATTCTAAAATCTAAATAATTATGTTAAATTAATACGTAACAAAACAGTGTAATTATGCTCTCCCTTTCGTGAGCATTGGCAACAAAAATTGACAAATTCAAACTGGGCATTGGCAATTTCTTTGCCAAATAAAAAGTCACAAACGGTCATTGGCAAAGATATTGTCATACCTACCCCAAAACAAAGGGAGGGTAAGAAGGGGAGGAAATCTATTTTATTGTTTTACATATTTTATGTTATTTCACTATGATGTTTAGAATAAATGAAATCAAAATCGGAGGTGTAAATAGTATTGCTCTCGAAAGAATTAACAATAATTACACGGACGACGTTAAAAATCCGCTTTGTAACAAATGCTACTTAACTGCTATAGACTTCTAGAGCAAAAACATAACCTTAAATACAATTTAAGTCTACACAAAGTATCTGCTAAGAATCTTTTACAGTAAAAGTCTTCATTCTACAGAATATAAGCCCCTCTTGACCTCTCTGCGGTGCTTAAGACGTTCTTAATATCGTCCTCTAGTATCACGGTCCCGCCTTTTTCTTTTTACTATGTCCCGTCGAGATCCAACTGTAAGATATTTAGATGCTATTAAGAGTACTTGTGACAAAATCATAACAGTCTATAGGCCTATAAGCCAACAGGGAAATATGGTTTGTTTTGGCTGATCAAATGAGTCATACTACCCTGTGTTATGCAGAAAGACTCCTACTGAGTAAGGCCCGGACGGCGACGAGAGGAGCTGCATTTGAATAACCAATCAGATGTCCACTGAAGCTAAGCGGAGAAGAGATGTGAACTCTGTCTCTCTCTGTAGTCGGTCCCTCATGTCTGAGGATCGTGGTCAGCTTCAGAGTTGCATCTGGAGCGGATGATCCGCCTCCACCGAGTAGAATTTAGAGGACGATGATTCCTTCACCTGATCTGTCCATTGTCCATCGACCACCTGGTGTGCAGAGGCGATGAAAGCTAGGAGAAACTGATTGTGGTTGTGAACACCGAAGGCAAACGATCACGCGGTCTTTCACCAACTCGATGGACAGATCAGGAGATGTGGACATCTGATTGGTTATTCCAATTCAAACACCTCTCCTCACCGCTTTAGAGGAAACCGGGCCTTTGTCCACAAGAGCGTGGCGAGACTGCAGAGCGAAGAAGCAAAGAACTTCTCAATGGCGCCCTATTTCTTCGGTTGATATTTGCGTTCTAGGGCCACGGTATCCTGCTCAGACAGTCTCGCGACCACTGCAGGCGTTTGACAGGGTCGTGAGGTCTTCTCCTTTGATTATTTGTTAGGCTTAAGGTCCCTTAAGCCTAACGAGTTTCCTACTATCTGAGAATTAGAGTCCTCTAATTCTGAGATAGGTAGGAAACTCGATAAAAAAAAAGATAATATACATATATAAGTATTGGCATCACGTATTAAGAGTATAAAGAAACACCACCAAATTACCTCTCAACCATAAATAAAAATATAAGTAATATTCCACAACTATCACACAACGCCATCTAGTCCCAAGCTAAGCAGAGCTTGTGTTATGGGTATTAGACAACTGATAAACATACTATATTTCTAAATACACAGAACGAATGATCATGCTGATCACACACACTTTTGTCCTGGGTGGAAATCGAACCCACGACCCCTAGCATAGCAGTCAGGGTCACTAACCACTTGACCAACAGGCTAGTCAGACAACCATAATTATTACTCAATTTACCAAAAAAGTGTAAAACTAAATAAAAATACTAATAAAGATTTATTGACTGGCCTGTTGGTGTAGTGGTTAGTGACCCTGACTGCTATGCCGGAGGTCGTGGGTTCGATTCCCACCCAGGACAAATGTTTGTGTGATGAGCACGATCATTTTGTTCTGTGTCTGGGTGTAATTTATTTATAGTATTTAGAAATATATAAGTATGTTTATCAGTTGTTTAGTACCCATAACACAAGCTCTGCTTAGCTTGGGACTAGATGGCGCTGTGTGATAGTTGTGGAATATTATTATTATTATATTATTATTATTCCTTTGGTTGATATTTACGTTCCAGGGCCACAGCGTCTTGCTCAAACAGTCCTACGACACTGGCAGACGTTTGCCTGAGTCATGACTCGTGAGGCCTCCTCCTTCGCGAGCATTACTACTTCGTTGGAGGTTACTACTTCCCATTGCCTTCGCTGTAACATTGCCTGAACCAGGTTCCGGACGCGAAAAGTCGCTGCCTACTGGCTTTCAGACTTTTGAGTCACTGACATGTAAAGACTGTCAAAGGTATACCTACAAATACAAGACAACATGGAACGACTTCTGAGACAGGTAGGGAACTGGACTATTTCTGAAAGAAAAAACAAAAAGAAATTGTAATCTACAGGGTATGGATTTTAATTTCTTTTAATTGTCTTCATTTAATAAGAAAAACTTCACCAAATTACCTCTTTTATCAAAAAAGTATAAAAAATATTATGTTGACATAATTTTCACCTTTGCACTCGTTTTCAAAGTTGGTCCACATGCTCAAGGATAATGGCGCATTTTTGATGTCTTTGGCCCACCCACTTGACAAATTCTTGTGAAAAATATTCAAGTTAACAATAAAAAAAGTAAACGCGTAAACAAGTGAGGCCATCCCGCCTCTGTGGTCATCCTTTAGTTTTTTGCTCTAAAATATTTACATAATTTTCTTCTTGCAATGTTCTAATTTTGAGTTTCGATATTATTTCGACATTTTCATTTGTGGTAAGCGTCCACAGATCCGCATCGCACGTATCGGACGTGTCATACGTAACGGATTTTAGTTTTCCTTGTACCTACTAAAACTCATACAACTGCGTCCACTGATCCTCATCGTACGGACGTCTCATCGGCAATGCTGCTCGACTGGCCTGTTGGTCTAGTGGTTAGTGACCCTGACTGCTATGCCGGAGGTCGTGGGTTCGATTCCTACCCAGGACAAATGTTTGTGTGATGAGCACGATCATTTGTTTTGTGTATGGGTGTAATTTATCTATAATATGTATGTATTTAGAAATATATAAGTATGTTTATCAGTTGTATAGTACCCATAACACAAGCTCCGCTTAGCTTGGGACTATTGTAAGAAGTCTTTTTTATTTAATGATAGGTAAGCGTTTGACCACTATCTCGCCTTATGGTAAGCGAAGATGTGGTCGACAGTAAAGCACGCTTGCATAAAAAAGTAAAAAAAAGGTAAAGACCATCGACCACCGGGGTGGTAAAAGCCACCAATTAGTGCCAACCACCACCCCGCCCCGGTGGCAAGCTCAAAGGGGGCAGATGGGAATAAACGAGAAAATGTCCTAAATCAGATAATCAAAACAAAACAAAGAAGAGATCAAAACAGTTACTACTTACTATGATATTGAAGTAAAAATGTGTCAAAAGAATAGTTTTCTCCACCCAACGTCTATTTCTAAGGAGCTTGTAGACACGATTATCGTAAACCCTAATGTTTTTCTTGCTTATTTGTATCTCTAATACCCACGTAAGGTTTTATGTTTGTCGCTGTCTCAGCATCATAAAATAATGGTAAAAGTAGTGCAAGTTGCCTTTTTGATGCATCCTTGCTATGTATAACGTGACTGTTATCCATCGTTACCCTCGGGGTATTTCTAGGGGACACGTTTTGGGTTGAATTTATAAAGTCTTGCAAATTTTACCTTTGTTGTTTTGCTAAATAACTTTATTTTGATATTTGGATTAAGATTAAAAGATGTTAACTGTGGGTATGAATTAAAATGTAGCGGAAATAAAAATGGTAAACTGGTAGGTAATAAGTAAGTAAAATATTTTTTTTTTTAATAGAGTTAATAGCTCATTTTAAAACGAGAAATATTGATTTAGGACGAAAATAGTAGATTATTAACCAAGGGGATAAAGCAGTGTCTTCTGTCGCGGGTGACGATTTAAATCGCGAGCATAACGAAGGACTCGAGGCTTACTCCCGAGCGTAGCGAGGGTGTTAGAAACTTAAATCACGAGCGAAGCGAGGGATTTAAGACGAGTCCTGAGTGTAGCGAGGGATTTAAGTTCACCCAAGACTAAGACAGCTTTATCACCGAGGAAAATACTCTACTTTTCGTACCACTTGCGAAAAAATTAACGTTATAATAATATGTATGAGATAAGCATTAATTCAACATTTAAATTTAACAATAACTTATTTAAAAAAATAAATTAAAATAAACTCAACGTTTATGTATTTGAAGAAAACAAAACGCGGCAAATTCCTAGATTATATTGTATTCTCGGAAAAGCAAAGGCATCAAGATCATACGGCCTCTTCGGTTTTCGTAATGTTATTAAATCATAACTGCATAATAAATGCGTATTCCTTTTTCAAAAAGTTGTATAATGCTTTACATACAAACTCAATGGTGTAAAGACAGACTGATGTAGTTCACTATGGGTAAGTATTCGAAATTCAAGTCACATTCTCTCCCTAGAGGATGAATGAAATTCAGTACAACTTTCTTTCCCTAGGGAAAGCTGTTTATAACAGATTAATAATGACTATTGTTATGTACGCTTTTTGTGGCATAGAATGTCACTTTTTTGAGCAAGTGGTACGAAAAAATACTTATAATATGCCTTCTTTATTTTCATGCAAAAAGATTTGACCACACAATTTGTTTCAATTTTAGTCTGCGGATAGGCGACCATCTGTTATATCGAGTTTTCTCAAGATGTAATGAGATGTATCGTGTTATAATATTTACATTATAACCTGTGTGTGAAACCCTTAATAGTCTGACAACCAGTCTCACCATAGAGTATCGTATCTTTTTTTGGGTAATAACCCAGTTACTGGGTTGTTGAGGTCGGATAGGCAGTCGCTCCATGTAAAATACTTTTATTGAGCTGCATCTGGTAACGGGTTCTACTGGAAGCCGACCCCAATACAGTTGGGATAAGGAAGGCAGATGATGATAAAATTGTATGTATTAAGTACTAACAGTGTAGTCTGTACAAATAAAGATAAATAAATAAAATGTCCAGTAAAGTGAGTTTTAGAATGTATCGTCATAAGTTCGAACCTCGGCATAGAACGACTTGTTATAATACCGGAGAGCGCATTAGGGTCCCGTTCTAAGATAATGTTGATCTTAAGAGCACTTTCGAGCCACTTACACTGTACTTAGATCAGTTTAGATGATGCTCTCTTCTTAGTATAAATTAAAATAGTTTTAAATTATGTCTGAGCTGAAATTGGGATCTGCAAAAGTGCACTAAAGTAAATGAAATAGTTTGGATTTGGATGCAAGCGCACCGTAAGAAGTTCACGTAAAGACAGCGGCGCGATGTGGTTACCTCCCTTTAAAAGCGTAGGTCCTTTCATAGGCGGTAACATTGTGACGCTGCGCTGTCGTACGAGGTTGATTGACGATCTAATAATGATGACAGGTTCGCGGTGAATTCAAGCCACTTGCAACCTGTTGAAAGTTTATAGGATAAGCCTATGGTCAGCAGTGGACGTCCTACGACTGACTTGATGATGATGATGATGCACGTGACTCCCAACTTTTTTTTTTCCAATGGCATGGTTAGCATCTTTTTTTAGCGTGGTAAAATCATCAAATGAGTCCTCCCACCCAGGACAGGGCGGGACGGACTGTCAGACTTGTACTGACTAAAATCCACGGTGTGCTTCAACAGCCCTTTACGTTCTGGAGTCAAGGTAATTCGTTTTTCGGGCTTTGGCCCTCTATAGCTCTATACATAGAGGGCCCCCCCGTCATAATGCTGACACTCTTTGCGGCGCGCGTGGAACACAACGCGCCGTCGCCGCGTCAACCCGGGCATGGTCCATGGTCGGACAGCGAGTCGCCCATTACTCACCGCCTGCAATGGCATGGTTGGCATAACATAAATTTTAATTAACAACCATTGATTGGATTTCTAACAAGGGATCGTATTGATTTCTTTAGTTGTTTCAACATCTGATAATACGCCGTACCAATATCGAGATAACAAGAGATTGATTCAAAAATACTTTTATTTGCTATCTGTGCCACAAAAGATTGAGTAGAAAAAATGAGCAGTCCCAAGGCTCAGAAACATCTTTAAAAAAATATCTCGACAAAAAAATATGGAAACATTATTGAGGAAACTCAGATTTTGAAATACTTTCATATTTTTTCCTCCTTTCGCCTTTACAAGACATCCCAATTTCCCTTAATTTTTTACTTGGCTCTGATTGTTTCGGTGTCTCCACAAAAGGTGTTCGTGTCAAATGTAAAGCTGGGTACTCACTAAGCAGTGTTGCATGTAACGTATCAGATGTATCAACCTAAGTGGGTAGGCTCTTCTCAGCACACTGCGAGCCGCCTTTGTGTTACTGTAGCTTATATCCAGATAAAGCTTGGCACTTACTTAACAGTGTTGCATGTAATGTACCACATAATGATAAGAAGAAATGTAAAAATAAGACGATAAGAAGTGAAATAAAATTGGAAAAAAGAAAGAAATTTGAATTAACCGTGCCATTAGTTAACATAATAAAAAAAAACTTGAGAGGTGTCAAGGGACACCCGGATGGAACGAAGTTACTGTATACACTCAACAAAAATAATCGTCGCGACTCCACTCCACTCCAATCCGCTCCGCTCGGCTCAGCTCCGCACCACTCCACTCTTTGAGCTCTAGCACCCTTTCGCAACGCGCGATAAGGAACGTCGTTCCAAAGTGTCGTGACAACTTTTCGTAAGAATTTTTTCCGTCTAGCCCCCTTTGACAACGCGCGATAAAGAACTTCGTTCCAAAAACGTACCAGATACGGATCAAGTGAGTACGTAGGCACGAGCCCGCTGCGATTCGCTCGTTGTGAGACTGTATCTGTTACAGTATCTGATACGTTACATACAATGCTGCTAAGTGAGTACCCAGCTTTAAAGGCCCAATTTGTTGGCTACCCTCATTTCAGTCATCTAAAAATTACTTCTTTGTAGACGAGGGGAAATTACTTTGATTCCAATCGTGTTCCGAATGAGATTCGGGTTCCTTCGTCATCATTTGCTTTTTGATCTTGAGTCATTGGAGTGGCTTGATTTTGGTTCATGAAGTAATCGGTTTTGATTTGTCAACAAAAATGGGTCCGTTGACGAAATCTCATTCCTATTCTTTATGGTGCTTGTACATGGTGCATGTAATCCCCGCCAGTAAAGATGCGGGTTACCCACGCGAGTAACATGCCCAAGCTACTTGATCAAGCTACGCGCGGGGTGCTTGTACACGGCGCATGTAGCTTGAGCATGTTGAGGCACTTGCGCGGGTTACATGCGCCGTGCACAAGCACCCTTAGTTACTCTGTTATTCCTATATTTTTGTCAATTAATTCTGGGGCCATCATCATCATTAGCCTTTATTATGTTCCCACTGCTGGGACACAGGCCTCCTCTCTGTGAGAGGGAGTAGGCTGTAATCCACCACGCGGGCCCAGTGCGGGTTGGAAGATGTCACATGTCTTCGAATTTTTGGTTCTAGGACAAGCCGGTTTTCTCACGATGTTTTCCTTCACCGTTTTGAGAGCAGTGGTGATGAAATAAATTACACAAAGTAATGCGCCTGATGGGGTTCGAATCCACGACCTACAACTCATAAATCGGAACCTATACCACTGGGCCACCAACTGTTCGGGGCCATATTAACGGGAAATTCTGATAATTTATCATAATGAAGGACGTTTCTACTGATAGCTTTGTAATAGTAGTTTATGAAACTGGTGCATAATGAGGGGTATTATTCACCAGTGAATTTAAAACTTGAATTTCATTTCTATATAGGTATTTGTAAAGTACGTCAATACCCCATTTTGAGTTTCGTAATTTGAATGAGAGTAGATAATCGCGAAAATTAACGTCATTTTATGTTAGTGTGGCCCCCATGAGATAGATTCTATTTTAACAAAAATGTAAAAAAAAAAACAAGAGACTATTATTTTCTTTCTACATTCTCGTGGTCTAATAAAGAACCAAAATATATACCATAAGGCGGGTATATTTTCAAATAAGGTCGGATATTCGCTAGATCCGTTCGCATGGAAAAATCCACATCGGGTATTTGGTAACAGGTGTGTGCCAAAACTTGAATGAGTTACTACTGTGAAATACGGGGGCATAGTTTGAAGGATAAACGTAAGTTATATGTTTGGAAGAAAGTTAATCGTGTTTGTATAAACTTTGTTGAAAGCGAGAAATGTGTATGTAACAGATGGTCATGCTCGTATCTTGGAAGACGTTATATTTAACTTGTTTTTGTCCTTGGCTTCATTCGCTTTCCTTCCGATTTTGTCATCTTCATGCACGACCGATATCATGCACCTTTACTAGGGTGTCCCAAAAAAATCAAAGTGATATTTTTGTAACGCATACCCTCTTATTTTGTGTGAATGGTTTAAAAACACTAAGAAATAAAGTTTCACGTACCTAGGACCACGCTAACCCGTGCCGACTTGCATCGAAACATTTTGTATTTGCACAGTATGGCGCGAGAGAACTTGCGCACATATTAAGTGTTGTTGCTTGTTTGTTTTATTAAAAACGCATTGTATTTATGTTATCCATACGTTAGTAGAGTTGCAAAGTTCCAAAAAAAGAGTATTTTTTTAATAGGAGACGTAAAACACAAATCGCCTTCCATCCTAATTTCCCTCTAACGTACAAGTTCGGTCAGTTCCGTTCCAGAATATTCGTAAAGTTCATTTAAGTGTCAATGAGAGTGCAAACCTTAATATTCGTGAGTGCATTGACGAAATCATAACGTAACTGTGTTAAAAAACATGTGTGCACCAAGCTCGGTGGATGGCTAGATCTATTTATTCATTAAAAATTTCATTAAACAAGTAAAATGAGAGTTATGGCTCTCGATTCAGAATTTCAAACAGGAGAATGCAGCTCTGTTGGACGTCTGCCTCTTGACATTAATTATGTTACCTAAACCCCGGCTCCAATGCACTTTATCAGCAAAAGCAACTTATCAGGATTTGTACTTTTTGAAGTTCATGAAAGCTTTTGAAACAAGAGACATACCATTTCAAAAGCAGCTTTACTTTGATAAAGTTATACTAATAACAACTGTCGCCTCTAATTTAAATTCGGTAAAAATGTCGAAGTGTCTTTGTCAAAAGCAAGTTCCTTTTTAATCGATAAAAATTGATGACACTTTCCTTAAAAAAGTGCCCTTCTGATGGTCAGATGATGATGCTTTTCTACAAGCTAAACATAAGCTGCTGAAACTGAGATCGGTTAATGATACGGTAAAAAGAACGGTTAAGATAATGCAATACTTTAAAAAAAATAGGAATTTGTTTAACACTAGTCTAAAAGAACTGACAACTTCAAAACAGCATAATTATGGCTTTGATTTATTTAAGGGTCGTTTTTCAGTAACTCTTTTTTTAGGCAACTGGTCAACAGACATTTCTTTTTTATAGTAAGACGGTAATGGTCACTGGTGAACAGGAACAAGAGCAATTTTTATTACAAGAACACAGACACCTGTATCTTGACTAAAAAGTAAACAAACTGAAAAGAAAATTCAATGAATCAATCATTGACTTTTCTTATAAAAGTTCATTTTTCTGTCCCTTTTATAATCAATAAATAATAAATATTTGATAAAGTTTTATTTATCTATAAATACATGTATTATAAATAAAGCTACATTCACCCTGAGGTGTCCTGAGTAACGTATGCCAACCGTGCGGCTTACGAGGAAAGATTTGTATTTCTGTGAGCATGTTTGTAATGAATTAACTTAAAAACTACTGAACCGATTTCAAAAAAAAATTCACCATTAGAAAGCTACATTCACCCTGAGTAACATAGGCTACCCGTGCGAAGCCGGGACAGGCCGCTAGTTTGTTATAAACGTAGAATTGTAGAATTTCTGTATAGCATCTATTCAAACTTTTTTACTTAAACTTTGACGTCAAGTCGGCACGGGTTAATGTTGTCCGATCGCAATAATATTTTATATTCAAGTTTCTATAGTCAAATGTCAAAAAAAGAGAGGGTATGCGTTTCGAAATTCCAAAAAAAAAATTTCGCCCTTATAAGCTGGGACACCCTAACCTTTACCTTTGCACATGTTTATACCTTCGGCGGTCTTTGACTACTGGCCTTTTAGAGAGACGAATCAGAGAAGAATCACTCAACGAGCTATGCTCGGGGTATCTTTGCGGGATAAAATCCGGAACAAAAAAAATCGGAATATATATTCGGAGAAGAACCAGGGTCACCGACATAGCTCATAAAATTTGTAAGTTGAAGTGGCAATGGGAAGGCCACATCGTTCGTAGAACTGACAACAGATGGGGAAGAAAAGTTCTCGAGTGGCGACCACGGACCGGAAGACGTAGCGTAGGCAGGCCTCCCACTAGGTGGATCGACGACATCGTGAGGGTCGCGGGCAACCGATGGGTGCAAGTGGCGAATTGTGGTTCGGCGTGGCGGTCTAAGGGGGAGTCCTATGTTCAGCAGTGGACGTCTTCCGGCTAATGTTGATGATGATGATGATGTTAAAACGCTACAAAGTCGCTCTTATCGCACGTTCTGCATCGTGTAAAGCCTGAATATTTAAGAACAGATTGCCAAAGCATTTGTCCGTATGTCATCATACGGAACCCATCTCACAGAGAATTTAGAGGCTCGTTATTTTCCAGTGGCCTCTCACTTGAGCGGGATTTATCGAGAGTTCTATTCCTACATCTTTCTCCTTCTCTCATTGAGATTATCGTTGGTCGGGAAAGGGATAGAAAGATTATTATAACTAGAATAGTGCAGGTGCATTGAGACTTTAAACTTTTATTAGTTTGAGCTTGGGTGTTGTCAGGATTCTATATAATATATTTTTAAAGTAGAAGCTGCAGGAATATTTGATCGGATTATACCGATAGATCAAAATAAAAAGAAACATAGTGAGAACATGATTGTGTACATACTAAGAACATGTGTTGTGTGGTTTATGCTGTTAATATTATGTGAGGGTTCTTTTTAGGACGTTGATGTGTTACTTAAAACATGATTTTGGAAAATTCAACTTTAAAGGATTGTTTTTAGTGTTGATAGTTTGTATGAAACTACGTTACTGCAAGACGTGCTAGGTGTCGCAAAATTTATGGGCATAATTTTTTTGGGATGCTGGTGCTTAATACGTTGGGACTTAGCTAAATTTGACACCTAAGAGTTGTTTATGGGTTTGATAGAAATATTGTTGTTTTCTCATAAAGAGTGTGGACTATAGTAGAAATTTACAGAGACAAAGTTCGAAATTCGTGCAGACGAAGTCGCGGGTGGACTGATTAGTTCAATAATACAAGCATTTTGAATCACGTTCAGTATGACATTTATTTTGGAAATTCTAACAATAATTGTTGATTTTTTCAAAAAATCATTCTAACAAGATGGAAATATGTATAACATCAGGTTATTATGACATGTGTGGACAATTTAACACTTGAACGAATGTTACCATAAACCCAGGTATCCATCCTTAAATATTTGCCTTTATAATAATTGTAAGATAACAAAGTTGAAACAACGCTCAAAATATCATATTATACATAGAATCAATTTTACATAAGCAGAAGATTCTAATCGTTATTTGAATCTAAACTAGTTTCAGTTTGTTCAGTAAAATGAACTCCGTACTATCTTGACGACACTCTCTAGTAATCTTCAATGAAAGTTGCATCTTGGATCTTACTTATAAGGTAAGCGTCCACAGGTCGGCATCGTACGTATCGGACGCATCGCATTAAACGGATTTCTCGATAGCGATCGGAAAGCCAACGCTAGTATCAGGAATCGGATTGCCGATGCTACTTTCATCACGTCCACTCATCGGCATTTCATATGACATTATCGGTACACATTGCATGTAGGCATTGCCGATGAGCCGTCTGCACGATGAGGATCAGTGGACGCAGTTGTATGCGTTTTAATACAAGGCAAACTAAAATCCGTTACGTACGATACGTCCGATACGTGTGATGCGGACCTGTGGACGATTACCAATATCCGCCATAAAAAATGGTCTCGGATTTTAATACCGGTTTTATAAATAGTTAGTTTTTTCAATGACCAGCTATTATTTAAAATTAAAATCGAGAGACCAAGCCGAGGATGGTGCATTTCAAATATTAATCTCAAAAATAGCGGAGGAAAACGTCCGCGTCGTGAGGAAAGAAATCGATATGTCTCAGAACCAAACATGATTTAAAACATGTGTCATTATACCCTTAGGTATAGACTACAGGCCCATGTTCAAAATGGGTGGGTCATATATGAACCACCAGGTGACGTATACACGATGATATAAGAGCATAAAATAATAAGATTCAGCACTATGTCGTCACTTTTAAGCTGTCCAATTCCCTCTTTGGAAAATGGAGGACCCATAATAGACTACAGGCCCATCCTGTAGTCTATTATGGGTCCTCCATTTTCATTTCGGTCTTAAAAAATAAGGTATCAACCTATTGCCATAATCCTGATCTTGGGTTACTACTGATAAAATATAACTGACAGAAGAATCAACCATAATTATTATTCTTATCATATCATTATCATGAGTTGCAGAATTTTGTGTTTTGGTACGATGAAGACCACTCATTTTGCGTCGCGAAAGACTTTTACTATGCAAGCGATCGAAATTTTCCGACTCACGACTCACAAAATTACGCTCGTTTGTCCTTACCCTAAGTTTGAACCATCCACATTCTCTAAACAGAAACAAATACAACAAAACTTAAAACTAAACAACCTTCCATAACCCAACAGTTTTTTTTTTCACTTATAAAACAGCTAAAACCCTGAATATATTTTTATAACTACGAGAGAAGCATAAAAAATTATGTTTCGCAGCAAAATAGACACTTGGACGCATCGTTATAGTGAATACTAAGGCACAAAATTGCTTGAAGCTATGAAGCCTTATCTCTTAATCTTTTCTTATTTTAAGGTTTTGGATATCCGTGTTGACGTTGGTATAGAAAGGGACTATAATGGGCTGTGTTCTTTTGGATAGGGGAACTAGTTTTTAGGGTTCCGTAGTCAACAAGGAACCCTTATAGTTTCGCCATGTCCGTCCGTCCGTCTGTCCGCAGTTTAGCTCAGAGACGCACAGTACTAGAGAGCTGTAATTTGGTGTAAATATACGGATTTGTTGTGCCGAAAAAGTGGTAAAATAAAATCTCGTAAAATATTTTTTTTAGGGTACCTCCAGTACTTATACGTACAGTGAGGATTTTTTTTTTCTCGCGTACCCCTTAGTGTGGGGTATCATTAAATAGGCCTTTAAAAAATAATGTTAGTTTCCATTAACAATTTTTTGATAAAAAAATTCGTTTGTGAAATATTAAGCTTTAAAGTGCTAAATTTTGCTCGATTTGAGTGTCCCCCCCCTCTACCAGCTAAACGGTTATGTTTGGGGGTGTGAAAAAATTCACAATAGTAGTACATATAACGAAGTTTAAAAGAAAATTATCATGACTAAGTAGGCTTTACAACTTTACGAGTAATAGTCGACCAACTTATAAAATGTACTTGTTATCATATTTTCTTAAACAAAATGTATCGGAGACAACTGCAAATGTAAGTTTGTCAACTTTATTTTTACAGCTTATAAAGGTGTTTTTTTGGGGATAGATAGGTTATCGTCAACTATTTTTAACTAAATTCAAAAAAAGGAGGAGGTTCTAAATTCGTTGTAATCTTTTTTCTTATGTATTTTCCCCGATTTCTCAAAGACTCCTGGACCGATTTTGAAAATTCTTCTTTTTAAAATTAAGTTCAGGGAATCAGTTTAGTTAGTTCGCATAAGTATTTTGATGGGCAACTACGGAACCCTACACTGTGCGTGGCCCGACACGCACTTGGCCGGTTTTTTTAAGGAAATGTAGAGTAGGGTAAAAGATTGGGATAATGTTTCTCCTGTAATAGTTTTTGATGGCGGTGCATACAATGTGGCTGGTCGTAAAGAAAATAAGTCTCACATCTTTTTTTTTTCATTTTATGAAATCGTTCTTCTCGGATCATCATTCTCATACATACATAAACTCATGGGGCTTGGCGGAAACCACATAGCGCCACTTGCTACGTTCCTTACATATTCCGCGTCCACATTTCATAAACTGGTCATACAACCACGTCGATTAAGGCCACTATCCCACTGGTGACGAGAGTTGACGTCAACGTCGCGCCTCATAATACTATGGCCAACAACAACTTCGCATCTGTGCAACATAAAACCTGCTCTACACTACTCGCGAAGTTGGTCGAAGTTGACCGAATACGATAGTGTAGAAGGGCACTTTGCTTCACTTCGCGCAACTTCTACTCATTTCGGGCGACTTCCATTTGTTGTCAGTTTTTGCGACCGAGTCAAAGGGCACAATGATGACACAGGCAACTTCGCGAGTAGTGTAGTCACATACTTCGGGACTTCGACCAACTTCGAAGAGTACTTCGTCGAGGCAACTTCGCGAGTAGTGTAGAGCAGGCTTTAACGTCGCGTTTGTTGGCCATAATGCAATTCGATCGATTCAAACTAAAAGTGAAAATCAACCTTATCATTACAACATAAACGACATAAAACACGTTGTAAAAAACATTTCAGCCGTTTCCAATGTAAATAGAGTATCAATTAAAACCCACTGCTAACATTCATAGGTGTACCAAGATAATTTAATTTGTAACCACTAGGTACGTTGCGTGCTAACATTTATACCATGGTAAATGAACGCCAGTATTTTTCTATCTGTTTTTATGGATATTTTCACATTGAAAAAATAATTGTTGGTTTGTAAAATATGCCCTAAAAAATAGACTTAGGTACTCTGCCTGAGGGTCCCGGAATTCTAGGCATCCTGATTTTAGATGCATGTGCGGTTTTTAGAGGCTTTATTTATGACCTATGACACAAGACATCGCAATCCCGAAATAAAAAAAACTACTCACTTGATTATATTTTACACCTTAAGGGCCTATGCACACCACGTTTTTAAACAGAACAGTTCGTTGTTGTTGGTATCGCGTCAAACGCGCGGCACCGGTGCGTCTGTATCGATACAAACGCGCCGGAGCCGCGCGTTTATTTATACAGGTGTGCAAAGGGTGGACCTTTGGGCTGCATCAGACTTGCGTGCGTAACTGTGCGTATTGAGTCTATATCCCTGCAAATGCGCGTCCAAAGCCAGTGCCGCGCGTTTGACGCGATGCAAGCGACAACAAACTGCTCCGTTTGATAAAAACTCGCGGCGACGGCGCGTTTAAAAAACGTGATGTCATAGGCCCTTACATAGGCCTTACACTCTAAAAATGCCCAGGGCCTCCTACTAGTTTGAAGACGGCCCTGCTCAAACCCAGATGCGTTCTCCAAGGGCGTCCCTAATAAATGATGTGTTCAAAACTTTGTACTGCGTAACATGTGGTGCGCGCATAGTTATCTCAGTAACGCAACTTTGTGAAGGATTTTAGAGCAATTAAATAGTATGTTGGTAGTTGTTACTGGGTTTGTAAGTCAGTCGAGATGTCATTAAATAAATATTGTGATAAATTATAGAATCAGGCGTATCTTTGTGGAAATCTATGACATTAAATAAAATGAAAAATATTCCGCGACAAAAATCCGGGCTTGATGCAGGTTGCAATAACAACCTCCCGGCCCATGCATATGTACATGCAGGAAAGGAAATACATGCAAATGCACACGTGCAAGAAAACGGAAAAACATGCATTCAATCAAACCTATACTCGACACGTGTTTCGGCCTCGTTTAATGTGTTTGCAGTGGTGACTCAATGGTACTGGTACTTTTGAAAAGTCGTGTGTTTGAACCCAGACATAATAAATTATAGTGGCGAATGGAGACCAGAATGTGTAAGAGCCTGTCCACAACTCTATATCACGACGTCGTCGTCAACGTGGAACGGTACGTTGACTTGACATACTATTTCACGTCAGCGTAACGTGCAATGCACGTCACTCCGCAGCAACGTTGCACCTCACTATACCTTGTAAAACTCTGATACATTCTTCACTATCAGAACTTTACAAGGCACAGCGATGTGCCTGTGACGTCAATTTGAATTAATAAAGGAAGTAAGGATTTAGAATACGATCAAAATCCCCCATAACGTAATACTAATAAAGGCACAAACATTCAAATTATTTTCACTTCTCCACAGGAAGCTAATTTTCTCATATTTTAAAGAATTAAGCTATCAAAACAAACTCCCCATAAACGGAACAAAATCAGAAGAGATTCGGTCCCCTATAACTTAGAACAGAAAGAATTACATTTCGGGAGCTGACCACAACAATGTGTAAACCCCGACAGCACCCTTTGTATGGGAGGAAATGCCACAAATAATGGCTTCCACGGGGATGGTTAACCTTTGGTTATGAATGGAACGATTTGAAATGTACCAACACATTCTTTTTTCAAATTAAAAAAAGAATGCTGTGTCCGTGCTAGATTACGCGATTCGACTGGTTTGTTCCGCGTTCAACCCCTAAGATTTTCTACCCTCTGAAGTCCTTTTGATGTGGCGTGCGCTGTGTCTAAATCATTACAGTAAGATGCATTTAATTTTAAACTTGTTACAACGAATTTTTCGCAGGGCTTGAGTCGTGGAGCAAACTCTATCAACTATTGAGAAGTTCACTGAGTCAACGTGTTGACGACCGATATCGTGTTTAAAGAGTACTTCACGAAACATGATAGATCCTTTACGACTCAATAAATAAAAAAAAGAATCACCAGCAGTGTGAGATCCCGGGCTGAAATGATGATGATGATGAATTAAAAAAAAAGAAACCTTTTACAAGTCTAAAGCTCTTATCAATAATTCTGGGGTACAAGAGATACAAGTAATTGACAAGCGTTCCCAGCTAGTATAACATCTCGTATAATACTGCCAGTAAAGAGTCTACACATCCACGTGTAAGCGTACGTGAAATTCTGTGCACAAACTTTTCCTGTTCCTTACCTAATTATATCGTATTTCAAGCACATGTCCCAAAAGTTTGCTACTCCTGACATTAACACAATGTTTTCCGCTGGCTAACAAAATGGCTAGAAATTCATTAAGCTAAAATCTAAAGCCTTTGCTTCAGCTCTTTAACGAGGGTGCTGCTTCCATTGTAGTTTGTTGCTGGCCATAAAATCTGCAGTTTCAAAGTAAAATCTAGATTCAAAAGACAAAGAGGCATGAGCCTTTTGAGCTTTTACTGTTGTACGGTTATTCTTTGCGATAGACTAGTACCTACTGACTAATATCGCCGCGTACTGCGTGCGTAATGGTTCGTCTCGCATGCCTCGGGCTGTGTGGACATGTGTGCTCACAGTGAGCATTTGCGCCATACGATCGTTGCGAACGCCGCCTTAGTACGAGCCGTGCGCTCCGTGTGGACAGACAGGTGTTGTTTGCGTTTTCTACTGACGAACATCGTGCGTGGTGGTTTGCTTGCTCAGCTTGAGCATGTTTCGTTCGGGACGCACGTATAAATGTACCATCGTATGCCTCAGGTTGAGGCATGCGAGACGAACCATTCGTGTCGCACGCCTCGCGATGTCTGTACGCGGCTTTAGGTAGAGGCTTAGCTATAGGTAGATTACCAAACTTCAATTTCAAAAACTAAGATTAGGTATGTAAGTAAAACATAAATTAATATAAAAATTTTGGAAGACAAAAGAATCCAATTTATTTCGCCAAAAAGTTGTGGGAAATTACCTCGTGAAACTTAATTCTGAACGTTGAATAATATGATGATAAAAAATTGTGCGATTTCTTTTAACGAGCGAGAGTTTTGTTTTTCAGGTATTACTTATGTTTTCAGCGGATTTCGAGGAATACTTTCTTATATTATGGATTTAAGGAAATATGTCGAAAACAAAGTACACATAATTTTTTGCGCTTCGGTGCTGAAATGAAATGTAATGATATAATTTTGACTGGCCTGTTGGTCTAGTGGTTAGTGACCCTGACTGCTATGCCGGAGGTCGTGGGTTCGATTCCCACCCAGGACAAATGTTTGTGTGATGAGCACGATCATTTGTTCTGTGTCTGGGTGTAATTTATCTATAATATGTATGTATTTAGAAATATATAAGTATGTTTATCAGTTGTCTAGTACCCATAACACAAGCTCTGTTTAGCTTGGGACTAGATGGCGTTGTGTGATAGTTGTGGAATATTATTATTATTATAATAATTATTTTGCAAGTAGGTTAAAAATCCGGCCAAGTGCGAGTCGGACACATAACGGGTTCCGTAGCAGCAAGTAACATAATAATTAGGTAGGTATAAAAGTTCTTGTAGTTGGTTGTACCTAACTTTAAAAGGTATTTCTGTACACTTCGGCTTTGATTTAAACGTATTAAACAAAACGAATTACTTGAAACGCATATACAACCGAGCGCCCATAGTGCGACAGCGATAGTTTCTGAAATGCCTAATTTTCAAAAGTCTTTCTAACCAAATTTCCTCTTTAAGCTATTTCAAGATTCCATAACTTATTTCTAGAAAATGTCTTCACGTTTACATAAATAAGTAAGTACGAAGTAAGTTCAGGTACAAAACTATCAGTTTAAATTCAACTTACCCAAGTTTAGGTTATTTTAACAAGGGGTGATTCAAAGTTTTAACCGCAATATCCTTCGGGTATCACTTGGCAAGAGTTTCCACTTAAAAAAGTTTCTTTCGCCGTTAAGAATAAAGTTGAATCTTAATTTACAATTTCGTAACAAAAAGTGAGGTGTTTTACAGCGTATTTTTGGCCTTAATTTTGGTAAGATCAGAATATTTAAGTAAACCAGTTTCTTTAATCTGAGATTAAAACATACTTTTTATCTTCGATCAATATTCTTTTTATAATCTAGGTGAATTTGTTATGTACGAGTAAGTTGGATATTGTTACCTAGTAATTGGGCCGAAAGCTTTAAAAAAAGAAGAAAGAAAGAAAAACATTATTTGACTAACCACTAGATGACTAGAGCAACAACATAGATGAGTTGAATGCATGAATGGATTATTTTGAACACAAAACCACAAGAATTTTGATCAAAATTGCTACACAGTATAGCGGGATACTTAAAAAAAAACAGCATTCCCCTATTTAAATACGTATAATTTTTAAATATTTTCAAAATGTAAAAAAATATAAAAAAATCAGTTGGGATGCGATTGTGACAGGTTATCGATAGTATTTAGTATTGAATTATAAAATTATTGGTTGCACACAATTAAAACTGAGTTATTATGCGATTATGGCAGATTAACCAACGAAAGTATGAATTAATTGTTACTTAATTTATTAAGGGAAAACCAAAATCTTGAAATTTAGAGGTAAAATAATCAAGCGAACCTTGCGGTAATTAACTAATTGGCCAATGCTAATTAACGCGCCTCGGTAAGAATAGAAAGATTGTGTAAGATAGTGGTTTTTAAATGCCTAAATCCTCACACATACCCTGAGTAGGGGTTGTATTGCTAAGCCTTACATAAAAATATCAATTTTAACATTAAAAGAAATAAATAAAACAGTAAAATGGAAATGCTCAGCTGGATCCTGTCAGGATGACGAGACGCGCTGCCGGCCTGCTGCGGAGCACCGTGCTGATAACCTCGGTCAACACAGAAACAGGTCTTCGAAAATCTGGCACTGGATCACATTTGCCGGCTTAAGAGCCTGGCAAATTCAGGAACCGGAAAAGGCTGTACGCGACCACACCGGGTCGCGGCGGAGCGTTGCTCCAGACTGCTATCTTATAAACTTGTGGGTGATGCCGTACTCAGCGTTTCCTGCACAACGTAGATAAGAAAAACAGGCGGCATGAGACCAAAAATACGGACTGAACAGAAGACAAATTTGCAGAAAAAATCTATTAAAAAAACTTACCGAACCATTAGAAAATTTTCAGATTACGCCGTTCCGGCGAATAGAACAGCAATATATTTATTTTGCAGCACTGATATACACACTTCACTGATTTAAAGGCCAGATTTACAACGAAAATAAAAAATTCAGCGATTAAACGTATCGGGCAACAATCCACATCCAACTGACACAAAGAAAAAAATCTTCACTTTTTTTCGAGAACAGAAACAAATTCAAATTTAAAAAGATTCAGAACTTAAAAAAAATTGAGTCAAGGCTTCCAAAAACAGGTTGCATAACAATTTCTATTACAAAAAGGTGCTACTCAAAAATGTAGCGTTTTTTTTAAAAACGCTGCAACAGGTAGACTTTACTGAAGACTTTCAGAAGTATAAATGTATGTTACTCTCACCAACATACGTCTTGCTTGTCCAAAAAGCACTGAACGCATTATGTAATACTAGCCGTTGCCAGCGGCTTCACCCGCTACAACTCGAAAATTATCCCACGGGAACATAAAATCGGTATAAAAACTATCCTATGTGTTAATCCAGGTTATAAACTATGTGGATACCAAATTTTAGTCATATCCGCAAAGTGGTTTTTGCGTTAAAGAGTAAAAAACATACACGTACATACATCCTCACAAACTAGCATGTAAAATATTAGTAGGATTCAAGGTGACATGGTGGTCCATAGTCTTTACCTCTCCTCATAGGAAAGGGACGTGAGTTCATGACCTGACGATTTCTCTTTATAACATTTCAGTGAGATAATAACCAAACTACTAGCTAGTTTAAAATACTGGCATATAATCTAAATCCGGTTGAACTGGAATCCAACCTCAAAATTATAAAAAAGCCTAGACAGATTATCGTATCCAATATCGCGGTGCTATAAAATTGATAAAATGGACGTCCCAAATATATTTTTATTTCCATAAAAAGAGCTTATATACTGAAAAAAAAAGAAAATTGATTGTAGTCAATAAAAATACACTGCGCCTGTCAAAAATATTACCTCAATATTTTGCACCTAAATGTATTTTTGCGGATGGAATAATTGTTATTATCAGCGTGTGGCACATTATGCTGTTGGTCCGGGCTGTCATTTATTTATTTTGACAGTCATTACAGGTTGGTCAGGGGTCCAAAAGGCTGACAATCAGTCTGTCCAGGGTCCATTACATAGCACTCCGTCATTGATTCTGGTAACAGCAAACTCTTGAGTTTGCCGTAACATGACTTCTTGTTTGTTCTCTTTCTTTCCCATTTACTCACTTACAAACAGAAAGATCTGGAACCATTACTCGTAGATCATACAATTTATTGTTCCGTGAGATAATCGAATCTGCGACATGCAGTACAGCAATCGATTGCTCAGCCATAATATAATGCCAACCTTACCATAACATTCTTTTGTTTTTGTGTGAGACAAACCCACCACACTATTCCCAAACCACTGCAATTCCTGAAAGCCAGAATCAAGAGTGGCAACCACCAGAAAAGCATCGAGGCAATGAAGCTCGACGTGTCCCGGAGAATGAATTTACCTGTCTTGGATCCTGTAACGAAATTAATCAGAAAAGAATAGTGGAGAAGTAGGAAAAATGTTTCCACTTCCACCGTACCATCTGTACATATTGATTTACACCTTGGCAAATTAGAGTAGAAAACCGGAAGTCGCCACTGTGCTCTCGATACCTACCAGATTTTTTCACTTATTACGTTAGTTTTATGGCACAATAATAAATTTAACAAACCTGCGTTCTTTGTTGACATCAAATATCAAAGATTTTAAAACGTTGTCAGCAAACAAAAAGATTAGTTCCGTTTCAAGACGTTCTGGCCAAGCTGTATGTCCAGGTTTATTCTCCATGTATTTCTTTACCAGTGGAAATTAGGGAAGACATTATTTGCTCTGGGGTTTCCAGAGACGAAGAAGGAGAAAGAAGTTCCTCCATCTTCGTCACTATCCACTATTGGAACATCGGCACACATTTAATAGGCCAACCATAAGCCCAGTTCGACTTCAACATCAGCCTATAATGTTCCCACTGCTGAGACACAGGCCTCCTCTCTGTGAGAGTGAGTGGGCCATAATCCACCACGCGGACCCAGTGCGGGTTGGTAGATGTCACATGTCTTCAAATTTTTGGTTCTAGGACATGCCGGTTTCCCCACGATGTTTTCCTTCACTGTTTTGAGAGCAGTGGTGATGAAATAAATAACACAAAGTAATGCGCCTGGTGGGGTTCAAACCCACGACCTACAACTCGTAAGTCGGGACCGATAACCCCCTCTCGTTTCGTCGCACCGAGAGCAGTGGTGGCCCAGTTAATAAGTAATACACAGGTCGACTTCATGGCGGTCAAAAGTTGAAGTAATACAGCCAAAAGTTAATATTATTATAAAATTAATAAACATAAAGATAAGGAAGACTTTACAAAGTAAATAAAAACAAAACCAATAACATTATAAGCACGCCATAGTTTTACCATCGCACTTAACATGAGAGACGCTTGTTTCGTACTGAGTTGGTGGTTTCAGTAAAAGCGAGAAGTGTTCTAAGAAATGGTCAATATACAAATACATCATCTCTCTGCCTTTTCCCAAATTGGGGTCGGCTTCCAGCTGAACCAGATGCAGCTGAATATCAGGCCCTTTGTACACAAGGCAAGACTCAAGTTTCCGATACCTTACGACTTCGGTATCCAAGCGGCTATCGCAATACAAACTCATAGAGGTTCGAACACAAGCACACGTCAATGGATACCAAAATCGTAAGGTATCCGAGACTTGCGTCGCCTAGTGTACGAAGGGGCTTAGTATTTTACATAGAGCGACTGCCTATCGGACCTCCACAACCCAGTAACTGGGTAATACGGTACCCCATGGTAAGACTGGTTGCCAGACTTTCGAGCTTCTGACTGTGATTAACGCCTATCAAAGCTACAAATGGCAGCAGGGACCAACGGCTTTACATGCTTTCCGAGACACGAAGAAAACTCACTATAAGCGATGGTCACCAATACATAGACCAACCTCGGCACGCGCGGCTTAACCTGGAAGATCGGTCTGTCCTGTGTGTCTGATTGACGACATACCGCCTACATTCAGTTTGTTGCGAGCAGCAAGTGGCGCGGAATTCAATGCGCTGTTGAATCGAGCTTGGTCCCTGATCAGACGGCAAGCTATGAATGACTCGCCGTCCGTAAGCCCTCCCTTGCGGTGGCTGAGAATCGCTTCGCGAGCTCAATGAGATGAACTCACGTGAACTCTTTTTACATCATTATGGCAAATAAATCATATTGATAAAATTTTATCTCAATAACATTACTGTCATTAACACTATACCTAGACATACTATTATTGTATTTACTTAAAACTTTGATATTAAATCGTGTAATATTGCAAACCAGTTATTTATTTTACGTATAAAGGTAGGTCGATGCACTTGTAATAACTGCAAGTACACAATGACGCACTTTTTTAATCAACCAATAAAAATGATGATGCTTTTCAGTGTTCTTACATCTGTTTTTTTTACAAAATTAACGTCAGTTCTTTAATTAATTCATGCATAAATTGGTCTTTATTTCAGCTGCATCCAGCTTCATCTCCCCCCCTCCTAGGATACTCTTTCCATATGGAAAGACAAGTGATTTGGTTGACAGAGGCGATCTCATTACAGTGGCTGGAAAACCTTCTAGTCTGTGGACTGGAAGGAACTGGGTAGACGAGAGCATCTTAGGAGGACTCATAATAATGATGATTGTACCACGGTAAAAAAGCGTCACATCGCCAACAGTCGTATTTACTTCTCAAACTTATTTCCTAGTCACATTTTTTGCCCGGGTCGACGGCGCGTTGTGTCCCACGCGCGCCTCAAAGGGCGTCAGCATAATGACGGGGCCCCCCTCTCAGAGGGCCACAGCCTGCCGGGGTTGCGGGATTATTTCATTACCGTGACCCCGGAACAGAAAGGGCTATTGAAGGACACCGTGGATTTTAGTCAGTAGAAGTCTGAAAGTCCCTCCCGCCCTGCTATATCCACGCTAAAAAAAAAATAGTCACATTTCACGGATAAAAACTCCTTACTAATTTGGCTCAAAAATAACTAAAATCCTCTCCCCTCATTTTACAACTCAAAACCACGATCCACAAATTCTACCACCTTCACACTCTGACCTTTCACCTCCCAAAAAAACGCTCATTACCATACATCAAAAATAATCACAATGGTCATAATTTCCACGCTAGCATTAAAGCCACGCCAGTTTCCGCTCATGAGTAAAGTTTCCCCTCCCATTATAGAGATAAGGTTGAAAATTGAACGCATTTACTTGATATCTCTGAATTAAACGAACCTTCAGTTGGCTAGGTATTGTGCTGATTATGATGTACAGCCAAGTTCTTATCGGTCCGTTGAATTTCGAATGTTTAGTTGACCCGCGTTTTTTTTGGTCTGTGGTCACGATAAAAAAGCGTTCGGAATTTTTAAGGGGGATGCTCCAACCAGCCCGCGAAATTCAAATTTTTTTACGTTTTTTGCAATTTGCAGGCCAGTGACATGTTGTAACTTTATAAATATTTGTGTTGCGCAAATAACAAGTATAATTTTAAATATAAAAAATATCAAAAAACTGGCTCCATCAGCTCTCACATAGAAAAGGTGCATCATGTTAAAATCTCCGAAATCTAACTACGATGCACCTTTTCTATGTGAGAGCTGATGGAGCGAATTTTTTGACAATTTTTATATTTAAAATTATACTTGTTATTTGCGCAACACAAATATTTATAAAGTTACAACATGTCACTGGCCTGCAAATTGCAAAAAACGTAAAAAAATTTGAATTTCGCGGGCTACATCGAAGCAATCACCTTAAGGCCTGTACTTTTTTTTTCTTTTCTGGTAGGTAACTTTGCCGATTAACGTTATGATTAATTATTTACTATTTTAGAAGTTAAAGCGATGGTCTTATTTACTTAAATAAAATTCATGTTTCTTGAGTTTATTAGTTGGCTTCTTTCAACATCATCATCATCTGCCTAGCCTTTTCCCAACTACGTTGGGGTCGGCTTCCAGTAGAACCAAATTCAGCTGAATAACAAGTATTTTACATGGAGCGACTGCCTATCGGACCTCCACACCCCAGTAACTGAGTAATACGATCCTATGGTAAGTCTGGTTGTCAGACTTTAAAGCTTCTGACTGACAGTAACGACGTCAAAGCTCTATAAATTACAGCCGGTACCAACAGTTGGCTTCTTTAATAATATATTTTCTATTCTTCGACTATAATATTCTCTTTAAAAAAGTATCACGAGATATAGAGATAGTTATAAAAATCAATATAAAATTTATTTTAGTTTTGAGAGTGTATCACAATTAGTACTAAAAATATCCTTTACTCAAAAATGCATGTAATGTGGTCATTATTTTGACAACCTTGTTTGAGCAAAGTCGCCTTTGCCGGAGTGTTTCAGGGAGCGGCCAGTAATGTTTTTGCTGGCCGCTCTACAGGTCGGCAATACATTGCCGGCCGCTATTTTGACGTTTATACGTTTTAAAAAAACAAATGCAAAAAGATTTTATTTAAAACACAGCTGTTTGTATATAAAGAGGTAGGCACAAAAAGATTGTATTCCATATTTAAAAAAAAAATACAAAGAAGTAACAAAAGCGCGGTTCAGCGAAATTTTAATTTTTATTTAGTGACTTTTTTTTTGCTTTAAGTAAGTGAAGAAAATATACCTAACAGTCAAACACCGCATTAAAATTATCGCAAACTATTAGTAAGTAATATGAAACCCGGAAACCCGGTGTTGAATTTTAGTAACTGTACTTTTCATATTGTTGTTTTAATTAATTTTCTAGTTAATACCTATATGTATTTTATTTAAATCACTTGCTGGTTTTATTTAGGTTAGGTACTTGCATTTTTGAGTAAAGCACTATACAAGCCTTGGCCCATTATGACTCTTCGCTGGTCACGCTATGATTGCCTCGAGCTAGCCTAGCTACGCTCTAGGCCTTCCAGCTTGGCCATCATGCAGCCCTTGCTGTCCTCACTGTAAAGGCCTCGGCCTCCGGCCTCGGCCTTTATCTCAGCTCGTCCATCAAGTGGTGCATGCTGACCGCGCTGTGTCGGCCTGGAGCTGCGCTAGGCTGCGCTGTCGGCCATCATCAGCGCGACCAGCAAAGTAGCCATTATAGGCCGCGGCAGTAATGTACTATTAACATTTCACTAGCACCCAATAAAATATATTCTGAAACAAAATAAAAACAAGTATTGCATGATGTTAGCGATTAGTCTCACATAACCAGTAATTACAGTAATTACTCGTACATCGATGTTTTTCCTAAGAGAAAAAAAAATACAAGGCTAACTTCTTATGAAGCTAGTCACGTAATTTTCAATCACAATCACCTTTTTAGAAAACAGAGTTTGCTGCATAAATAAATTTTCTCTACAAATTAACGTAAGCTAATGCTTTAACCACTGTGGAAAACAGAAAAATACAGTTTCGAAGCATGGTTGTTATATCCTACTACTATTATAAAGGCGAAAGTTTGTAAGTATGGATGTATGGATGTTTGTTACTCTTTCACGCAAAAACCACTGAACGGATTTGGCTAAAATTTGGTACACAGATAGTTTATAACCTGGATTAACACATAGGATAGCTTTTATCCCGATTTTATGTTCCCGTGGGATAATTTTCGAGTTGTAGCGGGTGAAGCCGCTGGCAACAGCTAGTAAAAAATAAGTTAAAAATAACTAAAACCCGACTTCGACAAAAACGTGCACTGAAAAGTATAAAACAAGAACAATATTAATTTGACCGATATTGTGTTAGCCGTGGTCGTGTGCCACCACAGAAATATTAAAAACAGGAGAAGTGGTAAGGGGGCGTGTCGTTGAAACCTGGTCCTGAGCGTTTTGTCCAGAAATTGACTTGGACTACTTTATTTTTGTTTCCTTTATTACTCCGACTGTATTGTTTTTCATTAAATACATTGCTCTTTTACAACGATCTCACATTATGACTGAGTGACTGGACCAGCAATGTAAAGCTGACATAACGATACCTCATCAAGCCGTAATGTCGCGTGGTGCGTCCGTTGTATTTAGTACCGCCCCCTGCGTGTCGTGACAACACACAATGATAATTGTTAGTGTGAGTAAGTTACACGGAAAAAGAGTACGCTGTGGTTTAAAGAATAAGGTTGATATTTAAATGACGTAGTTATCGATGGCGCGTGTGTGCACTTGTTCGTAGTATTGTTTTGATACAACTACATATGCAATATTATCGTTATGGTGGGGCTATTGCGGCTTCACTGGTTTTCTATACATTTTAAACTCCACGCCATATCTCCTTCTTTAAGATATCTGTGTGTGCCACCTACCTAATGAAGATTGTGTGAAACAACCGCAGGTGATTCGATACTGTCCGAAAAAAAATGTTTCTTCTGTTACGACTTTACATCGCCTAGAGGGCGCCATATTGGATTTGGTGACACGTCACCTACCCTATAACCAGCGGACAACTGAGACGCTTCTAACGACACCTCATTTGTCATGTAATGAATGATACGTAGTTTAGAATATAATTATGAGGGAACAGACATTTTTTTGCCGTAGTCGGGTAAAATTAGTCGCCAATTTCCTAAAAGACCGAATATCTTTATTTTTAACTTAAACTGTTTAGGCAGAGTAAACTATTAAGGCGAGATATCACATTGCGTTAAAATGAAATAATTTATTTACAAAACATAATTACGTCGACATTTTTCCTAATTACGCTTAACTTTAACACTCGGACCGCTAGTCCAATATTTGTACAAAATAAACAAGGAAATGAAAAATACTAATACTATGGCTAAAAGTCCTATTAGTACAGTAAACACTAGTTCTAGTTCTAAGTACTGAGCCAACGACATGTTGGCGGCGGGCGCTCGCAGATGTCTCGCGCCGCCGTGACGCAGCACGTGCTCCGTCCACCACACGGTGCGCTCCAGTGGAGGCATTGGCTCATCCTTCATCACGGTGCGTAGTTTTTCTATGTTTTTTCGGTAGCTGGAACCAAAAAAAAATACATGTGGCACTCGGGAACTGTCACGGCAAACCTATTGCATAGCATTTTTATCAAATTATGCATGTTTTTTACGTGCCTTAGATTACAGCACATTAGACGTACAGTTACAAAAATACGTAACATGATTGAAAAAAACTAATTAGTTCGTCAATTAGATAATAAATTTTACATTAGAAAATTATTGTACTTTGATAAAGCTGGACAATTACTTTAAATTATCATCTGCCCAGCCTTTTCCAAACTGTATTAGGGTCTGCTTCCAGTCGAACCAGATGCAGCTGAATATCAGTATTTTACATGGAGCGACTACCTATGCTATCGGACCTCCACACCCCAGTTACTGGGTAATACACGACATGGTTGGCGCAGTGGCTGAGCGAACGAGTTCTGCGCAGCGTGTCGCGGGTTCGATGCCCGCACGGAACAAATATTTGTATGACCTATTACAGTTAGTTTTTCCGGGTCTGGGTGATTTTTATGTGTGTTTCTTTGTTTGTCACGACATAGGAGAAATTCAAAGTGTTAAAAATAAAGAATAACTTTAAAGTTATTACAGCATGCACAAAACTCAATGAATGAAAATATTAAATCCCCAACTCGCCACTTACAACTTTTTTCCTTTTAAGAACCTCTAAATAACATTAAAACTAATTAAGATTGAGGTCCTTTTAATTTGTTAAGAGGTTTTCCTTTTCACTTTGAGTACTTGGAAATTGTGTTATCAATCTTAGATTTCATGTAATTTAATAATTTGGGTATAATTTACTGAAACATTATTTTGTCAATTATTTGGACTGATGGTAATAAAATTGATCCTTAAAGAATTACTAAAAAAAAAGGTTGCACTCCAGGAGTGCCGGTAGAAGTGAAAACTTTTTTGTTACTATGTTTTATTTTTAATTTGAATGACGTCTTACTCATTTTCGATCAGGGTCACGTGACCCTGACGCGAGTTTTAAATTTTTTACCCATTACAGAAAAAGTGTACAACGCCGCTAAAGAAGTTTTCACTTCAAAAATATTATAAACATACACAAACAACCGAACCCAGAACAAGTGGGTACTTGGTGATCATACAGGTTGCTGTGAATTCGCAACAAAAATAATTCACGAAAAAAAAAAAAAATATTGTTTTTTTTTTTAATTTTGATTTTTGTACAATCGACTCATTTTATTTCACGCGGGGGGATAGCAGAACAATTGAATTATAAAATCTAGCACAAAACTACCGAAAACGAGGACATAATGTGGCATCTGAACACCCTTTTTTTTTTTTTTTAGGTGATAAAATCATCAAATGAGTCCTCCCGCCCTGGGTGGGGCGGAAGGGACTGTCAGACTCTTACTGACTAAAATCCACCCGTGTTCCTTCCTATGCCCTTTACATTCCGGGGCCACGGTAACCTGGGTTAAGAAAAAACCCGCGACCCCAGCAGGCATTTGGCGCGAAACACGACGCGCCACCGACCCGGGCTTGGTCCTTGGTCGGACGGCGAGCTACCCATCACTCACCGTCCGCAAGCCCGCTCCGCCGCTGTGCCCTCTGCTGATCAGAGGGACACGCGTTGGAGCATCCACACGACAGGCTATTCGCATACGGGCAAAGAGACCACTTAGGCACACAGTGCCTAAGGAAGAGTTTTTGCCCGCATCCCAGGGTGCACCGGCCCGGAAAACTGGTCTTCCCCCTGGACGTATCCAAGAGGGAACTCCAGTCCACGGGCGCACGTGGAGGTTTCCTGTCATAGCACCCCGGCATCTGAACACCCTGCTAAAATTTTTACGTTACGTATCAAGCTATAGAGTATTTTCCAATTTTTATTTCCAATTTTCTATGAGACAAGGGTGTTTCTAACTATGCCTTGCGTCTTATTAACGAATTAATATTTTATTATTAAATTTTTCAAATCTCTTTAATACCTATTTTTTTATTATAATAAACGAGTTCTAGTCATTGGATACACGAACTGGGCTGCTTTTGTAAGACGACTAAAAAGTCACGATGTAGAATTGTCCCCCGACTAATTTTTTATGCAGTCGTATAAAAAACTTTTGCCACTTGATAGCCAACGTATTTTCAAGCTCAATTTTCCATAGCTCGTTATAATTTGAATTTTATAATCTCTTATCTGTCTTTATCAGAGCATTAAAAGCTAGATTAGACTTCAGCTTTTATGAGTCTTTAGAGTTTGAAAGATCCTTTTGAATTTGAAGACTAAGATAAAAAAGTTTTAAGTACCCTTTAGATATGCATAGATGGTAAACAAGTAAGTCAGACATCATCATCAGTCCATAATGTTCCCACTGCTGGGACACAGGCCTGCTTTCTGTGAGACAGAGTGGGCCATAATCAGTGCGGATTGGTGGATGTCACATGCCGTCGAATTTTTGGCTCTGGGACATGTCCGTTTCCTCACGATGTTTTCCTTCACCGTTTTGAGTGGTGATGAAATAAATTACACAAAGTAATGCGCCTGGCGAGGTTCGAACCCACGTAACTCGGGACCGACACCACTGGGCCACAACTGCTCTCAAGCAAGTCAGACAGTCAAGATAATATTATGATTGGAAAGGCCTGCCCTGCAACTGCATTAGATACTACAATCTTCTGCGAACACATCGCTCGAGCTGTCGAATTTAACTATTTTAGGAGCCGATGATTCCGACTGCTAGAGTAGTTAGCAAAGTCTGCTTCAGTTAATTAAATTTGACTGTTCAAGCAGTCCGTTATGTGGATTACTGGCTAACTCAAGCAGATTTATAGGCTTCTTAAATAATTGAACTCCTATTTAAATAAGGAGACTGCCGATTATAATGCAATAAAAAAATAAAATAAAGCCTAAATAGACTGGAAAGGAACAAAAGGTACCTATTAAAAATTTATATCACGGACAACCTAGAGTGGTCTCTTTAGACCCTGGTTCTAAAAATACCACTCTAGCAGAACCATAGACGTGTTTTTCGCATTTAGAATATTATTAAAGCAAGTCAAATGAACTAACCTGGGATCTTCAATAACAGTCGTAATAGTATTCTTGAACTGTTCTTCAGTAAGAGTTTCCAGATCCAGTTGAGCTCCAATCTTCAGGTAGACAATTTTTTCTACATTGAACCACTGATCACCTAACATTGGTATACCAATCAGAGGTACTCCAGCTGTGATAGCCTCGTCTGTTGATTGTAAACCTCCTTGTGTTATGAACAGCTTGACTTTGGGATGTCCTAAAAGATTAAAAGCAGTTATTTTTAAGGAAATGCTTCCTTATTTGAAAAAAACAAAAGTGGAAACATTTGGGAAAGGCCTGCTAGCATAGGGTGACTATAGGTTGACAAAGAAGAAATAGAAGCTTCTTCACATTTTCCTTCTCCAGACTAAGCTGCGCTCGTAGCCTGACCAATTCTACTAAGAATAGACAAATGGATACGTCGATGGACACAGTAGTTCCGTAATGGAACTAGTCAATGGAACTACTGATATACAGCCATTTATTTCTAGTTAGTTCGACTTTTTGAAAGTACGTTTCTTTATGATAACACACCTGAAGCGCTAAGCTGACTTGTAAAATTTGGACACAGCAGATGGTTATAGGCCACTTTTTGAATGGAAAGTCATATGGGGGAAAAAGATAAGGAGACAATGTCAAACACGTGGGAAAAAGGCAGTTATACATGAAAATTGAATGCTGCTCGTTGGTTATCCAAATCTTTAATCTAAGTGACTATACGGAAGATTGAGAAGAAGGAAAGAAAGTGTGAAGACTTGTGTCAATAAATTTAAGAACACAGATTTCCTTTTTATGGGACCTTTGACATAAACCCAAGATTAAACTTAACTTGAAATCTTCAAAGTGAGTTACAATCAGTATACTGAGAATGATAATAACTTACTAAGTAAATCAGACTGTGGCAGCCACTTGAATATCCTGATATTTGTACTCCGTCCTGGAAGCTCATCGTTGTTCCATTTCCACAGCACATCGTAAGGCAACTGAGAAAAGACTTTCACAAGAATCTGGATTCTTTCTGGGGGTAACATTGTGGGATCAACGTTGGTGCCAAAACTGAGGTAGATGACACCATTCTTTGATGAGTCTAAGTATGATTTTAGGTCCTAGAACAAAATAAAGTAAATAATTACAGTCATAATCTGAATTTCCCTACTTCTAAGGAAGATTGAAGGTCATCTATGTCCGAAGTAGCCTGAAAATTAAATAAAGTTTTTAATTTTCTTGTTTCGTAAGAGATTATCAAAACCCTTCTTCTTCTTCTGGGAGATGGAGTGAGTCGTTTACCTCCAGCGGGTTTGATCCACAAAAGCTCCTTTGTACACAACGCGATCCAAGTCTCCGATACCTTACGACTTTGGTATTCAAGCAACCATCGCAATACAAAACTATAGAGGTTCATCCACAGACACGCGTCAATGGATACTAAAGTCGCATGGTATCGGAATCTTGCGTCGTGTTATGTACTGAAGGGCTATGTCTTCGAAGCCTGCAGCGTTCAAGGACATACGGCGCATCGTCAAATGCGTGACTGAACCAATTTATGCAAGCAGCATAAATTATTATACTTACAAATTGATAAAGAACGAATGCTAATGTTTTGCTTGAAAGGGTTTCAATACGGTGCGGTTCTCACGGTGTCAAAGAATTACGTACAATGATACAATAAATTGGCCTTGATACTCGTACAAAAAAAAGTAAATACTGATTTTAAAATAGAAAATATTACCTATTCAGATAACATTATTGCTCAGTGTTATCTATGAAAGGTATTAAGGTGATTGCTTCGATGTAGCCCGCGAAATTCAAATTTTTTTACGTTTTTTGCAATTTGCAGGCCAGTGACATGTTGTAACTTTATAAATATTTGTGTTGCGCAAATAACAAGTATAATTTTAAATATAAAAATTGTCAAAAAATTCGCTCCATCAGCTCTCACATAGAAAAGATGCATCGTAGTTAGATTTCGGAGATTTTAACATGATGCACCTTTTCTATGTGAGAGCTGATGGAGCGAGTTTTTTGATATTTTTTATATTTCAAATTATACTTGTTATTTGCGCAACACAAATATTTATAAAGTTACAACATGTCACTGGCCTGCAAATTGCAAAAAACGTAAAAAAATTTGAATTTCGCGGGCTGGTTGGAGCATCCCCCTTAATTGTGTTTTTGACTAAAAATGGAGCTAAATTGTAAGTGGTACAAGTATTTTCGATTTAAAAATCGGCGCAAAAGGTGCTGATAAACATAAGCATTCACTTGTAATGTATGCACATTACAAGTTGCGAATCTTACACTACAGAGAAACATACAATATCATTATAGCTAGCATTCTAATGAGCGTTTTGCCGAACTGGCTGTCAAGTCAGACATCTTCATTGAAAAAAATTTGGACGACTATATCGACCAGTGCGTTCGCTAGCGATGTATGACTCTATGTTTGGCTTTGTTTGTTCGGCGAATGCTCGATGTTCTTGTTACAAGTGAAAACTTAAGTCTATCAACACCTTTAGGTATTTGCTTTAATTGTAATATGTCACGCACTCCGCTCAGCGTGGACATCGAACCCACGACGTGCTCAGCAGCAACGTTGGCCCAATACCAACGAGTAAGTTTCACACTTATTTTCCTTATAACTTATGTAGTCTTATCTCGTCAAAGCAGCCTTTGCCAAGTCCAAGAATTAAGTCAGAAAGTTTGAACAAAGGAAAACAATTTGATTTGAATATTTTTTAATAATACGTAAGTTGTTTCTGTGGTTTCACTTAAACATGCATGGACTGTTTGAAACAGGGGGTATACTCTCTTAGTCCGTCAATGAAGATAACGCGCGGGCCCGCACTATAGTATTTAGAAACTGAGTGAACCAGACTCCATATATTAACATATTTTTTTAATGCACATTATTGTTTTTAATAATCAACCTAGTCTACGGGACCCTTCACTACGTTAGTTCCAACATGCACTTGGCCGGTTCTAAAACATCAACTTCAAGCTTGTCAAACCTTGAACAACTTTTGAATGGCTCAATCAGCAATTAAATTTGAAGGCAGCTAGGTACTAGTAATTTATTTATTATTTAATATCATTTGAATTATTCTAATAATATTCTAAGGTAATGCTTTAACGCAAAAGCTTTGAATTAATATTGTTACCTTTTCACGCTAAAACCACTGAACCTATCCTGATATGAAGGAGGAAACGCCCGGGTGCCACCACTGCGAAGATCGCCCGGAGGACACAGTAGAGCATACGGTGCAAGACTGCCCCAGCTTGGCCAGTGCACCGACGTGTCCTCACGGCGGCGATAGGCGGAGAGCTCTCGCGCCCGGCATTGGTTGCGGCCATGCTGCGGGGCGAGACGGAGTGGGAAGCGGTCTCCTCCTTCTGCGAGGCAGTAATGCTCGTGAAGGAGGAGGTGGGCCGCGAGAGAGAGAGGACAGCGTCCTCCCTCCGCCCCAACCGCAGTGTTAAGCGCCCGCGGCGTCGGACGTCAGCAGATGATCTCCGGCCACCGTAGGCGCGGGCATGCGGGCAGCGAGTAAAGGGCAACTCGCTGCCCGACCATGGACCATGCGCAGGTCGACGGCGCGTTGGGTCCCACGCGCGCCTCAAAGAGCGTCAGCACACTGACGGGGCCCCCCTCTCAGAGGGCCAAAGCCAAAGATTATTTCCTTACCGTGACCCCGGAACAGAAAGGGCTATTGAAGGATACCGTGGATTTTAGTCAGTAAAAGTCTGACAGTGGGGGTTGGAGGACTGATTTGATGATTTTACCACGCTAAAAAAAAAAGAACCTATCCTGATATTTAGCATATAATAATTATGTTTTACAGAAATCGCGGAAGACTTGTTGTCTTCCATTGAAGAGTTCCCTAGATTCCTCCAAGAACCCGTCGTCATGAGATATTGACTTGTTTACCATGAGACCACTGTAATGTATTTTCGAACAAGATTTTTTCAATTGGTGCAGGCGTCATCGAGAAATCGGGTAAATCTCAAAACAAAAAAATACGTGTGACACTCGGGGACTGTCACGGTAAAGCTGTTGCATTGCATTATTCAATTCCTGCAATTTTATTAAGCTAAGGTCTGCCACGTCCATCAATTGAAATATCAAGAAAAACAAACACCGTGCCATTATCTACCTGACTGAAACGACGCTAGACAATGCGAGGTGTTAGATTTATTTCCGTCACGGAATTTCTTGATTTCGTGCCTTGGTTTGTCGCAGAGCCCGCGATAAAAGCTACGCAATAGCTTAAAAAAATCCAATGACTTGAGAACCTCGGTTAAAAACGAAAGATATCAATAAAGTACTCACAGCCGGTAGATCTTTCGGAGTTTTTTGATGCAGGCCTCCCATATATACCACAGTCGGAGGAACAGGTCTGATGCCTTCAAAGATAGGATGCATATTCAAGAATAACATATCCACATTACCCACCAACTCCTCAACAGGTGGAATTTCAGGACCAAAATTTTTCTTTAACACTGCATTTTCTATAACTGCATTGTTCTCAAAAATTTTGAGTACACGGTAATAGCTGTAGACTTCTGTAATTTTCTCCCAAAAAGTTAGATTGTGCAGTCTCTGTCTTAGGATTGAGGGGTAGAGGATCGGATGTTCAGACGCTCCTACCCAATGGTAGTTACCAGGAATGGCTCCTAAAGAACTGACAAGAATCACTGGCACGTTTTTGAAGATATAAGACAAAACTAATGCTGGTCTAACACAAGCTTCAATAAGTAACAAATCAAACTTTTTGCTCCTATCATTAATGATTTTTTGCACTTCAACAGATTGGATTTGCTCATCAAAAACTGCTGCAAAAGAGCTCAAAATTATTTCTAGTTGAGAAAATAAATCATTTTTGTGTCCTTTAGAAGCTGCTTTGATAAAATTTTCTTGCCAGATGTTATAAGAAATGTCGTGAACGTCGATTTCTGTTAGATTTGCTGGTGCTCCGCCCTTCTTGAAGACTGGATCTGGAGTAATGATGGTAATCTCATGTCCTCTTCTAGCTAGTTCTTGAGTCAAAGGACGGAAGACCACTTGATGGCTTATAGATGGCACTGGAAACACTGCTAAGATTCTAGCGGCTTCATTAGAACCGATTATTAAAATTGAACACGCGACTAAATGTAATACGGACATGATCTCTCGGGCTCAAAAGTCGACGTACTAAGGTAAGTAGGTATCAGAAACTGTTTATATGCATCTTGTATTATTGAATGTTGTGTTCTTAGTGATCCGTGTCAGAGTGAGAAAAACGGTGTAGTTGTTACAGATCACTTTATTTCAATAAATATTTATGATAGAAATAATGACGAGTGATGCATGTAAATGTGAATAGAGAAAGATTACTAGTGACATTGGGAGTAAATTGTTGTAAACTGGTACAAATAAAAGCTGTTATCTTAGAAAATAGCTCCCAAGAAATATCAAACTCCAGATATCAACGGCCTCTTCTGGTGTTGTGCAAGGCTTTTGGCGATGCTATTAGCTGATACGACGAGCAAAATATCTTATAAAATAATTCTACACTGGTGTTTATGAGCTTTTTTTATTTTAATCACCGTTACTTTAAAATATTTTAATTTTGTCTCTAAAATGTACGGAACCTTAAATGGATAATTCCTGTACATGTAAGCCTCATAAAGAATTCATTTTACGGTTTGAAAATTCTCGTTGGGCCCTTTTGGAAATTCCTCCCCCCCCCCCCGGTTTATCCCTCTCAATTCTTTCCTTTTTACAATTATAATTATTATATATCTTTCCAATCAGACACAGGAACCTCCCGAAACATCCGTGCTGAGGACTTGCGTCAGGCAGAAGGTGAGGCCACTGTGGCGCCTCTCCAGCCACTCCTCAAATCTTTCTTCTTTGTATATAATTAATTATGTATTGTGTGGTTGTGTAGACGTACAACTCGAATTGACTGTTAAATTCTAACTCAAGTAAAGTCGCCGGCAAAAGTTAGTTGTTGATAAAATATATTCAGCCAAAAATAACGTCTATTGACTAACCAAAACAGCTATTTTAAGTCTCAAAGGATCTAAAAGTTTTTATGAATAATATTTTCTCCAGTAATGGAGCCTATTTGCTACAGAAACAGTATTATAAAACTTTTTTTTTTGTAACAAGCCTAACCTACTTTTTTGGTGAGAATTTTAGACACGAATAGTTAAAGTTGGCTAAATTCATCTCTGTGTGTTTTTTCACCGGAGTGGGTTTTAGTAACAGGCAATTTTGGACTCTAATATGATCCTGTTTTATGCTTTCACGATTTGTCTCCAAAGACATTAAACTATATTGTCTCTTAATTTGAAATGTCACTTACGGGATATCTTCCGTGATTATGTATGTTTGTTTGAGTTGTCAACCCGCGATCATGGCGCTTGCAACAGAATCGAAATATCGGGAACTCAAATAAACATATAATCACGGAAGATATACCGTAAGTGATATTTTAAATCTAAATTTGATGTTTTATAGTTATGATTTTAGGTTTTTGGGTTTAGTTTTGAGAGATTCTTGAGGTATTCCTCGTAGCGCTACTGTTTTGAAGCGCGCCTATCTAAGCGCTACTGTTTCATTCCTCTTACCGCTCCCAAAAGGAGCGCTAAGAGGAACGATTAAAAATATTAAAATTTATTTCCTCGTAGCGCTCCCATGATTAACCTTCGGATAGAGATGGGACTATACTAACTGATATTATCGATAATAACTAGATAATAAGTAGAACACATTGTTATAATATACAACTAGCGGCCCGTCCCGGCTCCGCACGGGTTTGGTTTTTATTTTGTTTGTTTTATTGTAAATCCTTTAGTCCAGGGTTTTTCAACCTGTGGGTCGCTAAGCCTCTTCAGGGGAGTCGCGAAGCTTCTCTAGAGGAGTGGTTAAAAGTTGAGAACCTTACATTTATCAAGCTCTATTTCAATTTAATATGCTAAAGTTTTTCCGCCTCGCTACGCTCGCCCATTAATGAAGGGTATGCTTGTGAAGGTAAAAAGAAGTCAACTTTTTTAGGTCACATTTCAATGAAAACTTGTCTTATGTTGGTGTAGAAATAGTAGATTTACTGTCACATGCCGCGCTCACTCTTCAAGTCTTTAATTTTTTTATCTCGCTTTTAGATTAAAACTTGTTTTGTCGTACTACGGAAACGTTTAACTTTTAGAGTACTCTGCGTTCAATCTTCTTTGTAGATTTGGCTTTTCATAGTCCAGAAATCTATAAATTTTCGAGCTCGCTGCGCTCGCTATTGAAAATATGTTTTAAGTTTCCATGACCGAATGACCTCGATTTTTATACATAATTCATTTTTCAATAATGCTTTTGTGGAAACTACTATTGAAAAATGAACTACGCAGCGAGCGTACTCCTACCGTTTACGAACTTAAAAACTTATATTTGTAGTACAAAATTAGTGTATACTCCTGTTGAGTTTTTCTTCTAGAAGGCGGTGTGGAAATATCGGTGTACAGTTATTCGCACTAGACAGTTTGTTTAATTCATATTTGGGGCGTCAAGCTGTACAGGCCCAGGGCGCCGACAATTTTAAATTACGCCACTGCTTGTAGATCATAAAAATATTTGCAGGAGTCGTACCAGCAACACGCAGCGCAGCAGTGCAATCGCTCAGCCACTTTGCTAACCGTGCCGTCAAAATTGAATGCTTGAAAAAAGCAACGGGTAGGGGGTCGCGAAATATTTCTTCATACTAAGGGGGTCGTGCCATGGAAAAGGTTGAAAAACCCTTTTAGTCCACGAAATAGATGAATATAATCTGCCGACATATGTTTATTATTTTTTTTATTGTTTAGAAAGCTTATGATTTCTTTCCATTATGTTTCCCATTATTACCCTCCCTGCACACCTCAATGTTTTGTCGGAAGTTTTTCGTAGAATTATGGCAATGAGTTGTCTATCGTTTACGTCAATGGTAGAATTTTAAATGACTTTCTTTGTCCTAGGCGGGGCGAGAGAGTGTCAGACTCTTAGTAAAACCACCTACTGACTAAAATCACCCGCTCTGTCTGAGCCGGGACCCAGTAACGTATTGCGCTCATACACATAAGAGTGCCGAAAGCAAAATGATATAGATTTCTGGACTATGAAAAGCCAAATCTACAAAGAAGATTGAACGCAGAGTACTCTAAAAGTTAAACGTTTCCGTAGTACGACAAAACAAGTTTTAATCTAAAAGCGAGATAAAAAAATTAAAGACTTGAAGAGTGAGCGCGGCATGTGACAGTAAATCTACTATTTCTACACCAACATAAGACAAGTTTTCATTGAAATGTGACCTAAAAAAGTTGACTTCTTTTTACCTTCACAAGCATACCCTTCATTAATGGGCGAGCGTAGCGAGGCGGAAAAACTTTAGCATATTAAATTGAAATAGAGCTTGATAAATGTAAGGTTCTCAACTTTTAACCACTCCTCTAGAGAAGCTTCGCGACTCCCCTGAAGAGGCTTAGCGACCCACAGGTTGAAAAACCCTGGACTAAAGGATTTACAATAAAACAAACAAAATAAAAACCAAACCCGTGCGGAGCCGGGACGGGCCGCTAGTTGTATATTATAACAATGTGTTCTACTTATTATCTAGTTATTATCGATAATATCAGTTAGTATAGTCCCATCTCTATCCGAAGGTTAATCATGGGAGCGCTACGAGGAAATAAATTTTAATATTTTTAATCGTTCCTCTTAGCGCTCCTTTTGGGAGCGGTAAGAGGAATGAAACAGTAGCGCTTAGATAGGCGCGCTTCAAAACAGTAGCGCTACGAGGAATACCTCAGATTCTTGACACATAAACGTTTTGGTTTTTGTGTAGAGTTTTTTACCGTTTTGGGCTATCTGGAATTTATCTCAGGTGGGATTAAATTAGCCATCTCGGCGCGGGTTATATTATTAGACTTCGCATTCTACATTATGCCATCAAAGTGGCACTTATAAACGTTGATTTTCAAAATAAAAGGAAATGGGATGTGATGGGATTGATTCTACACCAATTGACCATTCGCAAGGGTAGGTTCACAATGTAAAAGAATGGGCCCGCGTGCAGTATAAAAATTGTCTCATGTCGATCTTCAAGGATTGGCGAAGGTGCTAGTCGGGATTGGTCTATGGGTGGGTGACCATTAATCTTAGCGTGTTTCTCGGTGTCTTGCAAAGCACGTTGGTACCGGCTGATATGAGTAGATCTTTGCCAATAATATTGTTACTGTTTGTCAGAAACTCGAAATTGTTACATACATTCTTGCCAAGAGCTAGGTATCGTATAACCCAGTTACACGATAGGGGGTCAAATAGGCAGTCACTTCATGTTTAGTGATATCCAGACTGATATTTAGACTGGAAGCCAATCACAAAAAAGTGTTGAAAAGACTAGCGGTCTAACATGAATTAGTTCATTATTGTATTTAACCAAGAGGTTGCTCCAATAAAATTAAAAGGCGTTAGGTAAAACTTTAGAATAAAAACAACAAGTTGTTAACAAAATAAGGTCTTTTTCGTAAGATCTCTACCTCAAACAGGCATTAACATTGTTATCTTGAATCAGAAAGTGAAGGACACTGATGGGTACTGTAGATTCCTAAGAATCTAGTTAATATTCAGAATTGTTTACAGAAAATGATTTTTGGGCCTACAATACAGGAGTTTTATTATGTACTTGATAATGGCGCTATTAGAAAAAGAAAATCTTAGGGGTTGAACGCGGAATAAACCAGTATAAGTATCTCATAAATAAACAAAACCAAAATGAAAACATTACAAAATTAATTTGCATAACAGACAAATGAAAGTTATTCATGTTTTTATTGTTACCGTGACCGCACATACGCACAGTTTTAGAAAGTTAAATCAAGAAGTTTTCACTTTATTTCCACCTTTTCTTAATAACTTACACAAACAAATAATACCAAAAGCTAATACCGATAAAATAACCAATAATCCTATCAACAAAGTTAACACTAGTTCCAGTTCTAAGTACTGCGCCCACGACATGTTGGCGGCGGGCGCTCGCAGATGTCTCGCGCCGCCGTGACGCAGCACGTGCTCCGTCCACCACACGGCGCGCTCCAGGGGAGACTGTGGCTGGTCATAAATCCAGTTGCGAAGTTTGACTATGTTGCGACGATAGCTGAAAGTTTAAAATAAACTTCATCATCAACTGCCTCTTTTACGTGCTAAAATCATCGAATGAGTCAAACTAAGAGCAGGACAATTTAATGGCAAATCCATTTCTAATAGAAAAAAAGAGCTCATTCTATGTTATTGAGGCCAAAAAGGTAACCCATATCTAATTAAAAAAAAACTTGAGAGGTGTCAAGGGACACCCGGATGGAACGAAGTTACTGTATACACTCAACAAAAATAATCGTCGCGACTCCAAACCACTCCGCTCCGCTCTGCTCCACTCCACTGCGCTCAGCTCCGCTCTGCTCCACTCCGCTCCACTCCACTCCACTCTTTGTTCTCTAGCACCCTTTCGCAGCGCGCGATAAGGAACTTCGTTCCAAAGTGTCGTGACAACTTTTCGTAAGAATTTTTTCCGTCTAGCCCCCTTTCACAACGCGCGATAAGGAACTTCGTTCCAAAACTTCGTTCCAGTAATAAAGATTTACAATTTGGTAAATTCTCACCTATCATCACCAATTACAGTGTCAATTGCATTCCTAAACTCTTCTTCGGTAAGTGTTTCCATATCCAGTCTGACTCCAATCTTATGATGAATATATCTTTCCGTATTAAGCCATTGGTCACCAAACATTGGTATACCAATTAGAGGTACTCCTGCTGTGATAGCCTCGTCTGTTGATTGTAGACCTCCTTGTGTTATGAACAGCTTGACATTTGGATGTTTTGAAAAGATATTAAGATTATTTATCTTCAAATTGACGACATCACCACCACGATCTTTTATGTTATCGCAATTTGTTAGGAACCTCTTTCTTTTTCACTTTTATAGGAGTGAGGATTTCGTTAAATATAAGGGAAGTGGTAGAACAGTGGTGGCTCAGTGATCTCAGTCCTGACTTACGAGTTGTAGGTCGTGGGTTCGAACCCCGCCAGACAAATTATCTTTGTGTAATTTATTTCATCACCACTGCTCTCAAAACGCTGAAGCATCGTGAGGAAACCGGCATGTCCTAGAACCAAAAATTCGAAGACATGACTGTGCAATCTGCCAACCCGCACTGGGCCCGCGTGGTACATTATGGCCCACTCCCTCTCACACAGAAGCCTGTGTCCCAGCAGTGGAAACAGTATTGGCTTTTTATGATTATGAAGGGAAGTAGAACAGGATTGATTTGACCAATGTGAGCGGGTGGTGGTAGAGCAAGCTGTCGAATGTTAATAACTCTTTCAATGAGTTGAACTTAAGATTTTCCTACATTTATAAACAAAACTTGTCTCGCAACTTTTTTACCATTTAACACTCTGCAGGTCAAAAACCTCTATTGCTGACACTGATATTATTAACAATACAAACTGATAATGATAATGTAAGGAAAAGTATGTGACCTAAATACACATTACACAAGTCAGACTATAAACAATTTATCATAATCCTGAGAGTGATCATTCTTATCAGTGAAAATTAAACTTGAATCGATTAAAAAGAACTATAAGTTAATGTAATAAAAGCCAAAAAAAACATGCTTTGAAACCAAAGGCTCAATGCTTTGAACTGAATAAATACTGATACGCAATAGATAGCTTTTTTTTTTTTTTTTTTTTTAGCGTGGTAAAATCATCAAATGAGTCCTCCAACCCCGGGCAGGGCGGGAGGGACTGTCAGACTTCTACTGACTAAAATCCACGGTGTCCTTCATAGCCTGTTACGTTCCGGGGTTACGGTTAGGGAATAATCCCGCGACCCCGGCAGGCTTTGGCCCTCTGAGAGGGGGGCCCCGTCATTATGCTGACGCTCTTTGAGGCGCGCGTGGGACACAACGCGCCGTCGACCCGGGCATGGTCCTTGGTCGGGCAGCGAGTTGCCCTTTACTCGCTGCCCGCATGCCCGCGCCTACGGTGGCCGGAGATCATCTTGCGACGTCCGTCGCCGTGGGCGCCTACCACTGCGGCTGGGGCGGAGGGAGGACGCTGTCCTCTCTCGCTCGCGGCCTGCCTCCTCCTTGACGAGCATTACTGCCTCGCAGAAGGAGCTGACCGCTTCCCACTCCGTCTCGCCCCGCAGCATGGCCGCAACCAATGCCGGGCGCGAGAGGTCTCCGCCTATCGCAGCCGTGAGGACACGTCGGTGCTCCGCCCAAGCTGGGCAGTCTTGCACCGTATGCTCCACCGTGTCCTCCGGGCGATCTTCGCAGTGGTGGCACCCAGGCGTCTCCTCCTTTCGCATCAGACACAGGTACCTCCCGAAACTTCCGTGTCCGGTGAGGACCTGCGTAGGATGATATAAATTCTAAAACTGATATGGATTATAACACTTTCACTAGAATTCAAAATAATAACGATGATGATAATTCAGTTTCCAGTTAATAAATGCAGTCACTCTCATATGAGGAGCTTATCACACCCGAACTCATGTTATTAATTTTAATTTGGCAAAAACAAGCACTTACATTTTTTTTCCGTTATTTTTCTCTGTTCTACACCTGACTTACTTACTATCGTTTTTGAATTTTGCCTTTTCCTTTAAATTAAAACAAAATCAGCTGAAGCTTACTTAGAAGGTCCGCCTGTGGCCACCAATTAGAAGTCTTGATGTTCTCAGTCCGTCCAGGGAGCTCTTTTGGAACCCATCTCCACAAGACTACGTACGGTAACTGTGAAAACACTCTCACTAACATTTGTATCTTCTCTGGGGGCAGTAAAGATGGATCCACGTTTGATCCAAAACTTATGTATATCACGCCTTGTTTGGACGAGTCTAACAATGATTTGATATCCTGAAAGAGTATAAAACTGTGATAAAGAAATATTTTTAGCGATGTTAAATTTTAATGAAAAAGCAAAAGTCGAACTTGCATCTTTGAGAACTGAATGAATAAGCGGATGGTTTACTTGCTATAGAAAGGCCAAAGAAGAGAAAGGCCAAAGGAAAAGATGAGACAAATTGGAAAATTAATGAATAAGTTTTTAGCAATAAGAATGTTAAAAACAATAGTCACAAACGAGTACATACAATTAGAAAAGGAATTCGAAGAACAAAAAACTTACAGCTGGCAACTCCTCTGGAGGTTTCACATGCAGGCCACCTATGTACACCACAGAAGGAGGTATACCTTCAAACACTGGATGCACATTCAGAAACAGCATATGAACATTGTTCCACAATTCTGACACAGAAGGTATTTCAGGTCCAAACAGTCTTTTTAGTAAGACATCTTCAATTTTCTCGTACTCTTCGTTTATTTTTGCTATCTGATATTCATCGTATAACACATTTATCTTCTCCCATAGTGTAAAATTCTTATTCTTTTTGCGATTTATTGAAGGGTAAAGGAATGGATGTAAAGGAGCACCAACAGCTTCGAGGTTGCCATAAGAAGCGCTGAAAGAACTGACTTGTATCACCGGCACTTTGTAAAAAAACGACAGAGCCAGAGCAGATCTCACACAAGCTTCTAATAACAACAGATCAAACGTCTCGTTCTTATTATTAATCAAATCTTGAACATCTTCTTGTATTAATTGGGCACTAACTACTGCGTATCCAATGCCTAGAAACATTCTGACTTCGTTCGTCAGGCTTTTTGAATTTTCTTTCGGGGTTGATACGAATTTTTCCTTCCATACCTTGTAGGATATGTCGTGGACGTCGATTTCTCTCAAATTAGGAGGTGCTTCTCCTTTAGGAAAGGCTGGATCAGGTGTAATGACAATGACCTCATGACCCCTTCTAGCCAGCTCTTCAGTTAATGGTCTAAACACCACTTGATGACTGATTGACGGAACCGGGAAAAATGCTAGAATTCTTGCAGATTTGGTAAAATTAAAAAGTAAAACACTTAACACAACCAACTTGTATAAAAATGACATTGTTACTTTAATGAAATAAATTTTCTGAGCAAATATGTCATGACGTATTTGCCGTGGAATAAAATTGAAATAAATGAACGTGATAAAAATGATATAGGCATGAAAGTAAATAAAGAACTGGGTAATAAAAAATAATCTTTGTTTACTAATGATTGCTTACTGGGTCAACGAAGTATTCATGCTTGTTTTCCAGAAAATGCGATCGACCGATGAAAAGGTAAGCAACGCTAGCTAAAAAACCTTTTTGTTGAAGAATAACCGTCCAGTAAGCCCTTCAAACTCAGGACGAAACAGAAAAGAATATCAGATTCACACTAATTAAAACTCATTCCGTCTCTTAAATTGTCTTTTGCATCGTGAAGGGTCCATTTACAAAAATAATGTTTGTAAAAATGTTGCCACATTATTGATTTCCTTCCTGCTATACGAAACATGAGCTTTACTTGCTCAGCGATGGTGGATAGTGAACCTTAAAGACAAACACTGTAGAATAAGCTGCGTCAAAAGTAACTCCATGTGATAAAAAGATTATGTAAGAAGTTAGTACATAGTACATCACTTTCAGATCATTGATATCATTGACAGCGCTACGGGATAGAAAACCCGTAGCAATAAGGTCGGCTTTCATAGATATTAATTGGATTGTATCAATAATATAGAAACAGCGCCTGTAAGTTTTTCGTTAGCAACAGTTTGAAATCTAACTAGAAAAGCGTGGTCTTGACAGGCTCCTAAGAATTAGAGGAACTAAAGTTTTACGTCTTTTACAGTCATTAGGGGGTCAAATTACCCAATACTACACAAAACGGATAATCTAAATCGATTAGTGAATGGGTAACCATCCATTCTATCCTGAGTTTACTGGGTGTTTCGGAAACTGTCATTTGTTGACAGTTGCTTCATATTGCCGTAGTATGTCAGCCTGTCTATTACAAGGGGATTTAGTTCTTCCCAAAAAGGGCTGTCTCCTACATTGATATTATTAGTGTCTAGTATAAAAAGAAAAAACATGTTAAAAAAATAAAATTTTATTTAAAAATAATTCCTCTAATATCACGAATTATCTTTCATTAGAGTTCAAATACTACAGGGATACTACTATCTAACTTCTTATCTCTTTCTAACATCTTAGCTCTCTATTTTAACTTCCTGACCTTATCCCATACTACTTCAACTTGGCACAACATCTCTTTTTCTTCTATTCTACCTCGTCAGCAGTTACGCTATCATTTGCTCCGTTTCTTTCATATCATTCCTCACACATCGCATCCATCCATCTTTTCTTTGGTGTATAAAATCATCATCTTTATGTCTAAGTCCCATATTACTTGGAGCTGGTGCTACACCTTTTTTCTTACATTCTACTATGTCAACCGTCACTCTCTCATTAGATCTGTTCTTTTCAGACCCTCGCACAAACCATCCATCGTATCTTTGGCATTCCTCTATCATCCCATCTTAATTTGTAATTCTTAACTCTTTTTGACTTTGACAGTAAAAACATACTTTCTCAAAATATTCTTATAAATGTAACGGAGAATCATAATCGATATTGCTAAAACTATTATAAATACAGCGAATATTACTAGTACTAATTCTAGTTCTAGGTACTGAGCCCAGGAAATATTGGCGGCGGGTGACCGAAGATGTTTTGCACCGCCGTGGCGAAGCACGTGCTCAGTCCACCACACGGCGCGCTCGAGTGGAGACTGTGGCTGGTCGTGTATTAGACTTCTAAACCTTTCAATATTGCGACGATAGCTGAAACGGTAAAACATTCATTTGAGACACACCAAGACGGGAGGGTAAAAGATATACCGGGTATTAACTTAATTTTCATTTTATATGAAGAATGGGAGAGAAATGATAAATGAACTGAGCTTAACGTAGTGCACTAGCGGCATTATATTGTCTTCAATTATTCTACCGTATTCAATTAATCGCCTCTCATACTTGTATAATTTGTATTGTTCTATTTCAAGTAGGTCAGTATTGATCTTCTATAGGACTAAAGCCTTATCTTCTTGTACTATTCCTTTTTGGTTTTTGTAATATTCACTAATGCTCATGTTCCATTAGAAATAAAAGAATTCAATAATCCAGGACTCTTATTCTACCATTATTATTTTTGTTGTAGACTCAGATCAAAGAAAAAGATTTGTATAATGCCACTACTATTTTTCGTCTACTATCACTCTATAATTGTATAAAAACTTAGGGATAATGATTTACCTGTCATCACCAATAACAGTCTTGATTGCATTCTCAAATTCTTCTTCAGTCAGTGTTTCAATTTCCAATTTGACTCCTATTTTGTGACGTTCATATCTTTCTGTATTAAACCATTGATCTCCCCACATTGGTACACCAATCAGAGGTACTCCAGCTGTGATAGCCTCGTCTGTTGATTGTAGACCTCCTTGTGTTATGAAGAGCTTTACTTTTGGATGTTCTGTAAAAGAGAATGGTTGATGATTTTTTTCAGGAGATCCTGGAAGGAATTGGTTCCTTCTTCAGCAGTGGGAAAATACAGGATAAGTTGTTATAATTAAAGATTTTTATAGCATTTTAATTATTCCAGTTATAAATGGATAACTACGGTTATGGAAAATATGGGAAACCCGGTAAGGCCTAGAAAAAAAAATAGAAATCCATTTTTACTTTCAGAGAGGACTTGCTCAGTTAATAATAATTAATAAACTATACTAGGACTATGTTATTTTGAAGTTGTTTTTTTAATTAGCCCTATCCAAAGTTCCGCTTAACAAATCTTCAGTTTGTTTTAAAGGAAAGTTAACTCACTCAGTAAATCTGACTGCGGCAGCCACTTTGAAATCCTCATGTTATCAGTTTTTCCAGGCAGTTCATCTTTGTTCCACTTCCACAGCACATCGTAAGGGACTCGACCTAATACTTTCACTAGAACTTGTAACTGCTCTGGTGGCAACGAAGATGGTTCCACATTCGTCCCAAAGCTGATGTATATCACGCCGTTTTTGGATGAATCTAAATACGATTTGAGATCCTGTAACAAAATATAATAATCAACCAGTTATCACATAGTTGACTTTCACTTATAAGGTTCAAAACGATTTTGCAAATTATGATCGAGGGTCGTTAGGCTATAACCATCAACCTGGCCTGAATCTCAACTAAATGCTGCCACTGTAAAGCCTAAAAAGTCTTCGACCTAATCGTGAATCGTAACCAAGGCCGGAACCGGCAGTAATGTTTTAACACTAATTCAATAAAGCGGGTAATTTAGACTACTATCAATGAAGCTTCGTTTTTGTTGTGCATTTCTTAATTAATTAGACTTCACGAACTATTATTGAGCAAAATTACTTACTTTGGGCAATTCTTTGTCCGATTTCTGTTGTATACCACCAATGTGAATTACAGATGGAGGAACAGGCTGATTGCCTTCAAATGTCGGATGCAGGTTCAAGAAAAACATAGCAACGTTATTATAAATTTCTTGAAGCGGTGGTAGGTCTGGTCCAAAATGCGATCGGAGCATCTTATTCTCATACTCATAGCTCCTTTGTTGCATTAATTGGAGATTAAATGCATAGTACAGTTTAACCAGTTTCTCCCAAAAAGTTAGGTCATAAAATCTTCGACTCATGTTATTTGCGTAGAGGAGAGCATGGGTAGGAGCACCGATTACGTCGTAGTTATCAGCCCAAGGTCCGAAAGAGCTTATCATAATCGCAGGAGCTTTAAATATGTGGGAATATACAACAGCAGATCTGTCAACGGCTTCAACGAAGACCAAATCGAACTTCTGATTTTTATCACGTATCAATTTCTGAACATTCTCATCCTTCAATTGCACGTCGACCACTTTAGCCATTACTTCAAAAATTACAGCATACTCAGTTAATATGCCATACTTCTTACCAATAGGTATTGTCAGTGTATCATCCCTCCATACTTTGTAAGAAATGTCGTGAACATCAATTTCTGTTAAGTTAGGTGGAGTTCCTCCTTTAGGAAAAGCTGGGTCTGGAGTAATGATGGTGACTTCATGTCCTCTTCTGGCAAGTTCTTGAGTTAATGGGCGGAAGATCACTTGGTGGCTGATCGAAGGTACTGGGAATACTGCCAAAATTCTTGCACCGTCATTTGTTTTCAACACTGCACTGAAACACAGTATGAAAATTATTGGTACCATTGTCCACTGGTTGACTTGACAAGATAAACTGATTAATTTCTAGATGTATGGCTCTTTATATACCTATGTGATGATTTCATAATATTGTGTAACATTTGTATGAAAGAACGATTTATATTTGAATTTTAGATATTTTACTTCATATTTTTGTTGAGTAATGTTGTGCAATAGTTTTGTTGCTTTGCAATGTTCCCGGTTAAAATAGACACACTATAAAAAAACAGACATTTTATTAATCCACGGTAACGTCGCATCGGGATAACAACAGTTTCAAGCGAATCCAAATCACCCTTACTAATCCGTTCAGTAGTTTTAGTGCGAACCGGACACGGACAGGTTAGGCTAGAAGGGGTTAATATATTTTTTTAAACCACCCAGATGTAGGATCCGTTGTCATTTCACTGAACCATTTTCAGGATTTGATAAAACACTAGATTTGTTTAGAGACAAGACAAATCGTAATTATTTTAATTTTAACATCATACGTTGTTTGATCAAAAACCTAATTAATTTGATGAAAAACCCACGATATATTATGCATCTTCACAAAAAAAAACGCATAATAGTAAGTAAACTGAAGTAAGATAAAATCAATTATGCAGAATATTCTTTCGATTCATATAGCCATAACCTTGAAAGTCTACCGGACTAGCAACGATTTGCTATCATAAGGCAGTCTATGGCTAAAAATAGCACACGAGAAACATGTTTCAATTGATAAGAGGCACGGGACACACATCTGGACGATAAAGACCCCGATGACGATGATGACTTGTGATACTGAATTGTATAATCATTATCGACTAATTATATTTATCATTGTTTTTGTAGGGGTTAATTACCTCGTTTGCAAATTCTACTTGTGGAGATAAGGTCTTAAGTTTCTGGCATAGTCATGTTCGGATTTTTCTAAGCACCAGTGTTTAATGGGCAACTCGCTGTCTGACCAGGGCCAGGGCCCAGCCTATCGGGTTCGCGGGTCTCACGAATTAGGTACCTTGACCGCGGAATGTAAAGGGCTATTGAAGGACACTGTGGATTTTAGTCAGTACGAGTTCGACGGTAGGTGAAAGGACTCATTTGATGATTTGACCACGCTTACAAAAAGCACCAGCGTTTCCTCACACACTTGCGTCTGGAAGCAACGGGAAGCTAATTTGAATTTTGCTGCTGTAGACTGCTAGACATACGGACCCCAACCTCTGTTCAATTATTGGGTGAGGGTGATGGATATACAGAATTCGTCGCCTTCTAACCTGTTTAATAATGGTAGCATGAGACTGCTGCGTAACCTAATGGGTATAAGAAAAAGCTGATTATGATAATGCTAAAACATGGGAAAAGTCCCTCCAAAAAGTTTTCCAATGCAACATGCCAAAGGTCTGAACAACAACTTTACTCAGGAAATCCATAGACGAACGAAAATGTAGCCGCTGTGCCTAAAATTGGTTAGATGTCATCATAATATTCATAACAGTTACTACTCTTTTTACCCTACATAACTACTTCAAAATGAAGTTCCATGCCTCAATAGCTAAAAGTATTTTAACGTCAAGGTACATTGAGATTTCGACACCTCCTACGTATAATATCGTAACTGTATTTAATCAACTTTACAGTATCGCAATTCAAAGGTATGCAAACAGTTTATTGATGGTAGTGAAGTCAAATAAGCTCATTTAGAAACCAAATTTGGCATACAGATATATTTTTAGGAAAGGAATGTTACCTTCAAAAACGATTATTCAAATTGTTATTAGAATTTCTTAAAAGTCACTTACGGATTTCTACTATGGAAAACATCAGTGGTATTTGATTGTATGTAGTACTTACTATAGTTTACGTCGATATTTGCGTAGGATTAAGTAGCGCATGTAACACTTACGATAACTTACTTTGGAACTAATAAAGTGATAATGTGGCTTAGGTTACAGTTACTATTATATACAAGAGAACAAAAATGAGAATTCGTATCGTAAGTGCTATTAACGGGTAGAATTGAAATAAAATATATTCTGAAACATACTGTTGTATTTCGTAATAAACAATCTCTGTTAGAAAAACAACAATTTAAAATATTTATCAATGGTATTTTCACTTAATTAGTATTTTCTTATAGTACCATTCTGATGATTCTGACGATATTTATCATCCATATGATTATAATTCAAAGTAAATAGAATTTTGTGAAAACAATTAAGCATTAAAAAAAAATTGTTATAAAATGAACAAACAAAATCATTTGTAGTACCATCCTCAGTTATTACTTTGCGATGATTAGAATGACGCCCTCGCAGATCTGCTTGTATCAAGCCACTTATCTTATGTTTTTTCTAAAGATTTATAGACAAACTATTCACTTAATGAAAATGTGTTTAGAAACACCTTTCTGCACACATTTAAATAGTTTTCCTGTTCTTCTACAAAAGCCCTTGGCAGTCTATAAATTAAACTTACGCCTAGATTCCATGTCAGATAAAACCTTTCATTTGTTTTGTTTGACAACCAAGTTTGCAATAAAAGCCCATTGCTTTTCACGGTTCCCTAAATCCCAAAAACCTATTGAAAAGCAATATTCTTTCATCATCACTTATTTTTGTAGTACATTTTAGCCTACAGTTCATAGGACACATAGGACCCAAAGTTTTACTATGTTTTACGGTACCATCACGACTTATATACTCCTTGCCCAAGTTTCTTAACATTTTCCTTTTGTTCTCTTTCCATTCGGCAACATGGCGACTTCTGATATTTCCCTTGTCCTTTCTCGGTTTGGTCTTCCGTTTTCTGGAAGCTGGTGGTGTCGCTTCTGATATCGAAGACTCTATCTTCGATGTCAGAAGCGACACCACAAGCGTCTTCGCTTGCGGAGTATAAACTAAATCTGTGAAAGTTGAATCAACAGAATGTAATGGCGAAATATCTTTTTCAACAAATCAGGGTCAAAAGTGATTTTCACAATCAAGATGATTTATTGTCCGGAGATGGATGTCGTGTTATATTCTCAACAGCTGATGGAGATTCTTCATCGGGGTCTTAAAATTAAATAAAGAATAAAAAGTTTTACAATAATACTAACTTCTGCTAGCAGCTTTGACCGTCAGGGTTCAAGATACCTCAATATAAAATATCAAAATTATTTTAAGCATTGAGCCATGAAAGCGTAAAAGACAGACACAATTAGTTTTCGCATTACCTTATTTATAATATTAGTATCGATTGAATCAAACTCAAACAAAAATGTAGTAAAACTAACATAAAAATACTACTCGTAAGTTAATTAGGACTTTTAAACTTTAGGTATAAATGTAAGACAAGCTATTATTGTATCAATACACTGTCACTTTGTTCCGTGAGTGAAATACTATGACGTATTTCATCTGACTCGGTTAACAAATCAATTTTAGCCCAGTCAACGTACAATTACAGAGGGAAAGTCTTGGAACACAATTTTTGACTACGCAACTTTGTTTGGAGTAATTAGGAGGTGAACATATCAACAGTCCCCGCTCGCGCTCCTAGTCCTTTGAGTTTTGGGGGTGGGGGTCTGAAAATACTGCTGCTGCTTTCTGGATCTTTGGCGATATCAAATACAACAACTTTCCAAATGTGAAAAGGTAAAAATGATTTTATTTCCTAAATTACAGACATTTAACAGCAGATACCTCGAAAACTTTACAAGATATCGAAATGCTGACAGAATAAACCTTACGGAAAATTTATTCTGCTTTTATTTCGTTCATACATGCTACGCCACTAGTACGCATGGTCCAAACAAAGTTACGTTGTCTAAATTGTGTTCCAAGACTTTCCCTCTATACCTACCTTTTTTTGAGCTTTCGTTGACTGGGCTATTAACTGGTTTATCCCATCACTATCTGCGTCAAAAGGCAGCGGCGATTATGTAAAATAAAAACAAGAATATCTTTTAATTGAGTTTTTTTCAAAAGAATACTATGGTAAATTACGTTTCATATCGAAGTAAAACATCTCAAGTGCAACATAGGATATAAAAAGAGAAAGAAATTCCAACGAAAACTATCGTAAGTATAAATACAGAACACAATTATATATTTTTTCAATAGTAAAGTATCGTAACTATATACTTACGATATTTGTGATGTATCTGGATTCGATGTATAGTGTCGTAAGTTATACTTACGACATTTCATTAGATGACATTTTTAACAGCTGTAGTATCGTACTAAGTGTATCAATCACAACAAATTAAAAAAAACTGCGACGAGCACAGCGGTCGACAACGAATATGCACAACTCCCGCGTATTCAATCGGTACTAATACTTACTATTGGGTCGCGCGGCGCAGCGGGCCCCCGCGCCCCGCGTACGATGCACTAACTGCACTATACAATATTTTACTTCGCTAAAGATGAACATACGATAATGTGCAGTCTCAGTATCTTTGGTGCTATTGTAAATATATTTTTTTTAATTAGACCAAACGATAGTTTATGTTATGAAGTTGTTGTAAATCTAAAAATGTCATTTTCGTTAATTTGTTGGTTACGATATTATACGTAGGAGGTGTCGATTTGTCTGGTGAACCACTTTTCAGGGTACTTGTAAGTAGCATTGAAGAAAAAGCAACTGCTGTTAATTTTTGTGCCCTTTGCGGACTCGCACATTCTATTTTAAATCTATACCATTGAATTACAGATGTAGATCGTTCTTTTTCATGTCTCATTGCAACCTCTTTCTCTCTTAAAAGGTTTTGATCAGCTGGTGCACATGAAGTCTCTCCTACTACACTGTCTACAATTTATAGGGTAAAGGGAGGTTATTTGGTGAGACAGGCAACTCAGTGATAGAGTCCTTAAAGTCTCTCTCAAAACTTTACCTATGCATGCAGTAATGCGAAACTATGCAACTAGTCTATCTATTCTATATACATATAATAAAACTGTAGAAAAGTAATTTTTGTACATTCAAAAAAAACTCAAAAAATATAGCCAGGGTTATAAAGGACAACCAATAGAACCCATTTCTAGCAGTTTTAGAATTTTTGTCTGTTTGTCTGTTTGTATGTTTATTTGTTCGGGCATCACGTAAAATGTACGAAAGTTATGTAGATAACTTTAATACACAACGACTGACCGTAACTTGAAGTAACATTTAGTTTTTGTTTCATTGAAATCGGATCAGTCTATCAAAAGATATTTGAATTCAAAGTGTACCAGAAGTAAAATTACGGTCAGTTTACACCGAACGCGCAGTTCAGTAGCGCGATCTAGCTTGGAATAGGAAAACTACATATTCAAATATAATGGTGTGGACTGGAGTGGAGTGGGATGTTGTGGGATAAATTGGGATGGAGTGGGATAAAGTGGGATGGAGCGGGATGGAGTGGGACTGAGTGGGATGGAGTGGTATGGAGTGGGATGTAGTGGGGTAAAGTGGGATGGAGTGGTATGAAGTGGGATGGAGTGGGATGTAGTGGGATGGAGCGGGATGGAGCGGGATGGAGTGGCATGGATTGGGATGTAGTGGGATGGAGCGGGATGGAGCGGGATGGAGCGGGATGGAGCGGGATGGAGCGGGATGGAGCGGGATGGAGCGGGATGGAAAGGGATGGAGTGGGATGGATTGGAATGGAGTGGGATGTAGTGGGATGTAGCGGGATGGAGCGGGATAGAGCGGGATGGAGCGGGATGGAGCGGGATGGAGTAGGATGGACTGGGGTCGAGTGGGATGGAGTGGGATGGAGTGGTATGGAGTGGGATAAAGTGGGATGGAGTGGGATGTAGTGGGATAAAGTGGGATAGAGTGGGATGGAGTGGGATGGAGTGGGATGGAGTAGTATGGAGTGGTATGGAGTGGGATGTAGTGGGATAAAGTGGGATGGAGTGGGATGGAGTGAGATGGAGTGGTATGGAGTTGGATGTAGTGGGATGAAGTGGGATGGAGTGGTATGGAGTGGGATGTAGTGGGATAAAGTGGGATGGAGTGGGGTGAAGTGGGATGGAGTGGGATGTAGTGGGATGGAGTGGGATGGAGCGGGATGGAGGGGGATGCAATGGGTGCTTTGAACGCTGCTAGGTGGGCTTTGAACAACAGAGGGCGTTTATCACAAACAGCTCAAATATTCTTGAAAAATCTAAATAAATTCTAATAATAATAGGGTTTATATGAAAACGATTATCATTTATAAAAAACAAGGCGAAAATTAAGCGCTTCGCACTAAGAAAACAGTTTTAAATTCTGACATCCACGCGGACGAAGCCGCGGGCACAGCTAGTTCACCACTAAAGACGCAGTGACACATCATTAGGTAACGTTTTGAGAGACTTAAGACTGTATCACTGAGTTGCCTGTCTCACCAAATAACCTCCCTTTACTTTATAGGATCTCTAAGGTAAAGGATAAAAGATACATCTCGCTTTACCAATCGTTGTTACTGTGAATTTATTACTGGTTCTTAGTTTAGCTCTATCTTCTACGCCTGTCAAATACTGAATTGCTATAGTTGACGAAATGTTTAATTGCTCAAAAGAAAATATTTGGCTCTGGACGTTGTTTCCGTCTTTTTTGTTTACATCTTTAAAATAAACTTTTAATTCTCGATTAGGCTGAGGCTTGATTTTTACCCCTTTTTTGTCGATTCTCGCATATTTATCGTCTAAGGACTTTCATGTTCAGCTCTTATGTTATAAATGGCATACCTGTGTTAGAGAGGCTCAAATCAGTTGACAGGACCAATAATTCAGAAGCAGAATCGCAGACCATACCTGATGAGGTAAGGTTTCGAGATGCCGCTTCGGAATTTTACTCACTGGTGATGATATTTTAGAGACATATTTTTTCCTTTCTGATTATTGCTTGAGCTTAGGATGAAGCAAAAGGGTGTTTGTCTGACTGTAAGACGTGACTGATTAAAACCATCCTAATTATACAGCCGTTTGCATTTCAAGGCCGTGGCAAATGTGCAACCATGCGATTGGAATTATCATTATAGAAAGTTTAGCAGGGTTGTTGCGATTTTCTAGGAAAATAACAAAAATATCTTACAATCAATTAAGTTTATTTTGGTAAAATTTTGTTTCTTAATACAAGTTTAATATAAAAATAAATAAAAATTACAATCTCACTTACAAACACTAAACGACAATCTAACACTAATTGCAGACAAAGCTGCACACTTAATATTATTAAGCCTACTTGTAGAGAGTGTACCTTATTATTATCAGAATAAGGGTTGCAACGGATTTTTTCTGATGCTGAATGCTCCTGATGATAAGGAGCATTCGTCATCGTCAATCTTCCCTCTGAGATCCTCAATCACCGCTGTTATATTACATCTATTTCTAGCTTGCCATTAATGTGGCAATCTACACCACAACTAGTACCCATCAAAAGTCCTATAGTGTACAAGCATTATGACAAAGTTAATATAGGCCAAAATTTGTGGAGGAGCACCACAATATTGATGACAAACTAAACAAAAATCCAAAAAAATCTAAACATATCACATCACGTACGCTTAATTTTAATCACAGCCGTGTATTGCTTCAAAATCTTATTGTATACGAATTTTACTGAATAAATAACTGCAGCAACAATTACTGCGAAAGCAGTTAAAAGAGTGAATACTAGTTCTAGTTCTAAATACTGGGCCCACGACATGTTGGCGGCGGGCGCTCGCAGATGTTGTCCGCCACCGTGGCGTAGCACGTGCTCCGTCCACCACACCACACGCTCCAAAGGAGTCATTGGCTGATCTTCCATGATCTTGCTAATCCTTTTAATGTTTTGGCGGAAACTGTAAATGAAATAAAGAATATCGTTAGAAACCTGTTGGATATTTCTGTCAAGTCCGGCAAAATTAGTCCTGATTAGTTTTTTCGTATGTAGCTCGGTTGGGTCTTGTACTATTGCTGACTCCTTTTTTGTTTTCTATAAAATATAGTCCCACTCTAGTAATTCTGCTACGTCATTATTTTGTCAGTTTACCAACATTTAAACTCAGAATATGGAACAACTTCTTGTAAGCCATACAATTATTTGTTCCGTAAATCACTCAGGCACAGCGCTAAGTGTGTCTTTGTCTTGTAGTAAGACAATTCTTATAAAAGTTATGACTATGACCATAAAAAGTATGTCTACAATCTTTAGTACCAACCTGTCGTCGCCAATAACTTTCTTGATTGCGTTCTCCAAAGTTTCATCGTCCATTGTTTCTAGGTCCAGTTTGAGTCCAATTCTGTGCTTTTCATATTTCTCTACATCGTACCATTGGTCTCCAAACATTGGTACACCGATCAAAGGTACTCCAGCTGTGATTGCCTCGTCTGTAGATTGTAGACCTCCTTGTTGTATAAACAGCTTTATTTTAGGGTGTCCTGCAAGAGAAAATAATTTAGTTTAGTCAAAATTTATTTAATTTCAATATCCATTGCATCTGACTTTATTCAAGTAATCGATTTCTTTATGTGAAATTGTCCTTGAGAATCAGTGGATGGTCGTTAATAATGTTTCATTATGATTTTATTCGACTGCAATGATTTAGACCTTTTAAAAGGTGGCGGAATGAACTGGATAAAACCAAAAACCACTAATCAACTTTACAATAGAAATAAATATTAAACTGAAACTTGACTTACTTAGTAGATCAGACTGTGGCAACCACTTGGCAATTTTGATGTTCTCAGTACGTCCTGGAAGTTTATCATTGTTCCACTTCCACAGAACATCGTAAGGTAACTTAGAAAATACTCGAACAAAAGTCGCGATCTTCTCCGGAGGGAACAGTGTTGGGTCCACATTCGTGCCAAAACTGACGTAGATCACACCGTTCTTGGATGAATCTAAGTAAGATTGTAAGTCCTACAACAAAGAGAATAAATCCATTTTTATTATTGTTATAATAAAAATTGACCCAATTGGTAATCATCTCTATTAATTGCTGTAGGTTAAACTTTTTCTTTGAATGAACCAAATGTCAGAATATATTAAAATTAAAAAAAAAACCTGACCCATCCTCTACTGATATGGCATAAAGTTAGGATAATCCAGGATTGCAGGATATTTAGACATGTTAACGTAGCTAGGAGCAGTTGAAGGAACGGAATAGGCTTTAGTCTGTACAAGTCATTTTTTAATTTACCACCCATAAAAAGGGGAAGGCAGATATCACTAATGATCTATGTATCACCAAAGCGGAGAGGAGTGATGTGTTTGAATAACCAATCAGATGTCCACATCTCCTTTCCGCTTATTGACACATCTCCTCTCCTCTCCGCTTTGGCGGATACCGGGCCAAAGAATACAATGCAATAGTACTAACTAAAATACAATGCAATAGTACTTACTTTTGGTAAATCTTTGCGAGGTTTCTGATGAATACCACCCATGTGTATCACGGACGGAGGAACCGGTGTGTTTCCTTCAAATACTGGATGCAGGTTCAAGAACATCATCGCCACATTGTTGTTCAATTCTTGCACAGTAGGAGTGTCAGGTCCAAAATGTGACTTGATAATTTTGTTTTCTAGATCATAGTTGTTACGATGGATCCATTCTATACTCAAGAAGTCATACAGCTCTACAACTTTCTCCCATAAAGTCAGGTTATACAATCTTCTGCTAATGCCACGATGGTACAAGAAGGGATGCATAGAAACACCCATTACTTCATAATTATCACTGAAGACGCCAAAAGAACTCATCATGATCGCAGGAGCTTTGTATATATGAGAGAATACAAGTGCTGGTCTCACCATGGCTTCAGTGATGACCAAGTCGAATTTCTGATCTGTATCATTGATCAATCTTTGCACTTGCTCATCCTTGAGTTGCATATCAAAAATGTTAGTTATTAACTTGTAAATAATGTTGAAATCATGTTGCAGGTTGCCTTTTTTCCCTTTCGGTTTGGCCACGAATTGTTCCCTCCACATTCTATATGATACCTCACCGACGTCGATTTCAGTTAAATTGGCTGGTGCTTCTCCTTTCGGGAAAGCTGCATCAGTTGTGATGATTGTGACTTCGTGTCCTCTTTTAGCAAGTTCGTGAAGAAGTGGTCGGAACACGACTTGATGACTTATAGACGGGAATGGAAAAACTCCCAATATTCTTGCAGCTTCATTTTGATTGACTACTAAGCTTAAAAACGTTACCAACGTTAAACGGAGTAGAATCGACATTTTAGACGACCGCTTTGGTGTACTAAGTGTGATTAACTATGCCGTCGAGACATTGTCTCAGTCTATTTATTGGTCGTTGACTAATATGTCATGCTCATGACTTTCAATATTGATATCAGTCGTCGGCGACAAACATGACGATGTCTTTTTTTAAAATTAAGAGTACGATTCATCCAATAAAATTCAATTCATGTTATCATTAAGAAACTCCGCTTCATCGCAGCCTGGTACCTTTTTACGTCATTTGTTTTCTTGAATAATTCTGATGCGGTTTCCCCAATATTTTGTAAATATTATCTTTAGCAATTCGTAATCAATTATGATTTATAAAACTAAATGTTGATAATGACATTTCATGTTATCCTAGAATCTTATGATTTAATATCGCTCGATATAATATCCTGATACGGATATTATGTTTTTACGCCTAATAATTTGAAACAGGATTAAAACTTGCGTTACATTTATACCTAAACCGTGAATTCTATCTACTAACCTTGAAACCATGAATTCACGGTTTAGGTTAGGTAACTACAAAAAAAAATCTGGATCCGGCAGGATCCGTTTATACTATGATGAGACCTACCTATAGGGTTATAAAAAATCTTCAATAGAATTAAAAGTAAAACTTGCTTTCATCATCTGCCTAGCCTTTTCCCAACTATATATTGGGGTCGGCTTCCAGTCAAACCAGATTCAGCTGGATATCAGTATTTTACATGGAGCGACTGCCTGTCGGACCTCCACAACCCAGTAACTGGGTAATACGATACCCCATGGTAAGACTGGTTGTCAGACTTTAGAGCTTCTGACTAACAGTAACGACTGTCAAAGATCTACAAATGACAGCCAGGACCAACGGCTTTACGTGCTTTCCGAGGCACGGAGGAAACTCGCTATGATAGATGGTCACCCATCCACAGACCAACCTCGGCAAGCGCGGCTTAAACTTGCTTTATTGGGTAACTATTGCAAGTTCCTCGTGAACTGAAAAATAAGTAAGTCAGTATCGATTGTTAGATATTGTGTTTTGTTATTTGTAGGTATCCAGTGACCTTATTATATGTGTTATGTTTTATTTCTCTATTGAAGCTTTCTTTCCTGTAACTTTTTCTTTATGCAGTTTTCTTTGTGTAATCTTTCATAGATGCGTCTAGGTCGTCGCGCTATGCTTTCATCATTTATCCATTACAATTATCGCCGCTATGTTACCTGCTGCTTGCTTCCTAAGGATCATCATCATCATCATCAGCCTATTAATGTTCCTACTGCTGGGACACAGGCCTCCTCACTATGAGAAGGAGTGAGCCATAATTCGCCACGTGGGCCCGGTGCGACCTGGTAGATGTCACATGTCTTCGAATTTTTGGTTCTAGGACATGCCGGTTTCCTCACGACGTTTTCCTTCGCCGTTTCGAGAGCAGTGGTGATGAAATAAATTACACAAACTAGTGCGCTTGGCGGGGTTTGGACCCACGACCTACAATTTGTAAGTCGGGACCGATACCACTGGGCCACCACTGCTCTCACATACAATTTGTACATTTTATCAGTTTCTTTGTGAACATTTTTTCCTTAAAGAAATAAATCAAGTTATCAAAGAATGATTGTGTCAGTCACTATCAGTAAGACACTACAAATGTTTGTAAGTATTTTGTAACTACCTAAGTATAAACAAAAACTCATCTTTCAGTGATAAAAATTGTATATTTTGGTGAATACGATGATTTTCATTTTCACACTGATAAGTTTATAGCAAAAGTGACGTTTATTAGATCCGCTATTAAATTTCGAGCTAAAGACTTCAGTAGTAGCAGCACGTTCTATGCAAATACTCGTCTGAAGAAGTTAGTGTTGTTTTTTGTTTTGGAAAGTAAAACAGGACAGACATATGAAGCTAAGACTGTGAGGAGAAGGACAGAGATGTTGAGACGAACTGGATAATGCTACATAGAATTGGAAAGAATGGAAGACACGTTCCTTTTTAAGAATTAAAAGAAAAAGATTGAGGTCTTTGCTTAGAAGTGGGAAAGATCATCCTGCCTAGCCTTTTCTTAACTTTATTGGGATCGGCTTCCAGTCGAACCAGATGCAGCTGAATATCAGTATTTTACATGGAGCGACTGCCTATCGGACCTCCACAACCCAGTAACTGGGTAATACGTCGATATTTCGTGGTAAGACTGGTTGTCAGGAGAGGGATAGATCAGGCCACGAAAAACGTAGGCCTTTAGCTAGATGAAGAGGAGCTACAAACAAGCAAAGGACCGCGAGGTAAGACTTATACGATTTTTTTAGGTCGTAAAATCATAAAATTATGGCCTGTTGGTCTAGTGGGTAGTGACCCTACCTGCTATGCCGGAGGTCGTGGGTTCGATTCTCACCCAGGACAAATGTTTGTGTGATGAGCACGATCATTTGTTTTGTGTCTGGGTGTAATTTATCTATAATATTTATGTAAACAGAAATATATGGGGTGACTAGCAATAAGTGTACGATACTTAAACGCGTGCGCGCTTGTTATGGGAGCAAAGCCAAAATCGCGAAGAAAAATATCAGCTGTTCCGAGTTCCAGTAGTGTGCGTAGCAAGAGACAGGCCGTACGGCAAAGCGAAAGCATCGTTTGATGAGTCGGAAAAGTTGCCACGCACCGCCACCAGCAGGCACCAGTATCGCGAAATTAACGCAATCCAAAGTTTTATGTATTTCATTTCGTCAACTTCGACATTTCATAAAGTGTTCCCATTGCGCAAAATACATGTATTACTCTAGTAGAAATATTTTGATATAAGGATATTGAAACATTTACTAAAACAAAATGATAGAAATACTTATTGATGTGGATAAATATTTTGTAAATATTTTTATCATTCACAGTCTTAAATTTATTTTATAACACTTTGACACAGATTTTGACGTCCCGAGAAAACGTAAAAAACTACTATTTGGTAGAAAATTAATAAAATTGGCACACTTTGCGGAAATGACAATTCCCAATTATCTAAAGCCCCAAACACATGCGCGCACGGGCATGTGCGTTGTGTTCCACACGTGTGCCTGAAAGAGTGTCAGCATAATGATGGGGCTCCCCCTTAGAGGGCCTACCGGGGTCCCGGGACTAACGAAGCCCCAAACACACACTCTTTTATTAACGTCCGTTCAGAAAGCTGGTTGCATGATATCTTTATATGTTCGATAATGTAAAGCTAAGGGTTGGTACTAATTTTTGATGCATTTTGATGTAATGACAGACACTAGCGCCGCGTTAAAGGGACTTTTTTTTTTTAGCGTGGTAACATCGTCAAATGAGTCCTCCCACCCTGGGCAGGGCGGGAGGGACTGTCAGACTTGTACTGACTAAAATCCACGGTGTCCTTCAGTAGCCTGTTATGTTTCGGGGTCACGGTAAGGAAATAATCCCGCGACCCCGGCAGGCTTTGGCCCTCTGAGAGGGGGCCCCGTCATTATGCTGACGCTCTTTGAGGCGCGCGTGGGACACAACGCGCCGTCGACCCGGGCATGGTCCATGGTCGGGCAGCGAGTTGCCCTTTACTCGCTGCCCGCATGCCCGCGCCTACGGTGGCCGGAGATCGTCTGCTGACGTCTGACGCATAGAGAGCCTACCACTGCGGTTGGAGGGGGCGGATGGAGGACGCTGTCCTCTCTCTCTCTCGCGGCCCGCCTTCTCCTTCACGAGCATGACTGCTTCGCAGAAGGAGGCGACCGCTTCCCACTCCGTCTCGCCCCGCAGCATGGCCGCAACCAATGCCGGGCGCGAGAGGTCTCCGCCTATCGCCGCCGTGAGGACACGTCGGTGCACTGCCCAAGCTGGGCAGTCTTGCACCGCATGCTCTACTGTGTCCTCCGGGTGATCTTCGCAGTGGTGGCATCCGGGCGTTTCTCCCTTCCCTATCAGACACAGGAACCTCCCGAAACTTCCGTGTCTGGTGAGGACCTGCGTCATCCGATAGGTCAGGACGCCGTGACGTCTCTCAGCCACTCCTCAAAGAGGGGTCTTACCGCCGCGATTATATATTTAACAGGGTGGTGGGTGCTATGCCTTATTCGTAGTTGACATGTAATTTTGAAGTATTCAAAATTTTGACAATAGCAGTTTTCATTTAATTTATTTTAATCCTGTTTCTTCGAAATTGTTATAAATCTGTGACGAAACTAAATAAATAATTATAAAAGTGAAGTGTTTCTTATCCTATATCGCAGTTTGATACGATTAGAAGTTGTTTTCAGTTACATGATATTGTCTCAAATTGTTGACTGCAAATCAGTGCATTTATCATTAGTTCATGTGAAATGGTATTTGGATGCATAAAGATTAGATGGAAGAAGGATGGACACAGAGGAACCATCCGACAACAATATTATAGTACGATATCACGATAGCATTGATATAATTATAACTGTGAGTAATTTATTATATTGATAGGAACAATTCGTCATTGTATAGTATCATACGTTTTCTTACATTTCCCTTGTTTGCTCTGTAGGGGTCGTCAGGAATTTCCTGCGATGATTTATTCAGTAAGTTTGGTTTATTTTATTCTTGATTTATGAATGAAAATAATGTGTTATTGAAAAAAGAAAGTTTACGTGACTTATTTACAGTCATGTCCGTTTAATCACGTCCCATTGAACACATCGAAACATAGTTTTGAATAATCTATAAGCCTACGTATCATTCGTTTGTATTTTCTCGATCTTATTATCCATTACCAATTTTATTATTACGAAAATCTGACAGCCGCGATCTGAAAAAAAGTGTCACAGGTCTAGTCTGTAAGAGCCACGCTGGCTGACTCAGGGTCATCAATCTTCTAACTAAAAGCCTGGCATGACTAAGATCATTATACTAAAAAATTGTGGAGTACCAAATGTAACTTATAAATCTTCTTAGAGATGTATTTTTTAATTTAGTAGTATTATAATACGAGAGTTGCGGTCTGCTGACAATAGATGTCGCTACTATAGCTTTATACTATTATTTATCATGTATTTTATTACGTATCTAGTTTAATGATGTCCCTGTCGTTTTTCAATATTTATATAAGTATGTTTTTCTATTTCGATATTTTCCCAAATTATTAATAGAATTCTATAATTATTTGGGCTACCTACTACAAAGGCACTTCTGCCATCTAGTGTAGTTTCGAGATACTTTCGCGGATGTCTTTGTTGCCCCAAGTAAAGGCATGGTTTAGAAAAACTTTTGGCATACTTAGGTCGATTTTGCAGTTTTGGCTATTTGTGACTTTGGTGCACCGAAGGTGCGATGTCTTTTCAATACGTCAATAAAATGTCAGTGTCACATTGCACTTAGCAGAAAAAATTGGATTCTCGTGCGGCTCGTTATTTTCCTGCATTTTCTGCTTTTGGTCCTATTCTAAAGTAGTGTATCCGTGTGTTATTTCCATGCTAATAAAATTCTCACTGGAAAGCGAGATACCATCAGTGACACCGATAAATATCAAGTGGCTAGAAATAACTGTAAAAAACACTGTAAAAGGCCTCGTAGTTGGTGAAATAAATATAATTACATAACAAATTTGTTTTATTTTTTTACTAATGTAGGCATATAATTATTATTAGTCAATTAAAACACTAAAAGGAATGAGCAAGCTTTGTATATACCTATATACAACCTATATATATATAACTATATACAGAAATGTTTTCGTTCGGGAAAACTAGATGTCGCTGTTGTCCATTGCCCGAAAAACCCGTGAAGTTAGATCTCTATGCCCTATTAATAAAAGTACTCTGTGGGCTGACTGATTCGTCAAGGAACGAAAGTGATGAAACTACTTGTCTTGTAAAAGGCAAAAGATGAGAGGACGACAGTGAATGTGTGCTCAGAATAAAACGGCGTATGTGCCCAAACATATTGACGTCTTTTTATGAATTAAAATTGTTATTAATTGAAAAACTGTCTTTACAGAATTTAGATAGTGGTATTCTCTACAATTTAAAGTAACATCTTTTCCATAACTCATAGTAGTTATACCATAAAGTCCAAAAAAGAAAAAATATAGACCTAACTTTGCATTTTTTTTTGTATCGAGAAAATTTCATTGAATCGTGTTTTCAACTTTGTGAGAATTTACATCATATAGTCAATTACTATATTCCAAGTTTTAAGATCAGTCCAGATACGTACGAAGAAAAGTAAAAAATAAAAAGCGTATTTTTATTGACCCATCACCTTCACTCTCCAGTTGTATGAATAAAACATGCTTGGAAAATTGTATTTAGCGAATTTATTGAATTCACATTAAAATTAGACTTGCCGATCCGTTTAGAGAAAAAAAGCAGAGAGAATATAAAATTGTTGCCAGCCATAATAATATCGTTGGTGTTGCAAGTAATTAATTATTAAATTATACTTAAATGACTAGTTTCCGAATCGATATAAAAAAAATATTTTATTGTTAATATTTTATGTTGAATTTACTTTAACATAGTTGGGGCCGGCAAGTTGGTTAAACAACTAAATACTTAAAGTTTAACATACTTAATGAATAAGCTACTTAAGATAAATGGGAAAACCACAAACTTATACTTAAAAATTTATAATGGTAGAGGACAAAGTTTTCTCAAAGAGCGAGTGTAGATTTTGATACCTATCTTACAATCGGCTACCCTGACCTTACCATCGGGGCCAGTGTAAATTTTTACAATTCTGGCCATAGGCCATGATAGTGGAGGCACATTATCTTGTTTAACAATTACTAAATCCCTTAAATTTAAATTGGGTTGTGTTTGATGCCACTTGGGCCTATTTTGTAACAGTGTTAGATAGTCCCTTGACCAAGCCTTCCAAAAGTCTTGTTTAATCTTGGAACACATATTCCAGAATTTAAGTCTGTTCATGGGTACTGCTGCTGCGGCAATCATTGATTCCTGAAACTGAAACAGATAGAAACCGGACCGATCATTTACCGACGACTTTTGGCATGAAAAAACGGACACGAATTGCTTATTGAAATGTACGTACGCTTACCGATGACAGCCGACTAGCCCAAGCAGAAGCAGTAATGCTTAGCTACAAACTGCAGATTCTCGGCCTAAGCGAAGTAAGGAGAAACGGTGAGCTGAGAACGTCCAAGAGCCTGACTTTGCTGTATTCAGGTAAAGAAAGTGAGGAAGATGTGCGTGAGTATGGAGTCGGTCTCCTCCTTTCCAATGCAGCTAAGAAAAGCCTCCTGGACTGGAAACCGATCTCAGACCAAATCATTTATGCCCGTTTCAACTCAAGAGCCCGGAAGATCTCCATTGTACAGTGTTACGCGCCAACCAATGCATCACCCGAGGATACCAAAGACGCTTTCTACAATGCCCTCAACGCCACCCTTAGGAGCATAAAGAAACAAGACATAATCATCGTCATGGGGGACCTAAATGCAAAGGTTGGAAGTGTTAACACTCTCCGCGAGCGACATATGGGTACACAGGGACTCGGAGTGTGCAATGAGAATGGAGAGAGATTTATCGAGTTTTGCCAGAACCACGACCTTACCATCGGAGGAACATTATTCATTCATGGCGACCACCATAAGTACACGTGGAACTCTCCTGATGGTGTCACCAAGAACCAAATTGACCATCTTGCCATTAGTTCCAAATGGCGTTCTTCATTGCTCGATGTTCGCAACCGTAGGGGCGCCGATATTGATAGCGATCATCATCTGGTGGTTGCTGAAGTCCGGCTTAAAGTAGCAGTAGCCCGTGCGGCTGGAGGATTTGGCAAAATTGGAAGAAGGTTCGACGTCAACAAACTGCGTGACTCCGATACATGTGAGGCATTTCGACTCGAATTGCGCAATCGCTTTGCTGTGCTCGATGCTGCTTCGGAATCATTAGACAAGGAGTGGAACCGCATCAAAGTGGTCTACACAGAGACCAGCTCCGCCGTCCTAGGGCACAAATCGACTCACTCTCGGGAAGACTGGATGTCACAACGTACGTGGGGCCTGATTGACGATCGCAGAAGGCTACATTTGAGACTGCCTGGAACCCATGACGACGCCATACGAGCCGACCTTAACACACAATACCGTCAGAAACGCAAGGAAATCTATCGCAGTACCCGCAAAAATAGGAGGCAGTGGGCTGACGGTATTGCTGATCGTGCTCAACAAGCTGCAAACACCGGTAACCTGAAGGAGTTGTACAAAGCTACCAAAACCTTGGCGGGTAACAGCAAGTCAAAGAAAAAGCCGCTGAAATCCAAGGATGGTCAACTCATTGTGACGTCAGAAGGGCAGCTTCAACGCCGGCATCAACACTTTGAGGAGGTCTTCCGTTTGTCAGTTACATCGACGCCTGATGTTACACTTGTAAGTTCCCCACCGCCTCGGCTTCTCGACATCAACACGGAACCACCGACAGCCTCTGAAGTTGCGGAGGCGGTCCGCTCTTTGAAAACAGGCAAAGCACCAGGACTTGACTTGATAACTGCGGAAATGCTACAAGCCGACTTATCCTCCGCCGTCGACGTCTTGACGCCCCTTATTGAAAAGATCTGGACCGCTGAAGAGCTCCCTGACGATTGGAACAAAGGCCTCCTTATAACAGTGCCTAAGAAAGGTGATCTAAGCCAGTGCGATAACTGGAGAGGTATAACGTTGCTCTCGATTCCCTCAAAAGTTTTCTGTAAAATTATGCTGGATAGACTGTCGAAAGTCGTGGAGCCTCTTCTACGCAATGAGCAGGCTGGATTCCGCAGGAACCGCTCATGCACGGACCAGATAAACACTCTCCGAATCATATTGGAACAGGCATCAGAATGGCAGAGGGAGGTTTATCTAACCTTTGTCGACTTCGAATAAGCCTTTGACACGCTGAAGTGGTCTAGCATCTGGTCCCGCCTCCTGGAAATTGGAGTGCCGCCGAAAATCGTCCGTTTGTTACAAACAATTTACAAGACTTATTCTTGTAAGGTAACTCACGACGGCCTTATCTCGGGCGACGTAACAGTACACGCGGGTGTTCGCCAAGGTTGCCTCTTGTCGCCGCTCCTTTTCTTAGTCGTTCTTGACGGAATAATGCTTCGCATCTTAGAGAACAGGCGCCGCGGCATAGAGTGGGGATTATCCAACGTCTTGGAGGACTTGGATTACGCCGATGACCTATGCCTGCTGAGTCATACCCATGCCGATATGCAAGCTAAGTTGAAAGATTTGGAACAGGAAGCGGCGTTAACAGGGCTTAAAATTAACATCCGGAAGACCCAGGAAATGAGAACTGGTGTGAAGAATCGCTCACCGTTGCTGATTGGCACAGAGGCAGTGGAACGAGTCCACAAATTTACTTACCTCGGAAGCGTCGTGTCAGAGACTGGTGGTAGTGAGGAGGACATCAACTCACGGATAGCCAAAGCCAGTGCTACCTTCGCACAGCTGAGACCTGTTTGGCAATCGCGGAAACTGACCCGAAGGATTAAACTTAAAATATTCGGGTCCAATGTAAAATCCGTGCTGCTTTACGGGTGCGAAACGTGGAAGGTTACAAAGGACATCTCACGCCAATTACAAGTCTTCGTCAACCGTTGCCTTCGTCGCATTCTCGGAATTTACTGGCCCGAGACCATCTCCAACGTAGAGCTGCTGGGGAAATGCAACGAGAGCCCGATCGACAACCAGATCAAACGTCGCAAGTGGAGATGGATTGGCCACACGCTCCGAAGGGACCCTGACCACATACCCAAACAAGCTTTGGATTGGAATCCCCAAGGGAAAAGAAAGCGTGGCCGTCCCCGTCAAACCTGGCGACGCACCGTGCTAGCGGAAGCGGCAAGCATTGGATTGACGTGGAGTGAGGTGAAGCGTGAAGCTCAAGACAGATCGCGATGGAAGAAATCTGTGGACGCCCTCTGCCCCATCTAGGGGACATAGGACCTTAAGTCAAGTGAGTCATAGGTACTGCTGAAAAATCTATTTCCGGATAGGAGGTCAAGGAGCTACCTATTAAAAAATGACCAGGCGTTAAAAAACCAAGGTCAGAAACATCTGAGCTCATGGGCAGCAGGGGCCGGGAGTTCATCACTGCTTCTATCTCTGTTATAATAGTATAAAGACCTTCAAATGTCAAACATGAACTACCTATAATTCTTTTCAAGTGATATTTAAAGCTCTTGACACCTGCCTCCCAGAGCCCTCCAAACTCAGGAGAATAACTCGGAATAAAGTTAAATTTTATCATATTTGTGGTACAAAAATGCTCTACAGTATCCCTGTGAGCTTTTGAATGAAATAAATCATACAGACCCTTCAATTGATTAGAGGCTCCTTTAAAAGTTTTTGCATTATCACAAAAAATCTGCGTAGGCATATGCCTAGGCCTTGCAATAAACCTTTTGAGACATCCTATAAAGGTCTCAGTAGTGAGGTCACTAACAAGTTCTATATGAACCGCTTTGACAGCAAAGCAAACAAACAGCGCGACGTAGCATTTAGTCACTAGTGGTCTTCGAATCCTTGCAGACTTCATAGTGAATGGACCACAAAAATCTACACCTACGACTTCAAATGGTCTTGCTGACGTGATCCTTTCTTTAGGCAGAGAACCCATCAGCTGTTTAGCTGCTGCAGCCTTTAAACGTGAGCACTTCACACACTTGTGTAGTACCTTCTTAACCTCTCGATGCCCACTGACAAGCCAGTAAAGCTGGGATAGCGAACTCAATATTAATTTGGGTCCCGCATGCAGCAGACGCATATGTTCTCTTTCTATTAATAATGTTGTTATATGACAAGCTTTTGGTAAGATAATTGGGTGCATTTTCTGATATGGTATATTATTTGCATTTTGTAAACGGCCACCAACCCGTAATATGTTTTCTTTGTCCAAAAATGGATGGAGATTTGATATACCAGACCTTAATACTTTGTTATTTAAAACTAAAGCTATTTCTTTAGAAAAATACTTTTTCTGGGTACATTTTATAATGACTAATAAAGCCATTTGTAACTCCTTGGGAGTTAGCACACCTGTAAGTTTGTCATTTGAAATCAAAGTGTTATTTTTGAATCTAAGCTTATAGGCTATAACTCTTTGTAATTTATTTAAATTTGAGAATTTTTCAAAGATATTATACATTTCTAACTGGTCAACCATAGATGGGTTTGCTACAGTAACTGCCGAAAGAGTTGGAGGTGGAATAGGTAGATTGCAATGAGCATAAAATGGGTGTTCATAGTCCTTATTGTACAGCCCTGTTGGGCCATGCCACCACAGCCTGTTTGTCTGCAATTTTTGTGGCTCAACTCCTCTAGACAGCAAATCGGCAGGGTTATCTGAAGTTTGAAGTTTTTACAAATGACCACTCAACTTTACTTACTAATTCATGTATTTGTTTGACTCTCTTTGCAACATATGCATTAGAATTATTATCGGTTGACTTAATCCATGCCAACACAATTTGTGAGTCACTATACAGGTATACCTTTAATGGAAATCGTGACAGCAATAGCTTGTTCACTTTGTGGGTTAGCTGGGCTAATAATAGAGCAGCATTCAGCTCAAGCTTAGGAATAGTTAAAGCCTTATTTAATGGAGCAAGACGAGACTTTGAACACAATAAGTTTACAATTTTTTTTTTTTTTTTTTTTTTATTTATTTATTTGTCATCAGGCAACGAAGGCCCATAGATAAAATACACAAACATAATCTTATAAGTAATAATAAACTAATACATTAAGCATTCAATACAATAAGTGTTAGTAAAAAAAAAACTTAAAACTATATTAGTAACACTTCACTAGCACTGCACTGACTTTGTGCCGTCGTGTGGAATAGGTCCGCGGAAGCGACGGAACACCACGTTCTGGGGCCAAAAGCTTTCTTCTAACACCAGGTTGAGGTAGCACGTCGGAATGCGCACTACAAACGCCTTGAAATTGACGTTGCGGCGCGACTCCAACAGGTGCACCCTTGCCGTGTAGTTCAACTTTCGGCGCACGTACTCAACGATGTCCTCTGCCTCAGTGGTGTAGTGGAGGCGCGAGATGTACACCGGTGTGTTCGGTTTCGCTGCACGTAGCTTCACGTCAGGCTCCATTGGAGCCTTGCCGCAACGGTTCTTACTGCTTCGCTGCCGGCGTTTCCTCCGTTGCACCGTCACGAAGCCGTCATCAACAGCCCGGTCTATTGCCTTTACAGACACGGGCCTCGCGGGGGGAACATCTGGGGTACTCGCAGGAACGGCAGCAGAACCCTTTTGTAAGGGTTTCGTCAAAGCTGCGGAAGCTGGCAGCGGGACAGGGCGAGAAATTCGTGCAGCGTTGCTAAGAGGAGCTGCGGGGACGGGCGTAGGGGCGAGCGCGGGGCTGTGAGGCACACAGGTGGAACGTTGCGTTGCGTGGAACTGACCCATCATTATTTAAAATTCTTAAATATAGACAGCAACCAAATGCTTTTTGTGATGCATCTGCATAGCCTACTAGCTCTATGAATACTGTGCCACAAGAATTTACACAACGTGGAACAGTGACAGTACCCATTTCGGCCAAGTTGGTTAAAAATGTATGCCAAATGTCCAACAAGCTCTGAGGTAACATAGTGTCCCATCCTAAATTGACAGACCATAACTGCTGCATAAAAAGCTTAGCAACTACAATTATAGGTCCTATTAAACCAAGCGGGTCAAACATTTTGCCCACAAAGCTAAGTACCTGTCTTTTAGTATACATGCCCTCTTCAAATGGTGGACTTGTAAAACTAAACTGATCTAGAATATTGTTGTATTTTAAGCCCAGTGTTTTTACAATATTATTTTTATCAAATTCAATGTTATCATTAAAATATTTATGTTCAATAGGAACATCTTCTAGCACTTGAGAAACATTTGAAGACCATTTATGCAAATTAAAGTTTCCCAACTGTAAGAGTTCTAATAATTGTGCCTTGAGATCATGCAGGGTCTCTGTAGTATCAGAGCCACATAGTACATCATCGACGTAAGTATTTGAGAACATAGCCTCTGCTGCAAGCGGATACCTTTTTCCATGCCTACGGGCTAACTCTATTAGGCATCTGGTTGCCAAAAATGTAGATGCTTTTAGGCCATATGTACGGATCCGGCTCGAAGGACCACACGCGCATGTATGAATAAAACATGCGTGGAAAATTGTATTTAGCGAATTTATTGAATTCACATTAAAATTAGACTTGCCGATCCGTTGAGAGAAAAAAGCAGAGAGAATATAAAATTGTTGCCAGCTATAATAATATCGTTGGTGTTGCAAGTAATTAATTATTAAATTATACTTAAATGACTAGTTTCCGAATCGATATAAAAATATTTTATTGTTAGTATTTTATGTTGAATTTACTTTAACACCAGTCATACTGCGATTATGCGATCATGGCGCTTGCAACAGCGTCGAAATATCGGGAACTCAAAATAATAAACAATCACGGAAGATATCCTGTAAGTGACATTTTAAATTGTGAAAAAACCGTGATAGCCTAGAATAACGGTACCGTCGTTTTGAGACTAACGAACAGAAATTGATTTTTATAAATGTAGATGAAGTTATCGAAAACCATAAGCATAATAATTAATTCGTCATTAACTTGAGACAGACATGTCAGTAATGTCACTATAGATAAGAAATTCTCAGATAAAATAAACATGCAGTGACGAAGTCATATTGCCAAACCCAAACGATGACATGCATAATATCTGTGATTGTGCTAATAAATGGGTCAAGTTCAAGATCAAATGGCCGGAACACAAACGATTTGCATCTATCTTCAATGTTTAGATAATGATAATTGTCGCAATTAATGACACTAGGATAGGTAGATGGTCACTTCTAATTTATGCCAGTTTTTATGTGGTAACACTAACCAGGGAAAGGTTGATTGGTTACCATTATCACCGTATTTTTTCTTGTGATGCTCCCATTCATTATTACGAGGATAAAAAGCAATGTTGTGCTTGGACTTACACATATAAGTTCTATCTCTTTACTAAAATTTAAACAGACTAAAACAAAAAAACCGGCCAAGTGCGTGTCGGGCCCGGGCACGCCGCAATTGCGGCGGTAAGACCCCTCTTTGAGGAGTGGCTGGAGAGAAGTCATGGCGTCCTGACCTACCGCTTGACGCAGGTCCTCACCGGACACGGAAGTTTCGGGAGGTACCTGTGTCTGATGCGAAAGGAGGAGACGCCTGGGTGTCACCACTGCGAAGATCGCCCGGAGGACACGGTGGAGCATACGGTGCAAGACTGCCCAGCTTGGGCGGAGCACCGACGTGTCCTCATGGCTGCGATAGGCGGAGACCTCTCGCGCCCGGCATTGGTTGCGGCCATGCTGCGGGGCGAGACGGAGTGGGAAGCGGTCAGCTCCTTCTGCGAGGCAGTAATGCTCGTAAAGGAGGAGGCAGGCCGCGAGCGAGAGAGGACAGCGTCCTCCCTCCGCCCCAGCCGCAGTGGTAGGCGCCCACGGCGACGGACGTCGCAAGATGATCTCCGGCCACCGTAGGCGCGGGCATGCGGGCAGCGAGTAAAGGGCAACTCGCTGCCCGACCAAGGACCATGCCCGGGTCGACGGCGCGTTGTGTCCCACGCGCGCCTCAAAGAGCGTCAGCATAATGACGGGGCCCCCCTCTCAGAGGGCCAAAGCCTGCCGGGGTCGCGGGATTATTCCCTTACCGTGACCCCGGAACATAACAGGCTATGAAGGACACCGTGGATTTTAGTCAGTAGAAGTCTGACAGTCCCTCCCGCCCTGCCCGGGGTTGGAGGACTCATTTGATGATTTTACCACGCTAAAAAAAAAAAAAAAAAAAAAAAGTGCGTGTCGGGCCACGCACAGTGTAGGGTTCCGTAGTTGCCCATCAAAATACTTATGCGAACTAACTAAACTGATTCGCTGAATTTAATTTTAAAAAGAAGAATTTTCAAAATCGGTCCAGGAGTCTTTGAGAAATCGGGGAAAATACATAAGAAAAAAGATTACAACGAATTTAGAACTTGCTCCTTTTTTGGAATTTAGTTAAAAATAGTTGACGATAAAAACCTACCTATCCCCAAAAAACATACCTATATAAGCTGTAAAAATAAAGTTGACAAACTTACATTTGCAGTTGTCTCCGATACATTTTGTTTAAGAAAATATGATATCCAAGTACATTTTATAAGTTGGTCGACTATTACTCGTAAAGTTGTAAAGCCTACTTAGTCATGATAATTTTCTTTTAAACTTCGTCATATATACTACTATTGTGAATTTTTTCACACCCCCAAACATAACCGTTTAGCTGGTAGAGGGGGGGGACACTCGAATCGAGCAAAATTTGGCACTTTAAAGCTTAATATTTCACAAACGAATTTTTTATCAAAAAATTGTTAATGGAAACTATAATTATTTTTTAAAGGCCTATTTAATGATACCCCACACTAAGGGGTACGCGAGAAAAAACTGTAGTGGAGTAGTACTGGAGGTACCCTAAAAAAAAATATTTTACGAGATTTTATTTTACCACTTTTTCGACACAACAAATCCGTATATTTACACCAAATTACAGCTCTCTAGTACTGTGCGTCTCTGAGCTAAACTGCGGACAGACGGACGGACGGACGGACGGACGGACGGACATGGCGAAACTATAAGGGTTCCTTGTTGACTACGAACCCTAAAAAATGCGTTCCAAATTGGTTGGGATGAGTAATAAAAACTACTAAATCACATTTACATTAGGTATATTAATTATGTTTATTTTAACATTTACATAAACATAAAACGATTGAGCTACTTAATATTTAAATTAATTTTATATACATGCTTTAAGAACATCAATATTGCATTCAATTCTCATGCATTCAAACGAGTTTTCACGTTCTTTTGACGTAAATTAAATGCAAACTTTGACGTTTATTTGATGGATCGTGGGATGTGCACAAATAAAAAATCAGCTCTAAATCTCAAATTAATTAACGAGTCAGTTCCCGTTTTCTACGTCATACAGACGTGAAAACTCGTGCGCTGATTCTAGTCCACTGCTGAACCTTATGCTCCCCATCCAGAATGTAAGACGTATTCCCATTTGAGCAACTATTTCCACGGCACCTTTTTTATGAGCAATTATTTATTCCCGTTTGAGCAACTCGTCAAAATTTTGACAAATTGCTCAGACGGGAATAAAAAGTTGCCGTTAAAAAAGGTGCTCTGGAAAAAGTTGCTCAAATGGTAATAACTCGAATGTAAGACATCCTGGGCAGATCCGAAGCATCCGACACCGTCCACTTTTTTTCAAATCAACAAAGTTATAGTTTAAAAAACAATAGCGATTTAAATTTAAAAATCAACTACGCTTAACTTTGACAGCGGAATCATGTCCAAAAGCAATCTTATAAAGAGAACGTAGAATCGAAAATAAAACCCCTACTATTACTAAAAATCCTAGCAATATAGTAAACACTAGTTCTAGTTCTAAGTACTGAGCCAACGACATGTTAGCTGCGGGCGCTCGCAGATGTCTCGCGCCGCCGTGACGCAGCACGTGCTCCGTCCACCACAGCGCGCGCTCCAGTGGAGGCTGGGGTAGATCGTACATTACGCTGCGTAGTTTGATGATGTTCTGACGATAACTAGAAATAAAGAATATGAATTTCTTAAAACGGTGAACAGAAATACGGAATTTTAGATCTTATCTAGAGGAAGCTCATGCCACAAATTATATTACCATTAAACTGATACCTATAGTTATGTTTGTGTACACACTGTGCATTTTTTATGAAACGTTGCCACACTCCAGGATTATTTCCTACAGGAAATGTGAGGCAGCTTAAGACTATCGTCTACCGAGCTTTCGTCCATACAAAAAGAGAAAACGTTTTCCTCCCCATAAATGTTATCCTATCTCAATGATTTTTTACAATGCATCTGACACAGTAAAAAACTAGGTTTATAGGTTTTCTTCTTTTTAAATTTATAATAGTTTGCAAGTTACAGACGCCTAAAAGTTACTATTTTTATGACAAAATCTTCATTGAAGTAAAACCTTTGTATTTATAAAACAAAGAAGTTTAAGAAAAAAAACAAAACATACAAACCTAGAATATAATATGCTGAAACGATTGACACCAGAATCTAAGAGGTTGGTCGTGATTTAGTATGTGAAAAACGTTTTCTCCCGAGAGACAAATTTCATATAAAAAATACGTAAATTCAGTCGCGAGTTGCAATGCTCTCTATCGCACGATCGGGGTTTTTTCAACGCGTGAGAGGGACAGTAAGAGTTTTTCTAAATACTTATTTTTTGAAATGGCAGCAGCTATTCTATCCTCTTAAGCGATTCACACAACACAACTCCTCTGAGAATCGCTCAAGCCATTACAAAAGTAGATGTAAAGAAATTCGAGATTTTGATTTGTTCGCTTGCATTAATTCATAAAAGAGTAACTTGAAAATAATCAGTTTACCTGTCATCACTGATAATTTTTTTGACAGCATCAATAACTTCTTCCTCAGTCAATGTTTCCATGTGCAGCCCAAGCCCGATTTTATGGTACTCATATCTTTCTACATTGTACCACTGATCTCCCAACATTGGGATACCAATGACAGGTACTCCTGCTGTGATAGCCTCGTCTGTTGATTGTAGACCTCCTTGTGTTATGAACAGCTTCACATTTGGATGCTCTGTAAATTGAAAATTTACTCATTAGTAAAACGCAGAAATAAGTAATTGTTATCATGGGATAGAAGACACCGAGCTTATGTTTTTGTCGTGTTAAAATCATCAAGTGAGTCCTCCCACCCAGCGCGCGATGGGAGGGTTTGTCAGACGTGTACTGATTAAAATCCATGATGATCCTTCAGCACTTTGACTGCCAGGGTCACGGTTGCCTGATGAGACAATCCCACGACTCCGGCTCATGCTAATCTTAAGATCACTTTAATGAACTTCGCAGCACAAGTGAAGCCAGTGCGAAGATCTTACAAAATCGTTTTTTGCTTGGAGATAAGTGGCATGCAGAATTCACAATAACATGGAGCGACTGCTTATTTGACCTCTAGTAGTAGTACTATTAAGTATTCTGTGTCTCTACTCAGTAACTGGGTAATATGATACCTCTAGATTAGACCGCATGTCAGGTTTTACAGTTTTTAAAAACTGGGTAGATCACAATGATGTCACCAAATTCAAATAATAACTTACTTAGTAAGTCTGACTGCGGCAGCCACTTCGAAATCCTGATGTTGTCAGTTTTTCCAGGCAGTTCATCTTTGTTCCACTTCCACAGTACATCGTACGGTACTTTAGAGAGCGCTGACACTAGTGTTTCAATTGTTTTTGGAGGCAGTAGAGAAGGATCCACATTTGTACCGAAACTTAGGTAGATGACGCCATTTTTAGAAGAGTCTAAGTATGATTTGAGTTCCTGTAAAAGAAGTTTTAGAATTGTTGTTATTTCATCATCAGATTATGGCGGTAAAAAATTTTTATGTGTTGCATTTGCTGGCAATCTTCAATTTTTTTTAAATGGTTCTGAAGAAGTACAAGCCAAGTCAAACACTATATGACTTTTGCTGCACTATAAGCTCTACTGCTATTGCTAGCTACTGAAAAAAGTTACCATAATAATTTGCCAGTTGCTTCTCGCTTTACTTGTTTAACCAAATCTAGCGTTTATGATACGCCAAAGGCGCGTGAAAATGCCACCGTATTCAGACACGATGGTGCTGCAATGATGGCGCGTAAAATGAAATGCTTAGCAAAAAAAATCTGCGTTTTCATTGCGTTATCAGAGTGTTAACGGGGCGTGAACATTGGGCAAAATAGAGTGAATTATACTTACTTTTGGTAATTCCCTCGCAGGATTCTGGTGAAGACCACCCATGAACAATACAGAAGGAGGAACAGGTCGGATACCTTCAAATACTGGATGTATATTCAAAAACAGCATGTGGACATTATCACTTAAGTCTTCTGTTGTAGGCGCATCAGGTCCAAAAACTGTTTTAAGCATTTTGTTCTCCCGTATTCGACTATTTTCTCCCATCTTTATAATATTATAGTGATGGTACAACTCTTTGATTTTATCCCACAATGAAAGGTTGTTCAGTTTTTGACGAAGACCATTTGGATATAGAAACGGATGGGTCGGAGAGCCAATAACCTCATCGTTATCAAAAAACGATCCCATGGAACTTATCATAATTACAGGTGCTTTATAAATATGAGAAAATATCAACGCAGGTCTTATATGAGATTCCACTAATATCAAATCAAACTTCTGACTCTTATCATTAATCAGATTCTGTACTTGTTTATCTTTTAGCTGGGCTTCAAACATTAACAGTATTGAGTCTATATATCCTTGAAAATTCACCAAAAGATCCTTTTTGTAGCCTTTTGAAAGTCCCATGAATGTGTCCTTCCAAATCGCGTAAGATATATCGTGGACGTCGATTTCTGTAAGATTCGCTGGCATTTCTCCTTTCGGGAAGGCAGGATCTGGTGTAATGATTATCACTTCATGTCCACGTTTAGCTAACGCTTGAGTTATAGGTCGAAACACTACTTGATGACTGATAGAAGCAACTGGGAACACTGCCAAGATTCTTGCGGCTTCATTTTGACTTGAAATTAATATTAAACAAGCGATTATGAAATTTAACACAGACATAATAACGACTACACTCCTCGAAATCGTTGTTGATACTAAACAATTTGTAGATACGACTGCTGGTATATGGTAGAATAATATACAAAATAATTGCAGGTATATTGACACTTATTGCGAAATACCTGTACGTTTAAGTAATGAGTGCTAAGTCACTTTATCCCAATATTACCTAACTTATTACTGTTATCATAAAGATAAATTAAAAGTATTTAAAAAAATCTGATTAAAGATTACAGTATTTTTAGACGATTGCGAAAGCATGACAGTAAGGCCATTCTTTTAAAATAGAAATTTATAAATTACGTGGATGAACAGCAATGGTTTTAGATGATTTTGATTATAGTAACCGTTTGCACGTCGTTGTGCTATCATTCTCATCTGCCTGCCTTTTCACAACTACATTGGGGTTGGCTTCTAGTCGAACCTGATGCAGCTGAATATCAATATTTTACATGGAACGACTGTCTATCGGATCTCCACAACCTAGTAACTGGGCAATAAGGTACCCCGTGGTAAGACTGGTTGTCAGACTTACATGCTTTTGACTAACAGTAACGACTGTCAAATGACAGCGGGGACCAAATAGCTTTACGTGCTTTCCGAGGCACGGAGGAAACTTGCTGTGACAGATGGTCACCCATCCACAGATCAACCTCGGCGAGCGTGGCCTAACCCGGAAGATCAGCCTGTGCGGCTGTAATTATTTAGCCACGAGATTTATAGAGTCCGGTACTTATAAATCGTTTATGGCGGCTTATAGATTTTCGCGGGGTTCACTTGCGTCCGCGCCTGTTCCCCGATCAGTGTTGGTATTGTGCCGAGAATTCGTGGCAAGAATTCGCGGCGTGAATTCACGCCACTAATGTGTAGCCGCTATAAACATGCTATTATTTATTTTATTTAAGCCCCATCAAAATGTTCACTGAGACTTTTTTAGGTATCTATAACTATCTATCAATATCACTGACTTGTGTTTGACTATGAGAAGAATTAAAATTATTTGGTGACCAAAATTTAATTTTAATTCTTCGTTATAATTATCTTATATATTTAACGTTATTTTAATTGTGTTGTGGAATTAAATATAGGCAACACTACAGGCGTCAAATTTATCGGTTCTTATCACAAAGGAACCTGTTGAGACACGTAGGTACAATGGTACATAATAAGTGATAATGCCTCTGATACTATAATATTTTCTGATACTATCTCAAAGCTGATAGCCGTATCGTAAAGGACATCTCCTAAAGAAGGTAGTCATTGTTTCCAAAAATGTTAAGTCACAACTAATAAAATAAGCCTTTTGTTATGTAATGATACGGTGTTACTTGGCAATATTCGACAATCGTTTAATTCATTGATAAGATAGTGTACTTGTTTACTCAGTTGACATTCCAAACATTGTGATGGTAATGGTCATTTACTCATGTATGATAAAGCAAATATCATGTCAGTCGTGTTACTGTAAAAGCTTTAAATACGGTAAATGTTGGGCCGACTGTGACTGGCTGGCCAAGCCGACCGTTCAGGAATGTGGCTATAAAACATAGAAATACAAAAAATAACAACATACATTTTTTTTTCAATAGTTCCATTTATACCTATTTATTTATCTTGCATTAAGTACAAAGGAATAAAATTTATTTTTTATGAGATTTAATTGCACATTCATTATTAACCTCTAGAGCCCCGAGGAAAATGTTTTTCCACAAAATACTGATCGATTTTAAGACTGGGGAGCATTGGGGATCGGGCGGTTATACCAAAAACAGACTTGAGAAAGGGGACACTTCAATTTACGGTAGTATAGGTTTGTTTAGAAGGAAACCCATCTAAGTCGCACTTTGACTTGCTACATTGGATTCGTCTAAGCTTATCACCACAACTGACGTAAAAGATTTAAATCATACATCTATACACTGTCATCATCATCATCATCAGACTATAAGGTTCCCACTGCTTGGACACAAAATATCCTCGATACACAGTAATCATTAAAATCGGATAATTTTATAAAAAAACATCTTTTTCCAACTCGCAGACAAAAAAAAAATTACTATCCAATACTCAAACTTTTACAGCAACATAAAGATAAATAAACATTATACTGTGCGTTACGCAATATTCAGCACGATACAAACACGTGCTATAAACACAGCGCACATAAAAATATCATTTCCGTATTTATGATAAGACAAGTAATCCATATCCAAACAAAATTAATTCATTTAATACAGTTATGGTACTTAACGTTTTAGTCATGAGGGGACCATCACTACATAGTATAAAACAAAGTTGCTTCCATTATCAAATGAGTCCTCCTCAACCCCTTGTACTGAAGTTGAAGGGACTGTTACTCTCTTATTAACCCTAAAAACCTTGCAGGGCGTCCCCTGCAGACCAGGGCCCAGGGTGACTTACTTAGACAGTCCTGGAATTACAGTCTTGGCCCCGTCAATTCAGTTCGCCCATTGTGTGTTCCAAACGCGGGGTTCGCCCATTGTGTGTTCCAAGCGCGGAGTTCGCCGATTGTGTGTTCCATGCGCAGGGTTCGCCGATTGTGTGCACTTTTAACGATTAAACTATTTGTTTTTTGTAATTTCAAACGACGCAGATAATGCTTTTTCCGATGCTGTGAAACATAATGATTGAAATACATTCTGAGTGGTCGTGATTCATATCATGCGGTTCATATTATTGTTACTTTTTGATAAAGATCGTTTTGCGGATCATTTGAGATGCTCGCAGTTAAAGGTCACTGATTTAGACGGACAACAAAGTGATCTCAAAGATGTCCGTTTTTCCTTTAGAGAAACGGAACCCTAAAAAGGTAGATCAACATTATTGTAAGAAATGATACGGGCAGAATTCTAAACAATAATTATATTTCTCTATTGACTTTTTTTTTGCACTATTAATTGTTATCATATTTTTTACATATTAAAAAATTACCGACATAAATAATTATGATAATATAAATATATTATAATAAATATAATTAATACATAATAATAATAACATATTAATAATACATAACCACAATGTTTATTATAATTGTATAATTGATACATAACTTTTTAGATAATAATTATTATACTCAGGCCCACTTGCAGGAACCCGAGTTATCTTTTAAACTCAGAGTTAGTTGCCAACACGTAGGTAAATTGAAAATATTGTATGACAAACTGTCAAATTGACCTTGTGTTAGCAACTAAACAGGGCTTCTGCAAGCGGGCCTTAAGGATTTTCCTAAAACTCAGAATTATATCAGTCATAATTGCTCCTCTGTTTGCCTAAAATATCAGGCATGATAAACAGGGTGCAATTGAAGTCGTGGGCATTATTTCAAACGAAGGCACTACTCATGATATTAATTGCATTAGGCCTAATAATAAGCAGATCATTTGCATTTGTTAATGCAAGTATGAAATACTCTAAAAATATAGTAAGTCATATTACATACATAGCAAAAGGCTTATTGATGCAAATATTAAACACTAAAAGTAATGAAAAACTACATCATTAACCCCAATAAATTTTCAAGTATCAAAATCTCGAGCGCAGTACAGTGCGTTACGAAAAGTAAACAAACATCAAATTTTAATAATACTTACTTGCATTTATAACATTTTTGTTTTCCGTAATGAAATTTTAGTGTCTTGGTTTAAAATAATGCCCAGGAATTCAATTGCACCCTGTATATTGTTTGCAATCAATCAGATTACGCCAGATATTTTTCTGTCTAATTCGAGTTTATTGTCACCTCCTCAATCAATTCTTTCTTACCGTATTTCATATTCAGCTACGTTTTACTTTAACATTGCCAAATTTTTCGTGGATTCTCCTATAAATAAAACGTATAAGTAAGGCAATTGCTACTGCAACTGTTAGAAGTACTATAAATACAGTAAAGACTAGTTCTAGTTCTAAGTACTGCGCCCACGACATGTTGGCGGCAGGAGACCGGAGATGTTTCGCGCCGCCGTGACGCAGCACGTACTCCGTCCACCAAACGATGCGCTCCAGTGGAGTTTCCTTTTCGTCACGCATTATACTTCGTAGTTTGACTATGTTATTCCGGTAGCTAGAAAACAAACAGAGAGTTTTGATTACTACAATGTTATCGATCGCTTTATTGGGTCAAATCAAATGGAAGACTGCAATAATTAATGCCGAGATTTGTGTCTGTTGTTAAGACTGTTGTCTCAAAGTCAAAGTCACGTTGGTTATTACAAGGTAAAGTTGCACATTAGAAGCAACTACTGTAAGTCCCTGCGAAGAAAGTCACAGATCCTTAGATATCAAAGTCGTAAGGTATCTGAGACTTGTGACGCGTAGCTTACGAAGGGGATAAGGCTCGCTGGCTTTTTTATTACTGGGACGGACGTATAAATATGAAGAATGTTCAATGTAAGAAACGAAATCACCTGAAATAATTATGAGCTTCGTGTAGATCAAAATTTTACTGAGATGACTCTTGTGACCGTAATGCTTACCTTTCATCCGTTATAACTGTTTCAATGGCGCTCTTCAACTCCTCCACGGTAACCGTTCCCAGCATCAGCTTCTTTCCAATCTTAAAGTATTCATATCTCTCGGAGTTATAAAACTGATCACTGAACACTGGAATACCTATGAGAGGTACACCTGCAGTGATAGCCTCGTCTGTTGATTGGAGTCCAGCTTGGGTAATGAACAGCTTGATTTTGGGGTGGTCTGTAAATTAAAAATTACCCATTAATTAAACATGATTCTCTGGCACTGTATTCATTTTGTTTGAAAAAGTTCAAAAATCGTGTTCTAAAGCTTTTCCGTGCCAGGAAAGTTGACTGCAAGCAGGATTGGACTTATGTTTCAAGTACCAGACGCTCTTGCAAAACAAGTTTGACAATTCAGAGACAGAATTGTCTGCATTAGATGGCGCCAATGTGGCCGTAAAATATTAGAATGTAATGAAGAATTCAACGTTATTGAGCATGACTGTGATAACTTGGTTTGCAAGTGAAAGAAGAAAACTTTTCAAAACCTGCTCTCCGTCTATTTTTTCTGTCTAGAAAAAAGTTTAAGAGATAAATCGCAAGGCAAGCGTTAATACATTCAAGATTCAAAACCTTTCTCGTTAGTTTTAGTGGTCACAAGTGATTACAGATCGGGAATGGTGTTTCTCTGTTTCTTACAGGATTTAAACAAATGATTAAAAATTATGGGTGAAATGTGGAAGCATCATTAAGTACTAGAGAATTAATGGAACGATGGATGGTCCTAAACAAAAACTCACTTAGAAGATCTGTCTGTGGCAGCCATTTAGAAATTTTGATGTTTTCAGTGCGTCCAGGTAGCACGTCGTTGTTCCATTTCCACAGTACGTCGTAAGGCAACTGAGAGAATGTTTTCACTAGAACTTCAATCCTATCCGGAGGGAAGTCAGTAGGGTCCACATTTGAGCCAAAACTAACGTATATTACACCGTTTTTTGAGGAGTCAAGGTATGATTTCCATTCCTGTGAAAATACAATCATTTTGTTGAGAGACTGATGATGCAACGTGATGTGAATTGACTTTGGAGAAAGAAGAAAAGAAATACAACAACAACAGAATTCCAGATAAGAACATCATAGAATTTAAAAGACTGCGAGTAAAACCATCAAAGATAAGGAGGATTTCTATAATAATACGCAGGAGAGAATAGACTGCCTGACTGATTTGTTACTTAAAAATATAAAATTAATTGAAATAATAAGTTGTGGTGGTTTCAAAAACCGAATTCATATTTTTAACCATCCTAGGGAATATTGCAAGTTAGGGAATACAGCAAAATCAGTTCAGCAGTTTTTGAGGTAAGGGTTTTTTTTTATTTTAGCTTAATGGGTACATGAGCGATGTTATTACCGGTGCAACGGATTACAAAATTCTAGTGCACATGTAATAAAATGATATATTTGATAAGAATTTGGGTTGAATATTTCAACTAAAAAGAGTAAAATAAAAACTTGAAACAATATGTAAACGCCTTCAAAAACAACCACAAAACCGATCAGATCAATTTCCGTAAGGAGGGGTTCGCTTATTAACATACCTAAGGATATAAAAAGAGTTCTTACTTACTGTTGATAATTCCTTAGAAGGTTGCACATGCAGACCACCCATATACACTACAGACGGAGGTACAGGTCGAATACCTTCAAACACTGGATGCAGATTGAGGAACAGCATATCAACATTATTATTCAACTCGTCAATTGATGGAACATCATCTCCAAAATGTTTTCTCAACATCGCATCCTCTGCTACTTTAATTCTATCGTACAATCTATTTGTCAAGAAGTCCATATACAACTCCTTTACTTTCTCCCACATACTAAGGTTATGGAGTCTTTGTCGCGTGACTGATGGGTAGAGGATCGGATGCACTGGAACTCCAAAATTCACATAATTATCAATTACTGCACCAAAAGAACTTATTTGAATCACTGGAGCTTTGTAAATATGAGAGTATAGTAGTGCTGTCCTTGTACAAGCTTCTAGTATCAACAGATCAAACTTTTTGCTCTTATCGTTGATGAGATTCTGTACTTGTTCATCTTTGAGCTGTGCTTCTATTGCTGCTAACAAAGATTTGTAGATCGCATCAAATACCATGATGACGTCATCTTTGCTCTCTTTAATTGCTGGGTTGAATACCTTTCTCCAAATATCGTACGATATGTCATGGACGTCGATTTCTGTCAAGTTTGCTGGCGTTTCACCTTTCGGGAAGGCAGGATCTGGCGTAATGACTGTCACTTCATGTCCACGTTTTGCTAGAGCTTGAGTTAATGGTCGAAACACTACTTGATGACTTATAGCTGGTGCAGGAAACACAGCTAAAATCCTTGCTGGTTCCGTCCGACTTGCAAAGATTGAACATATTATAAATAAACACGAGAATAGTTTCATTATTTTATTTTTTGGATGGACACTAGGATCATCCACTGTCACTGATACAATGCTAAACATAAGCACTCAATTTACCTTTAAATATTCTACAATTCTATGTAAACATTACATATTGTTGTGAAATATTATCCTATTAAATAAAGTCGGACTTGCCCATGATGGGTTCCGTAGTAGCAAGTAATTAATATACTTACACAAACAGTACCTAACCAATTACTTTATTTTTACTTAGTGTTTGTATGAATGACAAAGTTACAATTGCGGTTTTCGAATTAATGTACTATATCTCAAAAACTGCTAATTATATCTCATCTAAACTAAACGTTGTAAGTTTGTCACATTAGTGACACACATTTTACCACCTTGGAAGTGTCTCTCGCATAAACTATTCAGATAAAAAAAAATTGGAAACCACCATATTATATCATTTTTGAAGACCTATCCTATACCTACACGTATGGGATTGATGAAAGATTGTTTTTTGAGATTCTGTTTTAATTATGGGCACTGGGGAACCCCCACATAAATTGTTACTTGTTTATCTATTTTTGTGTGCAAATCTTAATGCAGTTCACAGAATACATCTGCTTACCAAGATTCAACAGCACTTATACGTAGTTTCAGAAAAAAGTGGCTGTGACATACGAGAGGGCAGACAGACATGACGTTTTTTTGCCACTGGCTACGGAACCCTAAAAATCATGCACGATTTTAAGGGCTTTTTTATCGTGTCATATCGAATTGTACTGATAAAAAAGTAAGGAAACAAAAAAGTACACGTAAGTAATACAATTTTTAATCTCACAGCAACTAGACAATATTTTTTGATAATTTGGAGGGTTTATTTTTATCGTATCGTACCGAATCGTTGTACTGATTAAAAAGTAAGGAAACAGAAAGGTCCACGTAATACAATTTTTAATCTCACAGCACCTATCTATTGTTTCTTGACAGTGCGAATTTTCGGGTGAGTTCCAACATATTTAAGCCGATAGAGATAAAACTATTTTTGTCTTTTTATCGGATTGTATCGAATCGTAGTACTGATAAAAATCGGTTGTCTGTAAAGTCGGTTAACTGACGATAGTTGAACGTGACAACGTCATAAGAAAATACTGTACTTACGTTGCTATGAACAAACAATTGACACGCCGTTGCTATGAAACGCTACAGAGCAAGGTATCGCCGCCTTTTTTCGTGCGTGAATCCGGCCATCGAATTATCACGTCAAAAAAATTCTCAGTAGCGGCCTGGATTTTAGAGTCCGTGGAGCTTGAGGAGAGGCCTATACCCAGCAGTGGGTGAAGATAGGCTGTGGATGATGATGATGAATGCGTTGATCAAAATCTTAAGTTAGTTAATTCTTCTTTCTTTTTTTTTGTGTAGGTCCGTTTTTTTTAACAAACTCACATAAAACGCCGACAGATCTCAGGTGCATGTAAACACTTTCATTATACACCACTAACTACATAAAACACCACCGCGTATCCGGTAAAAACAACGATCCTTTGTCCGGTTTAAAAAAAAGGACGTAAAGCGCTCTATAGCTACAACCATAATTATTATATAATTTGGTTTGATCTCTTATTTGGTCGCAGTACCGAAAATACGAAAATACTAAGGAGTAGGTTGAAGATGAGAATCCTCATAGCTGCATACTTTTGGGTAATTTATTTTATCGGCACGTCTCGTAGAACAAACAATTTGATGACATGATTGTGGCATCCACCAATACGCCCCGGGCCAGCATTGTGAATTACAGCTTATTTCTCTTTTTACAGAAAGAAGGCGTGTTTCCCAGCAATGGGAACATTATATAACAATCTTCATACAGATCTCTTTCACTATCTATCAAGACGATTGTATCTGAAAAAGAATCCAGCAAAGTTCCATTCATACCATATTGATATTATTTTGCCAAACATGATCCTAAAGTAAGCATACTGCCATTAAAAAAGTTAAGTAATATATAATATAATAATAATATAATATTATAACATTCCACAACTATCACACAGTGCCATCTAGTCCCAAGCTAAGCAGAGCTTGTGTTATGGCTACCATTGGACAACTGATAAACATAGATACTTATATATTTTTAAATGAATACATATAGATAAATTACACCCAGACACAGAACAAATGATCGTGCTCATCACACAAACATTTGTCCTGGGTGGGAATCGAACCCACGACCTCCGGCGTAGCAGTCAGGGTCACTAACCACTAGCTATACCAACAGGCCAGTCAAAAAACAAAGTATTAACACAAATCGATACACGTAAGGTAACTACACTTTTTTGTTTCCTTATTTTTTATCAGTACAATTTGAGTAGGTCAGATAGCTTCAACGATGATTTTCGTATTCTAATGTTTATTACGCAACATTGTGAAATATTCAACATCAAATTGAATGATCATCGTTTATTTAGCAGTGTAATGTTGACAGTGGTTGAGTCTAGTCGTCAAGTAAAATGAAACTATTCTCGTGTTTATTTATAATATGTTCAATCTTTGCAAGTCAGACGGAACCAGCACGGATTTTAGCTGTGTTTCCTGCACCAGCTATAAGTCATCAAATAGTGTTTCGACCCTTAACTCAAGCTCTAGCAAAACGAGGACATGAAGTGACAGTGATCACCACAGATCCTGCATTCCCCAAAGGTGAAACGCCAGCAAACTTGACAGAAATTGATGTCCATGATATTTCTTACGATATTTGGAAAAAAGTATTCATGACAGCAACTGAAGGCACTAAAGATGACGTCATCATGGTTTTGGATACGATCTTTAAAGCTTTGAGATTAGCAATAGACGCACAGCTCAAGGATGAACAAGTGCAGACTCTCATCAAAGATAAGGACAGAAAGTTTGATCTATTGTTAGTAGAAGCTTGTACGAGGCCGGCACTAGTGTTCTCCCATATTTTCAAAACACCAGTGATTGAAATAAGTTCTTTTGGAGCAGTGATTGATAATTATGTGAATTTAGGAGTACCAGTGCATCCGATCCTCTATCCATCAGTTACTCGTAAAAGAATCCATAATCTTAGTATGTGGGAGAAAGTAAAGGAGTTGTATGTGGACTTCTTGACAAATAGATTTTATGAGAGCATTAAAGTAGCAGAGGATGCGATGTTGAAAACACATTTTGGAGATAGTGTTCCATCAGTTGATGAGTTGAATAATAATGTTGATATGTTGTTCCTCAATCTGCATCCAGTGTTTGAAGGTATTCGACCTGTACCTCCGTCTGTAGTATATATGGGTGGCGTGCACGTGCTACCTTCTAAGGGATTACCGGCTGTAAGTAGAAACTATATTTCTATCCTTATATTAATAAGTTAACCCCTTCTTACGACAATTTTATTGAGAAGCAAGAAATTAGGGATATTAAAAGTTTGAACACAGAAGGACAGAGGCCTTACCACGAGATCATAACGGAATCCAGTTTAGGCTGCGGGAAAGAGACAGAGCTATACAAGTCGTCTAGCTCCATTTCGTTCCCTGAGCGTAAATGAGCTTGTGGTAAGCCACCAGGAAGCCAGTTTTTATTTCATAATTATAATATGATTGATTATTTGGAATAACTAGGTATAACTTATAATTTCTATAAAAAAAATAATTTCAAAGTAACAAATCAGTCAGTTACTGTTTTCTCTGCTGCATAAAATGGTCGCCTTATTTGTGATGGTCTTACTCAAGGTCTTTCAAATCGGTGATGCTCCTATCTGAATATTGTATAATTATATGGTTTAATTTAAATAAAGTTCTATTCTTTCTTTTCTTCTTTCTCAAAAGTCAGTTCACATCACATTATATCATCAACCTTTCAACAAAATGTATTTTTACAGGATTTGAAATCATACCTGGACTCCTCAAAGCACGGTGTAATATACGTCAGTTTTGGCACGAACGTGGACCCTACTGCTTTTTCTCCAGATAGGATTGAAGTTCTAGTGAAAACATTCTCTCAGATGCCTTACGACGTACTTTGGAAATGGAACAACGATGTGCTGCCCGGACGCACTGAAAACATCAAAATTTCTAAATGGCTGCCACAGACAGATCTACTAAGTGAGTTTTTTTTTCTTTAGCACCATCATCCCATTAGTCTCCAGTACTTAATGATGCAGTCCATGGTAATAAACTCAAGCATAAACTATGCTCAAATCCAGTGAGAAGTTACCAGTAACAGCATTACCGTTCTGGAATCGCTTGTGACCACTAAAGAGATAGGTTTTAAATGTTTATAATGTATTAACGTTTGCGTTGCGAATTTGACCTGAATCTTTTTTCTATAAAGAAAAAATCGACTGAGACCAGGATTTGAATTTTCTTCTTCCTTCACTTGCCAACCAAGTTTTTTTATTAAATGATATTATGTTCGCATTTGACCACTATCTCGGCTAAAAAGCGAAGCTGTGGTCGAAGGTGAAACACGTTTCCATTGAAGTAACTTATTCCCTCTTGGCTTGAAAAGCTCAAGAAAATACTGACACCGGCGGGAAATTCCACTCCTTAGCTGTGCGAACAATAACTTATCAAAGTCATGCTAATTAAGGTCGAATTCTTCCATAATGTTTTACGATGACGTTGATGCCAAATAAACACATTGATACTCGTAATTATTACAGTCAAATCAAAGTTGTAAGAATTTAACTCGACTGCGATAGCATGGTTGGCAAGAGCATCTGGTACATGAAACAGAAGTTCAATCCTGCTTGCAGTCAACTTTCTTGGCACGTAAAAGCTTAATAACGTAAATGATTTTTGAAGTTTTTCAAACGAAATGAATACAGTGCCAGAGAATCATGTTTCATTAATGGGTCATTTATAATTTACAGACCACCCCAAAATCAAGCTGTTCATTACCCAAGCTGGACTCCAATCAACAGACGAGGCTATCACTGCAGGTGTACCACTAATAGGTATCCCAGTGTTCAGTGATCAGTTTTATAACTCCGAGAGATATGAATACTTTAAGATTGGAAAGAAGCTGATGCTGGGAACGGTTACCGTGGAAGAGTTGAAGAGCGCCATTGAAACAGTTATAACGGATGAAAGGTAAGCATTATGGTCACGGTCTAACAATAATTATATATACAGCCGAGTAAAATTATGGTGGCTGATTTCTTTTTTTAACAATGAGGAGCGTAACCTTTCTTCATATTTACGTAACGTGTAGGTGCTTTTTTTTTTTTTTTTTTTTTTTTTTTAGCGTGGTAAAATCATCAAATGAGTCCTCCAACCCCGGGCAGGGCGGGAGGGACTGTCAGACTTCTACTGACTAAAATCCACGGTGTCCTTCATAGCCTGTTACGTTCCGGGGTTACGGTTAGGGAATAATCCCGCGACCCCGGCAGGCTTTGGCCCTCTGAGAGGGGGGCCCCGTCATTATGCTGACGCTCTTTGAGGCGCGCGTGGGACACAACGCGCCGTCGACCCGGGCATGGTCCTTGGTCGGGCAGCGAGTTGCCCTTTACTCGCTGCCCGCATGCCCGCGCCTACGGTGGCCGGAGATCATCTTGCGACGTCCGTCGCCGTGGGCGCCTACCACTGCGGTTGGGGCGGAGGGAGGACGCTGTCCTCTCTCGCTCGCGGCCTGCCTCCTCCTTGACGAGCATTACTGCCTCGCAGAAGGAGCTGACCGCTTCCCACTCCGTCTCGCCCCGCAGCATGGCCGCAACCAATGCCGGGCGCGAGAAACGTGTAGGTGCTAGTAATAATATACGTCCTAGTAATAAAAAAGCCCATGTTTTGATTGATATGATGCTTGAGCTTAAGGCCCGTCGTACACAACGAGACGCAGTCACCGCAAAGTCTCCGATACCTTACGACTTTGGGTTCAGGCGACTAACGCAATAGAAAACCAAAGAGGTTCGTCCACAGGCAAGCGTCAATGGACACCAAAGTAATAAGGTATCTGAGACTTGCTTCAAAGGGGCTTACAGTAGTTGCTTCTGATGTGTAAGATCTGAAACTTTACCTTGTAATAACCAATGTGACTTTGACTTTGAGACAATAGACCTAACAACAGACTTGGCAATCGTTGCTAAGTATCATCTGTCGGCTCACTCTTCAAACGCGCATGCTATTTGATTTGACCGATCCTATTTTTTCAAAACCACTCCCAAAGAAGCGATAGATATGTAATATCGTTAACATCACAAATCTTTTTTTCTAGCTACCGGAATAACATAGTCAAACTACGAAGTATAATGCGTGACGAAAAGGAAACTCCACTGGAGCGCATCGTATGGTGGACGGAGTACGTGCTGCGTCACGGCGGCGCGAAACATCTCCGGTCACCCGCCGCCAACATGTCGTGGGCGCAGTACTTAGAACTAGAACTAGTGTTTACTGTATTAATAGTACTTCTGACAGTTGCAGTAACAATTGCCTTACTTGTATGTTTTGTTTATAGGAGAATTAACGAAAAATTTGGCAAAGTTAAAGTAAAACGTAGCTGAATGTGGATTAATGTTAGAACGAATATAAGGTGGCAATAAACTCGAATAAGACTGAAATATAATTGGGGGAATCTGATCGCAAACAATATAATCATGCCTGATGTTTTGGGCAAATAGAGGAGCGATTATGATTAAATAATCTATTCTGAGTTATACGAAAATTATTAATTAATAAGTATTATGTAAAAAAATATGTATCAACTTGCACTTTGCCCGCGACTTCGTCTGCGCGTGTTTCTAATTTCCAACTCAGTGAATTTAATTCCCGCTCACCCTCCTTATATTAAAATCTTAAAACTCAATACAAACAATCAATCATATTAGACAAACTGATTTTCCGATTTTCACCCCGTAAGGGGTTAATTTATGAAATATAAATAAAAATACGTATCCTTTATTCGATTGAGAGATAATTAATATGTCAAGTTTTGAGTTTATCGAAGCAAGCAATAAAATCCTTCCCTTAAAACTTTATCATACCTTTTCACCAATTTAGGGAGTGATTTTCGGAAAACCTAAAAAAGGAGGGTAGTTTTAAAAAAGTAATAATGCCCATCTTTTTTATTTACTTAAACTCATATTCGTACCTAGTTTCAAGTTTACAAACCCAAGAAATAAGATTTTACATACAAAGGTTTTCACCCCTTTTCACCCCCTTAGAGGGAGATTTTCGCAAATTCCTTTCATAATGCTCATCTACATTATAAATTGTAACTACCATCCAAAATTCAGGTTTCTTCGTTTAGTGGTTTAATATCCTCCCCTTAAAACTTGAATACCCCTTTTCACCAACTTGGGGGGTGATTTTCGAAAAATCCAAAAACACGTGTTTAATTAATTCTTATCAAGTATATAAATACTGATTTTCAAATTCATCAGCTCACGCGTTATGATTTTTCCATACAAACTTTAACAACCCCTAGAATACCAATGGAGGGTAGTTTAAAAAAAATAGTGGTGCTAATCTTATTTATTTACTAATGTTCTTATTCGTGGTAAGTTTCAAGTATAAAAACCCAAGGAATAAGATTTTTCATACAAAAGTTTTCACCCCTTTTCACCTCCTTAGAGGAGGATTTTCGCAAAATTCCGTCTTATTGCCAATCTACATGGTAGACTGCAAATGCTGTCCAAAATTCAAGTTCCTGCGTTAAGCGGTTTCGGCTGTAGTCGTGTCAAAAGAAAAACCCCGGTTCTTTTATATATGTTTATATAGATTATATGTAAATAAATATTAAATATGTATATAAATATTTAGTATTTAATAACAAATATTTATTTTATTGCGTTTAAACAATGTTAGAAAATTGCAAAAAAATATAAAAATATAAATGTTATACTTATATTTTGGTTATGTATTGTATTAAATAAATATATCATGTAATAAAAAAACTTTTTCAAAAAAAATGTAACCGCCTTCAAAAACAACCACAAAAAAGTGTAAAATAATCTACAAAATAACTTTTTTTTCGGAAGTCGGTGCCTTTGTTTTTTTTCTTTTCATTGTCTTTTTAGCCACCGACTTCCGAAAAAAAAGTTATTTTGTAGATTATTTTACACTTTTTTGTGGTTGTTTTTGAAGGCGGTTACATTTTTTTTGAAAAAGTTTTTATTTTACTCTTTTTAGTTTAAATATTCAACCCGAATTCTTGTCAAGAACATTATTCTCTTACACGTGCACTATAATTTTGTAATCCTTCGCACCAGTACTTACATCACTCATGTACACATTAAGCTAATAAAATTCCATATCTCAAAAATTACTAAACCGATTTTGATGAAACTTGCAGTATTCTCTAAGTTAAATGATACCTAGTACAACAAAAAAAGAATTACTTAAATCGGACTTGTAGTTCCGGAGATATGCGAACACAAAGTAAATCAATCGATGCCTACTCCTTACTGTTAAGGAGTTGTACCTTCCATCATCAGGTCATCCACCTGAGATGATGATTATCAGATGCAAATACTTGAACAGCTTTAGAAAATACAGGGTGTTTGGTCCATCGTGTGCCAAATCGAAATGGTCGATTGAAGGGGTCATTTGCTATCCTTTGAGACCCCTTAACACCCCTCATGCCATGTGGATTTTTTTTAAATCGACTTTATATTGTTTTACTAAAAAAGACCCAAATTTTACATTCAAATGCAATTTTCTTTATAAATGTCGGTCGTAGACTCTGAACTTTAATTTTATTTAGATGTGTATTGTTTAAGAGTAATTTTAAATACAATATTAGTGACATAAGCCACCTAGTTTTTTCTTAATTCACTCGCAAAGTTAAAACATAAATTAAAGCTGTACAAGTTACAGCTGTTTATATGGCTACAGAAAAAAAAACTAGAAGCGACTGGGATCTTCCAACTCCCTAATTAATTCTCCAGTTTATCCCCTTGCTAATGATGTGCCACATGCCATAAAAATCTTTTAACAACTTTGTGAATTCACTAGAATTGTGAATCGAGTGCCCTAAAGCTGACATACAAAATTATGATTTTAAACATTTTTTTTGCTTAAATGATACCTGACAAACCTATAAATCTTATCTTTAAAATAATCTGTCTCGTATCTCTATGTTTTAGTGGGATATACGTGTAAAAAAAAATGCATTTTTAACGTTTATTTCATAAACCTGCTCGAATTGTTGGCCTCTGTTGCGAATGCAACCCGACATCTATTTAGACAGTTGTTGTACGAAGTCGTCTTTCCTCCTTTTTTTTTTTTTAGCTTGGTAAAATCATCAAATGAGTCCTCCCACCCTGGGCAGGGCGGGAGGGACTGTCAGACTACTGACTAAAATCCACGGTGTCCTTCATTAGCCCTTTCTGTTCCGGGGTCACGGTTAGGGAATAATCCCGCGACCCCGGCAGGCTTTGGCCCTCTGAGAGGGGGGCCCCGTCATTATGCTGACGCTCTTTGAGGCGCGCGTGGGACACAACGCGCCGTCAACCCGGGCATGGTCCATGGTTGGGCATTGAGTTGCCCTTTACTCGCTGCCCACATGCCACGCATTGTGGAACATGTGTTCCACAATGCGTAATGTTGTTAAGATATTTCCTCACAGTCAAACGCCAATGCGCAGGACAGCATTTTGAAATACCATGTGCAAACTTTCATTAAACACGGGCACATCATCGGTCACTAATTTGAGCAGGACTTGTAACAATTATGAAATAAATGTTGAAAATGCATTTTTTTTTACACGTAAATACCACTAAAACATAGAGATACGAGACAGATTATTTAAAAAATAAGATTTATAGGTTTGTCAGGTATCATTTAAGCAAAAAAAATGTTTAAAATCATAATTTTGTATGTCAGCTTTAGGGCACTCGATTCACAATTCTAGTGAATTCACAAAGTTGTTAAAAGATTTTTATAGCATGTGGCACATCATTAGCAAGGGGATAGACTGGAGAATTAATTAGGGAGTTGGAAGATCCCAGTCGCTTCTAGTTTTTTTTCTGTAGCCATATAAACAGCTGTAACATGTACAGCTTTAATTTATGTTTTAACTTTGCGAGTGAATTAAGAAAAAACTAGGTGGCTTATGTCACTAATATTGTATTTAAAAGTTCTCTTAAACAATACACATCTAAATAAAATTAAAGTTCAGAGTCTACGACCGACATTTAAAAAGAAAATTGCATTTGAATGTAAAATTTGGGTCTTTTTTAGTAAAACAATATAAAGTCGATTTAAAAAAAATCCACAGGGCATGCGGGGTGTTAAGGGGTCTCAAAGGATAGCAAATGACCCCTTCTATCGACCATTTTAATTTGGCACACGATGGACCAAACACCCTGTATATGAAAATGGTACTATGTGCCTATAAAATTTGAAGGTTGCCCTCGATTTCCCTAGGATCCCATCATCAGATCCTGACCTGGTGATCATGGGACCAATTGGAAAGTATACCCTTTCAAACAAAAGAAAAAAATTCCAAATCGGTCCAGGCGTCTTCGAGAAATCGGGGAACATACATAAAAAAAAAAAAAAAAGATTCCGACGAATTGAGAACCTCCTCCATTTTTTGAAGTCGGTTAAAAACATGTTGTGTAAAATAACTGATAATAACAGGGCTAAAAAAATGGACGTGAACTTTTTTTTTTTTCATTCCTTGCCACTTACATATTTTTTTGAAAATTCTGTCTATATAATTTCAAAAACTTTGATATAGAGCGCCTTTTCAGGCGCTTTTTTTCCGTGTCACAAAAGGAAAAACTGATTTTTTCGAGATTACTTTGTTGAAAATCAATGCGAGCATCTCAAATGATCCGCGGAACCATCCTTACCTACTTAAAAGTGACACTTGGCCGCTGCGTACAGGACGCGACGCAAGTCTCCAATACTTTACGATTTTGTTATCCAGCCCCCCTAGACAAGTCGCAAACGATAATCGTTAACGCTCGGTTCTCCCCAATAGATTTTCACCCTTATTCCTTCGAGTCTTTAGTTGAAAATCTATTTAGGATTTCTAAGCGTTAGCGGCTGGAACGAACGACATCGCCATGAAATCTTCAATAGATTTTCAACTAATGACACGAAGGAATAAGGTTGAAAATCTATTGGGGAGAACCGAGCGTTAACGATTATCGTTTGCGACTTGTCTAGGGGGGCAGGTGACTAAAACAATGTAAAAAGAGGTTTGTAGGTTTGTACACAAGCACGCGTCAATGAATACCAAAATCCTAAGGTATCGGAGACTGGCGTTGTCTAGTGTAAGAAGGGCCACGAGACTAACGGGGCAGTTATAATACACCGCACCTTTAAAGTAAAACCGTTACTAAACGAAAATTTTCGTGAATTGAGTTATCAATGCCATCTATGTAAAATATACGTAAACTTCAACATAAACTTGTCATTTTTTCAAAATATTGTATTTTACGCCATCTGGCGGTAAATCAAAGCGTTACTAAACCGAATTATGATCGGCTCACGAAATACAATATTGTGTCTATACCATTATGAACGTGTTCATGGAAGACTGATAACGGAAGTTTAAAGTAAAACTGTTATTATTTGGATAAACACGGCGATGAATGTCACAAAAATGAATGAAGATGTTATTTTTTTTTATAGGAAAAGTGTTTCAATTTGTTTAAACACAGTTTTCTGTGTTAATGACCAAAATTATTAATGGTAAAGTGTTACTATAATAATATAAATTAAAATAAATAATACAATAAATTAAAATAAAAAACTTTTCTAAATCACGTGTTATAACGTAAACAGAGATCTACAATAACACCTTATTAAACGTCTTATAGAACCCTGCATTCAGATTTTATTGACAAAAAATGGTGACTTTTTTCTAATTTTGGCTCTCCTGTAAAATTGTATAATTTCGTGTAGTAACGGTTTTACTTTAAAGGTGCGACACGAGTACATTGATAATGGACCGGGGTTAAGTTTTGGCTTCGAAGTGTCGCCGTACGCGTCCCTGCACACAGAACACACGCACACCTCACACTAGTTCACACATGCATGCTGCACGCTCTCCGGGTTTGCCGGATATAAAGTTAAATAAAAAAAGTTATATTTCAGAAGAATTAACGCAAGTTAACGTTAATCGTTATTCCGTTAATATGCGTAAAATTGCATTTTTATATCGTTGCGTTAGTGAACTTGTAAAACCTGAGCCTATAGCCAAACGGCAAGCAACAATCGTTAACGTTCAGCAGTCGCTAATACATTTTCAATAACTACTAATACCCCATCCCATAAAGTTGAAAATCTAGTAAAGACTGCTGAGCGATAGCGAACGAACCAATCGAAAACGATCTGTAATCTTTGATAGATTGATAATCTTTTCAACTTTATGCAATGGGATGTAAAGTTGAAAATGTATTAGCGACTTCTGAACGTTAGCAATTGACGCTTGCCGTTTGGCTACAGGCTCCTGGTTTAGGTTCTGGAAGTTAACAGGATAGAAATAAATCAAAATACTCACATGGGTTACTCAAATGAATAATTTAAACGGCGGGCATAATAAGGTGCATATTCCTTCTTTCTTTTTACGTGGTAAAATCATTAAATGAGTCCTACCACCCATTACTGTCAGACTCCGTCCTGACTAAAATCCACGGTCTCCTTCAATAGCTCTTTACGTTCCAGGGTCACGGAAAGTCGATAAGTCCGCAACCCCAGCCTTTGGCTTGGAGGTGAGCCCCGTCTTTATGCTGACACTCTTTGAGGCGCGCGTAAAACACAACATAATGTCGACCCGGGCGTGGTCCATGATCGGACACCGAGTCGTTCATTACTCACCGCTCGCATGCCCGCGCCTACGGTGGCCAGAAATCGTCTGCCGTGCGTATTCACATTTCACTGTCATGAACATTAACATGTTGAAGTTCGCGTCTGAAAGTGAGGATCATTTTGGTTTTAAAATGTTTACCCGTGGAAAACAGACGTTCAACTGCAGCGCTTGAGGGAAAATGATCAACGAAACAAATCTTATCGCAGTTTTCTCACTGGCACGCGCCGGGACAGGTATGAACTTGTGATTTCATACATGTCTGAACCTGTTTTTTCGCGCCGCGCTGCGGTGCCGCGCTGAAAATAGTTGGCATTAGATTATTAACGATAAATGTGTATTATTACACAATTTTGTGAAACATAAGACATTAAATTACTTGTGTAACGTGCATTATCACCAGTATACCAACGACAATAGTCGATGCTAGTCGCAAAGTAAGGTTAAAAAATAAAATGAAACTACTGTTGTATTTAGTTTTATGTTTACTTTTTGCAAGTCAGAAGGAAGCAGCAAGAATCTTAGCTGTGTTTCCTGTACCATCTATTAGTCATCAAGTAGTTTTTCGTCCATTAACTCAAGCTCTAGCAAAACGGGGACATGAAGTGACAGTCATCACAACAGATCCTGCCTTCCCCAAGGGTGAAACACCAGCAAACTTGACAGAAATCGATGTCCATGATATATCGTACGATATTTGGAAGAATGTATTCATGGCAGCAACTCAAGGGATTAATGATGATGACATTGTCATGGTATTGGGTGCAGCCTACGACGCTGTAATATCCTCTGTGGATGAACAACTCAAAGATGAACAAGTCAAGAATCTCATCAACGATAAGAACAAAAAGTTTGATCTACTGATTCTAGAATCTTGTGCTAGGCCAGCACTAGTGTTTTCTCATATTTATAAAGTGCCAGTGATTCAAGTAAGTTCTTTTGCAGCCGCACTTGATAATTATGTGAATATAGGAGCTCCAGTGCATCCAATTCTCTATCCATCAATCACTCGTCAAAGACTCCACAATCTCACTTGGTGGGAGAAAATAAAAGAGGTGTATGTGGACTTCTGGATGAACAGATTGTATGAGAATAATAAAAAGAAGGAGATCACGATGTTGAGAAAACACTTTGGAGATGGTGTTCCATCAATTGACGAGTTAAATAATAATGTTGATATGCTGTTTGTCAATGTCCATCCAGTGTTTGAAGGCATTCGACCTGTACCTCCATCAGTGGTGTATATGGGCGGTTTACATGTGACTCCTTCAAAAGAACTACCACCTGTAAGTATTTATAATTCATAATTGTTATGTCTATAGTGAAAAGCCAAGATTTATCCATCAATCTGTCATATTCTTAGTGCATAGTAGAGAATGCTCTCTTGATTGTGCTATTTTTGCGATCTTTTAAATACCATGATGTTTATATTTCGAAGTAGAATTCTATTTTAATTGTTTTTAAATAATAATATTTTTATTTTCTTCCATTGCACGTAGTCAGTCAATATGTAATCCTCATACGAGTATCACTGTTCGTCATTAACATCTTAACCTAATCCATATTTTTTATGTTTTCAGGAATTGAAATCATATCTGGACTCCTCAAAACACGGTGTTGTATATGTTAGTTTTGGCACGAATGTGGACCCTACTACCTTCCCTTTGGATAGGATAAAAGTTCTAGTGGAAACGTTCTCACAGTTGCCTTACGACGTACTGTGGAAATGGAATAACGACGTGCTGCCTGGACGCACTGAAAACATCAAAATTTCTAAATGGCTGCCACAGCTAGATCTTCTAAGTGAGTTTTTCTTCTTTAGTACCATCCATCATGCCCTTAATTTTTCTAGTACTTAATGATTCTTCTAGATTTTGCCCGTCATTTTTCAATTCTATGGTAATGAACTCAAGTCTTGTGCTAACAACTTTACTCAAATCCAGTGAGAAATTGACAGAGACAAAATCTGTCACAGTATAGAAGGCATCCTCAAATTTTTAAGTGAGACTGCCAAATTTTCCAGTTATTGTAATTTCACGTCACCATTGAGCTCTACTTCAGTCAGTGTGCTTCTTGTCTAACATGGAATTTCCATTTCAAAAACCCGATAATTTTCCCACTGCTAAGACACATCTTCCTTATTTGTGAGAGAGAGTTGGCTGTAATATATACTGACTAGATGAGTTGGTAGCTTTCATTTAAGATGTTTGAGTCAATGTTGTCTTTTATATAGAAGAGGTGACAAAATAAATTTAATGAAAGAATACACCTGTCTAGATTTTAAATCCATGATCGACAATCGATTTCAAATACGTGAGCCGTAACCACTGACCCACCAATGTTCCTAAGCTGTGTTTGAAAGGTGTGATTAACTTAATGGTCGTTATTAAATTTACAGAACATCCCAAAATCAAGCTCTTTATTACCCAAGCTGGACTTCAATCAACAGATGAGGCAATCACAGCAGGAGTACCTCTAATAGGTATGCCAATCTTTGGTGACCAGTTTTATAATGCGGAGAAATACGACTACCTCAAGATTGGAAAGAAGCTCATGTTGAGAACGGTTACCGTTGAAGAATTGAGAAGCGCAATTGAAACAGTTATTGAGGATAAAAGGTAAGCATCATCTATCAAGTATTTTAACAGTCGGTAGGAACCAACTGATAAAATAGTAACATCGTATAAAAATGTAAGCGTCTGTCTATTTAATTCGATTGTTAAAGATTTATACGATGATGACCAATAGCTGGGATTTACGTACAATGAGTTTTAAGACAAGAGAATTTTGATTACCTAAACTTAAAATTATTTATTGTGATTTGCGATAAAGTGCTAAACGTATTTCTGTAGGCACACAAGCTCCTTAAAAAAGGAGTGCTACTATAATGCTACAAATAATGTTGCTCACCTTGTATGCCCTGTTAATAGTAATACTTTTTTTTCTAGCTACCGCAATAATATGGTCAAACTACGAAGTGTGATGCGTGATGAAATGCAGACTCCACTGGAGCGAGCCGTTTGGTGGACGGAATACGTGCTGCGCCATGGCGGCGCGAGACATCTGCGATCACCTGCCGCCAACATTTCGTGGGCGCAGTACTTAGAATTAGAACTACTGTTAACAATATTTATAGGACTTCTGATAGTAGCGGCAGGACTCACTTTGCTTGTAAAATTTATTTATAAGATTATAGCTGTAAATTACGTCAATATCAAGGTAAAACGTAGTTGATTTGATCGCAGCCTAACGCAGTTCATTGCTAGATAAATATGGGTGTGGGGTATTCCTATCTGAGCAACTATTTTCTTAGAAGCATTTTTAGTATTAGTAGGAAATAGTTGCTCAAATGGAAATATTGCATTTTTGCGAATGTTAAAAACAAACGAGAGCGTTTTAGCGAGGTTTTTCTCAAGTCTGACATCTTCATAAAGACGACAACCATCGACTAGAGCGTTCACAAGAAAAATGGTGAAAATGTTCGTAGCGATATCTGGCTCTATGCTTGGCTCTGTTTGTTGTTCATCATTAAAAACGGCGGGTGCTCGATATTCTGTTCACGTGAATGCTCAAGTCTATCAGCACCTTTAGGGTCTTCGATGGCAACACGTATTTTAAGGCAAAGTTTTTTTTTGTGGACAGTGTAAATTAGATATCTAATTTGAATGTAAATATAGTTGTAAAATACATAAGATTCTGCTGATTTCAATTCTTATAGCAGCACCACCTTTCTTTTATTTTTCTTTTGCTGAAGAGATCCGTAAAATTTAGGAGAAGTGTTTGAGGCACTGAAAACTTGATCTATAATTTTTTAATTTATACCTAAACCCAGAAATTAAAACAAGTCAGACAAAAAAATAAGATTTTGTGGTCCCAAAAATATCCTTAAGATATCTCGAAACCTCTATACTTTTTAAACAGAGTAATCAAATTATGGAAAAATTAATGAACCACATTATTTAGTTGGATGGAATTCACACCTCGCCAGGTTCAAATATATTTTAAAGAATGAAATTCCTATCACTTTACTAATAGCAACGTCTAGCACCGCGGCCGGTGAGCTTGGGTGCCTGTACATGATAATTTATATTAAATCTTGAAGTCACACATTGCTATCTTATTTTCATTTATTTAGAAAACTCACAGCGATACATTATAACATTTTATAGAGTGTATTGGCCTCAGATCAAAGAAATCTACTCTATAAAAATAAGTCGGGTTTTCCTTCCTGACGCTATAACTCCAGAACGCACGAACCGATTTCCACGGTTTTGCATTTGTTGGAAAGGTCTCGGCCTCCATGAGGTTTATAGCAAAGAAAAAAAAACGAAGCCATCTGGTGGCGACACGGAGTTCGCCGGGTTCGCTAGTAGAGTATAGCCACACAAAAATATAAAACTTATGTGCTTGTAAACACATATACTTATTAGGTATTATTTATTTTTATAAATTACTAGGCTTTGATTAAAAGGATTTTCATAATAATAGCACAGATAGACTTTGCAAAAAATCAGCTTTCATTTAGTACATCAATGACTTCAACAGTCCCACTTGTTGAAAAGATATTTGACAAAATCAGTAAATCTTTTCTCCTGTAAAATTTCGATTTTTCGATTGCCGGGTTATTGCTTGGAGGCATCGATATGTAAGTGGAAACTTGGCTCCCTTTTAACAGGCATGTTTTTGGTGGGTTTTCTTCTATTCTTTATTACTTAAATTCATTCAACATTCATAGTAGCCTCTTCCTTATTTAAGGGCGCAGAACCAGAAAGTTGGAAACGTCGCTAAATAGCAGCTGTCAAATATTTACAAGTTTTAATTAATTTGGCAATGTTATTGTATGGAATTAAGAAATATGGCTCTGTAGTGCACTAGACAAATTGATATACGAATAATTGCATTCGTATATCAATTTGTTTAAACATTGAATTTGATTTTATAACCGGTTCAGGTGTATAAAAGGCGTTTAGAATGTTTTCAAATGCTTTTTTTACGTCTAACATTATATATTCGGTGTTAGGATATTAATTATTGCATTCCCTAATAACTTTTTTAGTGCACTACAGAGCCATATTACTTATTTTTATACAGAAAATGTGTAAAATAAATCAAAACTTGTGATTTGACAACTTGCCAACTTTCAGAATAAGCGCTTATAATACAGATGACTAACACTTTGCCTGGTATGTTAATTTGGTCGGTAAATCACAAGTCATTGACAGGAAAACCAGTTTTCGCTTCTTATTCAATTGAATCTGTCGTGCCACACAAACCGAGTTCAAGGCTAAAGCGATGCTATACCTACTGACTGACGTACGGCCAGCTGTTTATAAATTGAACTATATGATAACGGAATTATCACTGTTTATGCTTCCTGAATACTATGGCTTGCTATCAAAGATAGTTACGTAATATTGTACCTAAATTTTCTCTATTTTGTTTTAAAAATTAAACGTATTACACATTCATTCAATTAAAAATCATTCGTGCAAGTAATGATCTTCTGATTTTTATCTTTGTGTCAGTTTTTATATTGATATGCCACTTAGGCATAAAATACATCGCAACCATTTTTAATGACCATTATCTTATAATTACGTAACGATGGAATAAATGAACGACTCTTTTTTCAAAATAGTCAAAATACTTAGAGTTACATATGAAAATTATTGTAGTCAAAATACTTAGTCAAACTTGCATTTACAAACACTTTTTAATTTTTTAGTTATCGTACATTTTTTTTTTGGTTTTACTAGAACGTTTCATTATCTTTACTTCAACGGGTATTGTATAATATTGTGTAATACAGAATACACTTCAATTTAATTTTATAATTTCCAGTATAGCGTCAGCCATCACTGATGCTAGTCGTCTTGAGTGATAATAAAACATTACAATGAAACTATTTTCGTGTTTAGTTCTGTGTTTATATTTTGCAAGTCACGATGAAGCGGCAAGAATCTTAGCAGTGTTTCCTATTCCTTCTATCAGTCATCAAATAGTGTTTCGGCCTTTAATTCATGAACTAGCGAAACGAGGACATGATGTGACGATCATTACACCAGATCCGGCTTTTCCTAAAGGTGGGACACCGCCTAACTTAACAGAAATCGATGTTCATGATATATCTTACGATGTATGGCAGAAGATTTTTATGGCTTCAACACAAGGGAACAAGGATGATGTGGTCATGGTGTTTGAAGTGATAACACGTTTATTGGTAGCGGCAGTAGATGTACAACTGAAGGACAAACAAGTTCAGAATCTGATTAATGATAAGACGAAACAATTTGATCTAATATTAATTGAAGCTTGTGTGAGACCGGCACTAGGATATTCTCATATTTATAAAGCACCTGTGATTCAAATGAGTTCTTTGGGAGCAGCAATTGATAATTATAAAAATTTGGGAGCTCCAATACATCCAATGCTCTATCCATCAGTTACTCGTCAAAGACTTCATAATTTGTCAATGTGGGAGAAAGTAAAAGAATTCTATTACGAGTACTTGATAACAAGTTTGTATGAGAGGAGTGAAATTGCGGAAAACGCAATGTTGAAAAGTCATTTTGGAGATGAAATTCCACCGGTTTCTGAGTTAAATAATAATGTTGACATGTTGTTTCTGAATATTCATCCAGTGTTTGAAGGTATTCGACCAGTGCCTCCAACTGTGGTGTATTTGGGAGGTCTGCATCAGAAACCCCCAAAGGATTTACCGGATGTAAGTTGTTTTTCAGTCATAAGACAATTGGTATTAGGTTAAAAAATATTAAACATGTCGAAAAATTCAATGTTAAAACGTGTTTGTAAACTAAGATAACTTATTATAAGCGATAGGAACACTATCTTATTATAATAAGCTGTGATCTAGGTATGAATTAAGTCATAGCAGAGTGTACAAGAATTCTTTCTTTTAATAATACATTTGTGTCTGTGGCCGAATTGAAAATCAGTATTCTAATTGAAAATTATTTTCCAGGAACTCAAATCATATTTGGACTCTTCAAAACACGGTGTCATTTACGTAAGCTTTGGTACAAATGTGGACCCAACTACTTTTCCTCCGGACAGGATTGAAGTTCTAGTGAAGACCTTGTCTCAGTTGCCTTACGATGTTTTATGGAAATGGAACAAAGATGAGCTGCCTGGACGCACTGCCAACATTAGAATATCAAAATGGTTGCCACAGCCAGATCTATTAAGTGAGTAATTTGCTTAATTTAGTTCAAGTCTGACATGTCCAATGCCAATACCAACTGTTCACTTCTGAAGGCCCTGAACATAGCAACTGAGTTATCTTTCATAGATAGCGCTGATAAATTTTCATCAAGTCATTTAGATTGAAACAAGATACCAAATGTTTGTTCTAATCCCGAAGGTTGTTGTAAATACACTGAACGTTCTAAAAGTGACGGGTGATGGACTCTTGTTAATAAAGACCCTCTGGAATGGTGGTTTTGGAAGTAACCATACATATAAATCTTTTTTTTCTTGAATGAAATGAACTTTTTCACAACTATGTCGGTATCAGCGTACCAGATTTTTTCTCTCCGAATACTTAAGATTCAAAGTACTTAACAAATACAAGGAAAACGTCAGAAGCAGATCTAAAGAATACAATAGAAATACCTGAATAATAATTCGCAATGTTTTTCACAGAACATCCCAAAGTCAAGCTGTTCATTACCCAAGCTGGACTCCAATCAACAGACGAGGCTATCACAGCAGGAGTACCTCTCATAGCTCTCCCGATGTTTGGTGATCAGTGGTACAATTCAGAGAAATATGAATACTTCAAGATTGGTAAGAAGCTGATCATGGAAACGCTCACCGTTGAAGAGTTTAAGAGCGCTATTGAAACTGTCATTAAAGATGAAAGGTAGGTAAACATCAACATCCGACTAGCTATTTTCCGCTCAGCTTCTAGTCTAACACAATTCGGATGAATACCAGTAAGCAGTATTCAGATTAATAGCAGTTCTGTAGAAATAAATGCTTTGGAATGGGCAATTAAAAAACTTTCATAGGGACCTTAGTTTCACCTTTGTGATAAACTCAAAGATGCAATGAATGATGAATGAATTATTCTATATTAAGCTTTGAGTTTTCTCGTTCTCCCTCTCGTTTTCTCTGTTTTGTAGTGACTAGTCTGTTTCTATTCTGTGAATAACAAATGAACTAACGAATTTCATAAACCTAATTTCCAGTTACCGGAAAAACATAGTCGAGCTACGTAGTGTGATGCGTGATGAGATTGAGACGCCATTGGAGCGCGCCGTGTGGTGGACGGAGTACGTGCTGCGTCACGGCGGCGCAAAACATCTCCGGTCTCCCGCCGCCAACATGTCGTGGGCGCAGTACTTAGAACTAGAACTAGTATTCACTTTATTATTAGGACTGTTCATTGCTCTTGCAATCCTCATAATGATTGGCCGTTTCATTTACAACATTGCTTTCACAAATGTTGTCAATGTCAAAGTGAAACGTAGCTGAGCTAGTGTTAGGCTGCTTTTCCACCAGAGATGCGCTATGCTACGTTGCTAAGGATGCGTTTGATATCCACCAATCATACTCATTATGTGTGTGTGCGTTATGAAAAGAAATGAATGTGATTGGTGGATAACAAACATATCCGTAGCAACGTAGCACAGCGCATCTCTGGTGGAAAGGCAGCCTTAATGCCTTGATGGTAATTTACTCAACCATTGTTTTTAAATGCCCTGTTTATATAGAAAAAAATGATATCTGATGTTTTGTACACCTTGGTAATTGTGTTAAAAAGTTTTGAACTATTTAAGAATTGCCAAACGATGTAGTATTGTTAACTTGTGTAAATAATGTAAATATATCATAGTATACTTTCTAATAGTCTGTCTTTATAATTTCTCACAAAAGTAACACGTAGACCCCTGTGGCCTAACTGCGATCTCTTAACGCGATCCAGTTTAGGCTGTGGGAAAGAGATGGCGCTAGACGACTTGTAGGTATAGCTCTGTCTCTTTTCCACAGTCTAAACTGGATCGCGTTAAGAGCTCATTGTTAAGCTTCTGTTGTGAATTAAAAGGAGAAAATATATAAATAAACTACAATTCGCAGGACAAAGACACTGTTTTCCATGTTATCAAGATAATGATGTATCGAATGCTCTAAAGCATTTGAATGCGTCAAATACTTATCACACATTATTATGCAGAATAGGTTCTTATGAAGATGGAAATATTACTACATAGAATATGTCGCTAGGATATACGAGGAATAGAAGGTTAATAGTTTGGTAAATAATGAGATTTCTGGGAGTTAAGTCTTAAGTCTCAAGAAGGGGTATACCAAGGATGTATTCAGTCTTCGCTTCTGTTATTACTTTTTGGAGGAAAAAACGCGCCCGAGATGAGTAGGAGAGTGATGTTGCGTTAAGTGGTAACAAGATCACCTATCTCCAAAATGCACCACATCATTAATATTTTGTAGTTGGATGAGGAATGAATTAAGAACATAGAGGTAGTAATTATCAATCAACAACTCAAGGGCAAGTACATACGGTCATGCGGACGGTGAGTAACGGGTGAGTCGCCGTCCTATCATGGCGACCATCTCACAACCCAACCGCCGCGAGAGACGGCCACGGCAACGGACGTTGCGAGACGATTTCCGGCCAGGGTGGCCAGGGTAGGTGCAGGCATGCAGACGGGTGTGTTATGGGTGTCTCGCCGTCCAATGATGGACCATGCCCGGTGCGCGGCGCTCCGTGTTCTGTCCTTCTTCTCTCCTCTTGTCCTGGAATGTAAAGGGCTATTGAAGGATCAGCGTGGATTTTAGGCCATACAAATCTGACATTCCTTCCCGCCTCGCCTCTGGCAGGACAGAGATTTTACCACAATAAAAAGGGCGAGTTCATGATAATTTTGCCAAGCTTGAAACTCGAATGCAGGAGCACATTCAAGTCTGAATTTGACGGAAAAGGTTGTTAAAATGAGTTCAATGATCAGTCGAAGACCTTGCGGTAAGGAAATTACAAAAAAACAAAATGTACCTGAATACTAGTATTTTACATGGAGTGATTCTGGCCCTCACAAACTAGTTACTAGGTTTTTGTGTATACATCGTTGACAAAACTCAGTTCTAACTATCAGTCATGTCATTGTTGTCCACCCATAATCATTTCATATACAGCCTGAATTTTCTAACTGGGCGTGGGTGGTTAAACCAAAAACTTTAAGGCATTGCGTTCAGTACCTATTTCAAGGCCAATATTTGAAAAAATAATATTACTGCGTCTCCAGACACAGTAATATTGTTTTTTAATATTGTTAAAACCAGTGATTTTGCAAATATTAATTATGCTGTATTATGACACCATTCGATGGGATTGCTATTATAATTATGATCAAAATCTGGAAATCAATGACATCTGGAACACTTACTCGCAGTAATCCCAATAATAATCTCATATTGACAGCCGGGACTAAAGACATGCTTTTTAGGCAAAAGAAACATTAGGCACACGTAATACATTTTGTAATATTATATAAATAAGTGCTAATGACTTGCATAAAAGTGCAGATTAGATTAATAATAACAACTGTACTTGACAACATACTCATAGTCATACCTCGTGGCAAGTGCATCCAAGATAGTATTAGCACTATCTAACATTAATTGCTTATATTATTTTAACATATTAATAACTCTTATCGATAAGTTCATAAACACTTATGATCAAGTTCAAAACGCCACTGCTGTATCTCGCAGAGTATTAGATAGAAGTGCAACTAATGGTGCATTCACAATAATTCTTGCATTATGACCAAGTCCGGAATCACAGGCACTTATCCAGACATACAAAAAAATCTAAAGTAAATACTGTAAATACCCTTCGCAAAAGTAGTGGTGGCCCAGTAGCCCTTTCGAATTTAAGGCCGTGGATAAGAATTACTCAGTCATGTACATTACTTTCTGTAATTTATTTCATGACCATTGCACTCAAACCGGAGAAAGGAGCCATCGCCATCGTGAGGAAATCAAAAATTCGAAAACATTTGTGATATCCAATCCGCACTGGACTCGCGTGGTGGATTACACCGCACTCCCATCTCACAGAAAGAGGGCAACGAAGCCAAAACTAGCAAGTTATCTCTCAAGATTTAAATATCACGCCTTTCTACTCAAATAATTAAAATTTTACAGTCCTTATCACATCACAGAATGATCACGGTATTTTTCGTTGACATTTGAATAGCATTGTCTCGCTCTCTCTGTCGCATGTCGCTCTGAAACTGATACCCATGGAATCTTCTCACTTTTTGTTATTATCTAACAATTTATTTTCTTACTATTATTAATATAACGATTCCTATCTTTATTCTTACGTATATTGTATAATATTGTGAAACATTGAACATGAAATCGTATATATTACCTTCAGTTTAGTATCAGTTATCATTACTGCTAGTCACTTTGTGATAATAATAACATTAGAATGAGATTATTTTTGTGTTTAGTTCTGTGCTTATATTTTGCCAAGCACGATGAAGCCGCAAGAATATTAGCAGTGTTCCCAATACCATCAATCAGTCATCAAGTAGTGTTTCGGCCTTTAATTCACGAATTAGCAAAACGGGGACATGATGTGACAATAATTACACCAGATCCTGCCTTCCCCAAAGGTAGGACACCGGCAAACTTGACAGAAATCGACGTCCATGACATATCGTACGATTTATGGCAGAAGATTTTTATGGCATCAACAGAAGGAAATGACGATGATGTAGTCATGGTAATGGACGTGATATTACAAGCATTGATAGCGGTAGTAGATGCACAACTAAAAGACAAACAAGTGCAAAATCTGTTAAACGATAAGACGAAGCAGTTTGATCTACTGTTCCTAGAAGCTTGTGTAAGACCAGCACTAGGATATTCTCATATTTATAAAGCACCTGTGATTCAAATGAGTTCTTTGGGAGCAGCACTTGATAATTATAAAAATTTGGGAGCTCCTGTACATCCAATGCTATATCCGTCAGTTACTCGTCAAAGACTTCATAATTTGACAATGTGGGAGAAGGTCAAGGAATTTTATTACGAGTACATGATAACCAGTTTGTACGAGAAGAGTCAAATTGCGGAGAACGCAATGTTGAGAATACATTTTGGAGATAAAATTCCACCGGTTTCTGAATTAAATAATAATGTAGACATGTTGTTTCTGAATATTCATCCAGTGTTTGAAGGTATTCGTCCTGTGCCCCCAACTGTGGTGTATATGGGTGGTATGCATCAGACGCCTTCAAAGGAATTACCAGCTGTAAGTAGTTTTAAGTAAAAATATGTCTCTTAAAAAAAGAAAATGCAATCTGCGTATGTACACACATCTGTGAATCACACAATATAACATGATTGCCATTCAAGGACTTCTCTTCGTTCAGCATACTTTCCAATAATGCTCATCTTCTTCATTTTGTCGATATTCACCTAAGAAAGTGGTCTAATATCAGTTATGATATTAGACCGACACGCTGTGCCTAAACTATTGGATCAAGGTTACTTGATCCAATAGTTTAGGCACAGCGTGTCAGTCAATATATGTTTAATGTATAATAAAAATGAATCAGAAAAAATCATCCATTTATAGGTATTTTTACTGTTGATATTTTTTTATCAGGATCTGAAATCATATCTTGACTCATCAAAACATGGAGTTATAAACGTAAGCTTTGGCACTAATGTGGATCCTACTGCTTTTCCTCCGGACTGGATTGAAGTTCTAGTGAAAACATTTTCTCTGTTACCTTACGATGTTTTGTGGAAATGGAACAAAGATGAGCTGCCTGGGCGCACTAAGAACATAAAAATATCAAAATGGCTGCCACAGCAAGATCTTTTAAGTGAGTGATTTGTGTTTGTATGTTATGAGATATTCAGTACCGCTCTAGCATTCACCACTGGGTTTATAGCTTAGAGCCTGAAAAGACAAAATTTTCTGCCTCCCCTTTGGATTTCATATCATTTGTAGCCTCTATAGCTGATTGCATTGTCTTCATTCCAATACTGTTGATCTTAGAACGAGTAATGGTTATGTGTATATTTAAAAAAAAAATGTTTCGAGCATTGTGTCCTCCTCCTTTAGATCCATTCAAAGATTGTTTGATAAGATCACTTTTAACGATAAGACCGCCCTTCATTTTATCTACTCTGTTATCTCATCTCTAAATCTGTTCTTTGATTCAGATATTTAAAATATCAAATTTTGTATCTATCTATCCATTGAGTTTCAAACGATTTGTTACAGTACCTAATAAATGTATATTGTCTTTCACAGGACATTCGAAAGTCAAGCTATTCATAACCCAAGCTGGACTCCAATCAACAGACGAAGCCATCACAGCAGGAGTACCTCTCATAGCTCTCCCAATGTTTGGTGATCAGTGGTACAATTCTGAGAAATATGAATATTTTAAGATTGGTAAGAAGCTGATCATGGGAACACTCACCGTTGAAGAGTTTAAAAAAGCCATTGAAACTGTTATTAAGGATGAAAGGTAAAATCACCAACAGCCTGAGCCTTTACCTTTGTATGTGGGTTAACGGTTATTGTAACATAATTAATACCAGTATAGTTAGTAGTAGTTCTCTTTTATAGAGATTAATGGCCAACCATACCCACTTTACCTTTCCCATTACACACGTTATCCTCTACTGCCTTAAAAACCCTACCTATCTTAAAGATTTTCTTAGGAAAGAAAAATTCAATCCGCGGGCAGGATTCGAACCTGCGGCCTTCGGATTCCCTTCCTATCTTACCAGTACACACGGCTACGCATCAAGCTTAGCAAAACCAGTATATGCTGTCTGTTGAATGCGCGTAATGATAATACTATAGGATAATACAATGCGAGGCCACGCTAAACTGGTTTGTATAGCTTGATGTGTAGCCGTGTGTACCTACCAGTATGTCTTGTAATATCTGGGTCTGTAGCTTCGTGTTTTTAATTTTTCTGTTGGAAGTGCTGTTGCTTTTAACTTTACTACTGTGATTGCTTGTCTTACCCCAAAAGCCTGTTCTAGAGACAGGCTTCTTTTAAGATCTGTAGCGACTGTCAAAGTATTTCGTGGGAGACTCCAATGATTTCATTGTTTGTAACAGTTTTATCGATAAATACTGTTATGGGCTTTGTGGTTTAGAAGTAGTCACAGATGGGCCTTTAGTATTTTTTTAATACTTGCTTTACTTATGTCTGCATACGATTGACTCTCTCCGATGAACTGCTATACTTAACGACATGGGAGAAACGAATAGACTTTAAGAAAATCTTCTCTTAACTAACGAATTATATTTCTAACTTCCAGTTACCGGAAAAACATAGTCCAGCTACGTAATGTGCTGCGTGATGAGATTGAAAGTCCACTGGAGCGCGCCGTGTGGTGGACGGAGCACGTGCTGCGTCACGGCGGCGCGAGACATCTGCGAGCGCCTGCCGCCAACATGTCGTGGGCGCAGTACTTAGAACTAGAACTAGTGTTTACTGTGCTAACAGTGTTTTTGTTAGTTGTAGCATTACTTTCCTCGCTCGTATATTTAGTTTATAATTTAGTTTTTGGAAATAGTGTTCATTTGAAAGTAAAAAGCAGTTGATACTACATTGTGATACATACAATGATTAAAATTAATTTATTTTTATTGATTGATATTTAAATTATTAAAGATTTTAAATTAAAAACTTTTGTCACGCTGTCATCTTATTTCTTTGGCAAAATTATGAAATGGGCGTTTTTCCAGTAGCCGGCACGGCACCGGCGCCGCGCCGTGCTGGTGGTCTCGGGGAAGCAAAAATGTATGAAAATGTTCGGCTCGCTTTTGCAGTTACCGGCGCCGGCGCAGGCACGGCATTCATACATTTTCGCTTCCCAGCACCGGCATTACGCTGGCGCCGGCGCCGGTGTCGGTGCCGTGCCGGCTAATGGAAAAACGCCCAATGAGTGATTTCTTTAATCCATTCGCGCAATGAGAGACTTTTTTTTCCCAGAGTGGAGGAAAAGGGACTGTCAGACTCGAACTGACTAAAAACCATGGAGTTCCTTCAATGGGCTTTTAGAGTCCACGGTCACGGTACGAGTAGATTGTTAGTCCCGCAATTCGGGCAGGATTTGACCCTCTGAGGGGGCCCGTCATTGTGCTGACAGCTCTTAAAGCCGGACGACCGCACGTGGAATACGACGCGTCGTCGACCCGGGCATGGTCCATGATTGGACAGCAAGTCACCCATTACTCGCCGTCCGTATGAAGTAGATTGTAATACTGGATTTAGATTCCTGTCAAAACTAATCTCAATGCAGTGTTAGATAACGGATCACGTAACAATAAAAACCATGGAGTTCCTTCAATGGGCCTTCAGATTCCACGGTCACGTTAGATTGTTAGTCCGGCAATTCGGGCAGGCTTTGGCCCTCTGAGCGGAGCCCGTCATTGTGCTGAGAGCTCTTAGAGGCGGACGACCGGACGTGGAACACGACGCGTCGTCGACCCGGACATGGTCCATGATTGGACAGCAAGTCACCCATTACTCGCCGTCCGTATGAAGTAGATTGTAATACTGGATTTAGATTGCTGACAAAACTAATCTCAATGCAGTGTTAGATAACGGATCACGTAACAATAATGATGATAAGATACAAGCAAGTCTAGACGTAGCTTTACAAAACGATATATGTGTACTCGTATTTTATGATTAAAAAAGGTACACTTTATGGTCCTGATTGGTGCCTGGTCGAGAAGAGAAAAAGGCAGGGCCGGATTTACCATCTCGGGGCCCCTAGGCACAGCTTGTTTCAGACCTACCCCTTTTTCATACCACAGCAATTTGTCGAAAATAGACCCTGATACCAGGAGCAGTGGTGGCCCAGTGGTATCGGCCCCGACTTACGAGTTGTAGGTCGTGGGTTCGAATCCCGGCAGGCGCATTACTTTGTGTAATTTATTTCATCACCACTGCTCTCAAAACGGTGAAGGAAAACATCGTGAGGAAACCGGCATGTCCTAGAACCAAAAATTCGAAGACATGTGACATCCACCAATCCGCACTGGGCCCGCGTGGTGGATTATGGCCCACCCCCTCTCACAGAGAGGAGGCCTGTGTCCCAGCAGTGGGAACGTTAATAGGCTGATGATGATGATGATGATGAGACCCTGATACCATTTGGCCAGTGCCTAGGGGCGTCATACGGCACTAGGAAAAGGTTTGGACTCTATTACCAGCAAATAAAACACTAACTAACTCACGAAATAATAGGGTGTACAATCAGGAACACCTCTACAAGTTCCCTCGTAGATAACATGACCCAATCATCATCTTACTGCCCTTATTCTATTTTACTTGCGGTCGGCGTATCACGTTTTTTTCTACCATTCTCCCCTATCACAACTCATAGTATCATTACTCTTTTTTCTTTCATATCATTACTTAAACAATCCATCCGTCTTTTCTTTGGCCTTCCTTCTTCCTCTCCATCCATCAACATTCATACTCATCACTCTCTTAGTCACATGAGTGTCATCCCTCCTCATCACATGTCCTTAACAAGATAGACGATTCCCTTTCATTTTTTCAGTAACAGGCACCACTTTCAAACTGCCCCATAATAACCCATTCTTTACTTTATCCATTCTTGTATACGACAGGTCTGATCACGGATTTGTATATTTTCCCCTTTAACTTGAGGGGCATCCGTGGGTCGCAAGTTGTTCCGGAGCTCTGTCGCCATTTCATCCATCCCGAGTTGATCTGGTGTGTAACGTCCAGGTCTACATCGCCATTTCCTTAGACAAGCGACCCGAGGTGCCGAAAGTCGGAACAAACTGAAAATTTATTTGAATGTACTGTAAAATACCTTGTTACGTACTTACAGTCGAATTGGCAGCTGAATACTTGAACTGAACAATACAACTACTGGCTAACAGGAAACGTTTAAGGGGGATGCTCCAACCAGCCCACGAAATTCATTTTTTTTTACGTTTTTTGCAATTTGCAGACCAGTGACATGTTGTAACTTTATAAAAATATGAGTTGCGGTAATAACAAGTAGGTATAATTCTAAATATAAAAAATATCAAAAAATTCGCTCCATCAGCTCTCACATAGACAAGCTGCATCATGTTAAAATCTCCGAAATCTAACTTCGATGCACCTTTTCTATGTGAGAGCTGATGGAGCGATTTTTTTGATATTTTTTATATTTAGAATTATACTTGTTACTAGCACTTCGCCCGCGACTTCGTCCGCGCGGTTTTCGAACTTTGCCTCTGTGAATTTCTACTCCCGGACACCCTTTTGATATGAAAACTTTGGAAAATCTAACAAACAATCTATCGATCATAAAAACAGTCTCTCGTTGATCTAATTTCGCAAAATTCCATCTGAGGTATCACCTATGTCCTAAAAGAACCACATGAGACTCCTGACTGCGACCTCAAAACAATCTATAGGGGTCGAATATGAATGAATAGGGGTTGAATATCGCGAAATCCCGTCTAAGTGAGCTTTTACGATCTAAACATAACCTTAAGCATACCTAAAGCACTTATAGAAACGAAGTTTCATACAAACTATCAATCCCAAAAACAACCCTTTAGAAGTCGAATTTCGAAAAATCCCATCTTAGTAAGCACATATATCCCTAAAAAGAACCCCTTTGCTGATTAAGAAATTCCTAGTGCTTAACAAAGTTTCGTGCAAATTATGTATCAACCACAAAAGCAACCCCTTAGTGGTCGAATTTCGGAATATCCCGTCTCAGTGAGCAACTACGTTCTAAAACGAAACCCTGTGCAACATACTTTTTTGAGTGAGCCATAATCACGCTTGAGAGACTGCTAACTATCAATCCCTTTCTGGTTGAATATTGGGGAATCTCATAATAGTGAGATATCTACATTGAGACAGTGAATTTCGAAAAATCCCGTCATAGGCAGCACCAACGTCCTAAAAAGAATCCCTATGCAACATATGTTACTCCTATCTATCTATTAAAAACAACCCCTTAAACTAAACCCCGTCGAATTTTGCAATATCCCGTGTTCGCATGCATCAGCATCCTAAAAAAGAACCTCCATCATAAGTTTGGAACTCTTAGCACTCGTAGTACCTAATAAAGTTTCATACAAACTATCAATCCCCAAAATCAACCCCTTAGGGGTCAAATTTCGCAACATTCCATCTTAGTAAGCACCTACATCCTTGAAAGAATCCTCAGAAAAAAATTGAGGCCTCTATCTACCAACTACATAAACATCCCCTTAGGGGTTGAAGTCGCAATATCAAGTCTTATTGTGCATCTACAGCCTAAAAATAAACCCCATGCAAATGTTGAGTCTCCTAGCACTTGAAGTAACGAATTTATTTTCATACAAACTATCAACCCCGAAAACAACCCCGTATTGGTGGAATTTCGCGTGATCCAGTCTTAGCAAAAACCTATATCCCAAAAAATGAACCCCCATGCAAAGTTTCAAACTTCTGACACTCGAAGTAAGTTTCATACAATCTATCAACCCCAAAAACAACCCCTTAGGGTTAGGGTTTCGCATTATCACGTCTTAGTGAGCACCTACGTCATTAAAAGAATCCTCTGCAAAATTTGAAACCTGTATCTATCAACATCAAAAACAACCCCTTAGGGTTCGAATTTCGAATCACCCCGTCGTAGTGAGCATGTAAGACCTAAAAATAAACCCCATGCAAAATTTGAGACATTTAGTACTTCTAGTAACGAAAGTTTCATACAAACCATCAACACCAAAAACAATGCCTTCGCACAACTCCTAGTACCTACTTGAAGCAACAAAGTTTCATACAATCTATCAACCCCAAAAACAACCCATTAGGGTTAGGGTTTCGTATTATTCCGTCTTAGTGAGCACCTACGTCATTAAAAGAATCCCCATGCAAAATTTGAAACCTGTATCTATCAACATTAAAAACAACCTCTTAGGGTTCGAATTTCGAATCACACCGTCGTAGTGTGCATTTAAGACCGAAAACTAAACCCCACGCAAAATTTGAGACTTCTAGTACTTCTAGGAACGAAAGTTTCATACAAACTATCAACACCAAAAACAACCCCTTAGGGTTCGAATTTCAAATCACCCCATCACAGTAAGTATCTAAGTCCTAAAAATAAACCCCGTGGAAAATTTGAAGCTCCTGGTACTTGTAGCAAAAAAGTTTCATACAAACTGTCAACCCCAAAAACAACCCCTTAGGGGCGTAATATCGCAAAAGCCCTTCTTGGTGAGCACCTACGTCTTTAAAAGAATCCCCATGCAAAATTTGAGACCTCTATCTATCAACACCTAAAACAACCCTTTAGGGGTTGAATTTCGAAAAACCCCGTTGAGGGTAGTGCGTAAGTTTTAAAAACAACCCCTATGAAAAATTTGAGACTCCTATCACGTGTAATAACAAAGTTTCAAACAAACTTTCAACACCAAAAACAACCCCTTAGGGGTCGAATTTCGAAAAACCCATTTCTAGAGTAGCACCTACATCTTAAAAAGAACCCGTATGCAAAATTTGAAACTCCTAGTACTTGCAGCAAAAAAGTTTCATACAAACTGTCAACCCCAAAAACAACCCCTTAGGGGTGTAATATCGCAAAATCCGTTCTTAGCGGGTACCTACGTCCTAAAAAGAACCCCTGTGCAAAATTTTGAACCCTTAGCACTGGTAGTTTCCGAGCTTTCGTGTCCTATGAGTGAGTGACCTTTTGCTTTTATATATATAGATTACCTAAATTATTCAAATATTAAATTGCAAAAAACGTAAAAATATTTGAATTTCGCGGGCTACATCGACGCAATCACCTTAAGGAAGACTGAACGGTCACGGACTGGTCAGACTTTCAAAGACTACCCCACGACTGAGAGCTACGAATAACAGTGAAACAATGGTCGTGTGAAAATTATTTGTCTAGTCAGCCCCAGACAGGACAACTTTTTTATCAGTTCTTAGTGCTTGGCCAGACTACAAAAGCTAGTGCGGGCTGATTTGCGCGAATTGCGGCTAATATAGGCCATAGCTCGATATAATTATGCCCTGTCCCTACTAAATAAATGTTAATGCTTTCTGTCTTTCTTTCTTTCTGTCATTATTTCTTTCTTTTTTAAATATTTTTTTCTTTTTTACAAGCAGTGAGCGGCCAACGCGCGATCAAGGAGAACTCAATTCAGTTGAAATGACTGCACGCGTTGAAGGTGTGCTTGACTGTGGCAATGTATGATCTGCGATAATTATCTTACGTTTTCGAACTCTTACGGATCCCCGCCGCTTTCGCCGCTCCCCAGCTGGTGCGGCCAAACACTAAGTTCATTTTGATAACATTCTGTTGGTGAAATGACGAAAATGACGTATTAATCTGCGTTATATCGTTAAAGTAGACAAACTATTCAGAATGATTTTCAATATAATACCTATTTAAATGGAAGCCATATCAATATCTGTTCATTCCTTGAAGAAAATTCGAAGAGTGTCCTTTTGTAAAAATGACATTATTTCATTACATCATAGTTTTCTGTTCTATATTAGTTATACATCAAAATGAAGCGGCTAGAATCCTAGCAATGTTCCCAATTGCGTCTATAAGTCATCAAGTAGTGTTCCGACCTTTGACTCAAGAGCTAGCAAAACGTGGACATGAAGTGATAATCATTACACCAGATCCTGCTTTCCCGAAAGGAGAAACACCAGCCAATCTAACAGAAATCGACGTCCATGATATATCTTACGCAGTATGGCAAAAAGAATACGTGTCACTACCAAAGGGTCATAAAAGGGATATGTATAAGCTTTATTCTTCTTATTTGGAAGCGATAAGCCTGATGTTTGAAGCACAAATAAATGATGAGCAGGTGAAGAATTTGTTGAACGATAAGACTCAACACTTTGACTTGATATTCATGGAAGCTGGTTGCAGAACGGGGGTTGTTCTATCACACATTTACAAGGCGCCAATTATATTAGTAAGTTCCTTCGGATCATCTTTTGGCAATTACGAAGTAATAGGTGCTCCTGTCCATCCGCTGCTCTATCCATATGTTTTCCGTCAAAAACTGAACAACCTCAGCATACGGGACAAAATTAGAGAAATGTATCTGCATATTTATTTAGAAATCATACAAAATAGTTACTATGGATTCGAAAATGAAATAATTAGAAAATATTTTGGACCCGACGTTCCGCCTGTACAAGAACTGAACAATAATGTGGATATGCTGTTCCTGAATATAAATCCAGTCTTCGAAGGCATTCGACCTGTGCCTCCTAGCGTGTTGTTCATGGGTGGTCTACACGTGAAACCTGTGAAAGAATTACCAAAAGTGAGTATAAATATTAATACTCTGTTTTTTTTGTCATTCTTAAAGAAAGCTCATAAGTCTAAAGGTGTTTGTCTCAAATCTCAACAAGAGTGTTTAACCTTAATAACCAACAGCAACCAGACCCCCCGTTGGTTGCTTTGTTAGCCAGTTATTGTATAGACCGGGTGTATAGCCGTTTAGTTTTCGTAACTTTTCATTATTTTTGTTTTCGTTGGTTTTTGTGTGTATTTAAAAATTCTAGTAATCAAATTCGTGCCATAAGAGCCACCAAGATAGCCTAGACAGAAGAATTTGATGACAAGTAAAAAGTAACAACCCTAAAATTTCTTTCACAGGAACTCAAATCGTATTTAGATTCTTCCAAAAATGGCGTCATATATTTAAGTTTCGGTACAAACGTTGATCCTTCCTTTCTACCTCCGGAAACTATACAAACACTAGTGTCAGCACTCTCTAAAGTACCGTACGATGTGCTGTGGAAGTGGAACAAAGATGAACTGCCTGGAAGAACTGACAACATCAGGATTTCGAAGTGGCTGCCGCAATCAGACATGTTAAGTGAGTAATTTTTTCATAATTTATTGAACACTTTTCATCATTCGTTGGATTATTGTCGTCTCTGTAAACTAACTACAAATACAGGAAAACAAATGTAATAAAAAAATCTGATATTTTCTGTTTTGAATGCAAGTCATCAGTCAGTGGAGCGGAAAACGCATCTCCTTGTCTCACATCATCATTGCCCCATATATCATTAATTACTTACTAGTACTACTTAGTTTATACATCCTTTATTAATTTCTTGCATCAAATATAAGCATTCAATGATCTATTGCATAGTTTACTTCATGGTCCCATTTTCTACTGTCCATTAACAATTAGCTTCCTATTCCTTAATAATTTCTTATAAGCCATTATTAATTTGCAGGACATCCTAAAATTAAGTTATTCATAACACAAGGAGGTCTACAGTCAACAGACGAGGCCATCACAGCTGGAGTACCTCTTATTGGTATACCAATGTTGGGTGATCAGTGGCATAATGTTGAGAGATATGAGTACCATAATATTGGAGTTGGGCTAGACATGGAAACACTGACCGAAGAAGATTTGAAAAACGCAATCGACAAAATTATCAAAAACAATGAGTAAGTCACATTTACAAAGAATGCTGTATAAAGTACAGTTTGTAAAAAAAATCGAGACAATTCTTGATTTTATCTGTCAGTTTAATGGTCAAGCAAAGTAATAGCGTAAAAAAGTTTATTTAAAAAAAAAATGGTACAAAGCAAAATTTTGATCAGATCCATCTAGTTGTTGGTGTGGAAGAGTAGGTCTCAAATTGCTGCTATATTAGGGTAGCCACAGACATCAGTTTTCCAGTTCAGGAATCCTGTACCCTTAGCACGAATTTTCACTCTTTTACTTTACAGCGTCTTTCCAGTTTTTACAACGTTTCTGTATGAAAAAATGGAACAGCGCCTCTGGAGTGTAAAGGAGGAACAATTGAAAATTGTCAATTTGAAATTGTCAAAGTTCTAGTTTACTTAAAGTCTCAAATACTGAAAATTCGTGCTAAGGGCACAGATCTGTTTTCCATCAGAACGCAGCGAATTCATACAAATGTGTGTGGATGTTGTTCACATTCAATAACTTCCCGTACAGATTTCGAAAAACGGATCAGGAAAACTGATGTATTTGGCCGTCTTTATGGTAGGTACTGCGTGTATTTACGTTAGCAATTCACTCATGATTTTTTTGTCTTTTCTTCCAGTTTTTATCGCAAGAATTTAGCCAAACTTCGTAATGTGATGCGAGACCAGCAACAGCCTCCACTGGAGCGCGCCGTGTGGTGGACGGAATACGTCATTCGTCATGGAGGTGCGAAACATCTACGTTCGCCGGTTGCCAACATGTCGTGGGCGCAGTATTTGGAACTAGAACTAGTGTTTACTGTACTGCTAGGATTTTTGTTGGCTACAGTCACACTTGCATTGATTCTCCGTTATATCTATAAGATTACTCTAGGAAGTAGTGCAATTGATATTAAAGTAAAACGTAGTTAATTCTTAGTTTATGTTTAATTATTTTTTATTAAAATTAGGAATGTATTATTGTTAAAAATAAACCAAATTATTATTTATTTTTGTTTTCAAGACTTTTGTTTTACTCCGAACATGAATTATCGTTGACATCTACAATTTAGAGCAAACGGGAGTGGACGTGAAAGACGAAAGACGATATTTCATAAAGTACTTATCCAAATTTGTACGAATTTAATTAAAAACAAAGTTGTAAATTTAAAAGAAGTTTGTCTGAAGAAGAAAACCCACTGCCCACGATATACCATTCCACATCATGTTTTCATCATCACCATCGGCCGGAAGACGTCCACTGCTGAACATAGGCCTCCCCCTTAGACCGCCACGCCGAACGACAATTCGCCACTTGCATTCATCGGTTGCCTGCGACCGTCTGCGTCGCCGTCTGCGTCTGCGTCGTCGGTCTAACTAGGACTAGTTAGACCGACGACGCAGACGCAGACGGCGACGGTGGCTGTAGGTAGGTGGACACCTACCTACAGCACTGCAGGCCTCGTTGCACGTCGGATGTCGCCACTCGAGAAGTTTACTTCCCCATCCGTTGTCAATTCTACGAGCGTTGTGCCCTGCTCATTGCCACTTCAACTTGCATCTTGCAAATGATATTCTTGTTAAAATAATATTCGCGGCAGGCAATAATTTTTTATTGTTATTTAAAAAAAAAAAAAGTTGTGTAATAGCTTTACCGCGGCTGTCCCCGAGTGTCACACATAATATTTTTATCCGTCATTTTGAATTTTGTTAAATCGAGAGATTCCACACTAGGAATTATTTTTATAACCAACACTAAGAATTTCTACTGTGTCATTGGTGCGCTTACAAACAGAGAGACGCACATACACAAAGACCCAGACCTGGAAGAACTACTGTCGCAGTTTTACGAAATAAATATCTGGTTGACAATGGTTTATAATGTCTGTGTCTTGGGAACCGAGCTTTTCTCGAACCTGGGACCTGATAAATCGATTTCTTGAGCCGAAAAACCCCTAATCTGTAACTTTCATGAAAATCCTTGGAGCCGTTTCCGAGATCCTGATTATATATAAATAAATATACAAGAATTGCTCGTTTAAAGATATTAGATAGATATAGATACCACGTAAGTAGGTTATCAGATTCAAATTGTCGTCAATAATGACAAGCACAAAAATAAAAATAATAATTACATTATAGTCACACAGATCAGTCATGATTATCATTTTGATAAGAATAGATACCAGCAAGTTAAGATTCTTAAATTATTATTTATCTTATCATGTAGCGCCAACGTTTTATAAAAATATTGAAAATACCTCTTATCTTATTGCACTGATATTTTGCAAATCATTATACAGACACCAGCAGATCAACCTATCCTAAAAAGTTAGGTTTTCAATATTATAGTGCAATAGTGGCACCACACCAGCAGGTCAACCTATCCTAAAAAGTTAGGTTTTCAATATTATAGTAGTAGCGCTAGTAGCGGTGGCGTTGTCAAACTTTCCCCTCTCATAAAACGACGCTTTTCCACAAACATAGTCCGTTAGACAGGTACTACAAGCAATATTTTAAAATTAGCACATGAATGACGAAAATAATCATGAGTCACTATTTGACAATTATACAGACAAATTATTTAAAAAATACCGTATTTTATGCAAACAATTAAACATGTTTGCGTGCCGTTTCTAATTTAAGAATGACAGTGGGCTATGCGGTATTGAATAGCAGACGGGTTTATTTTCCTTTAAATTTTCAATGGGTTTACTCTTACCTTCAATTCCTAAGATGGCAAGAGCTCACGTAGATGAAACTGGAACTCCTGTGCATCGACAGAACACAGTAAAAACTCAGACTCCAACAGGATGGTGGGAACGGGTCAACTAGTTAAGTGTGCTCTGTGCACAAATAACGTCTGTTTTATTAATATTATTAAAAAAAAAATAATTACGTTATAACTGACCAAGAATTAGAATGAAAAGCTTTTGACTTTATTAATGAAAAATACCGTACTCTATGTACTTCCAGGCAGTTGAATTTTTGAAATAATCTCTAAAATTACTGACTAACACAAAACGCTTTGGAAAGACTGACTTTTTTAAACATCTGATTATGAAGACAACCAAAGTTCCACGACTGATAGCTGAAAATAACAGTGACACAATGATCGTGGGAATATAACTTGTCATTGTCTAGTCAGCTCCAGATATCACTTACATTTTGTCAGTTCTAAGTACCTAGCCAGACTACAAACGTAGACGCGGGCCGCCTGGCGCAGATTGCGAGCGGCCAACTCAGGCCTTAGCTTGGGTTATACAAGTGGAAGCAGTTCTAGGGCGCTAGCGTCTAGTGATAACCCTTGTGCGATCGTGGAGAACTCAAACTAGTCGAGTTAACTGCACGTGATGTAGGTTAGGTGTAGGTTGAGGAGCTCGTGGCTAAATAATCACAGCCGCACAGGCCGATCTTCCGGGTTAAGCCTTGCTTGCCGAGGTTGATCTGTGGATGAGTGACCATCTATCATAGCGAGTTTCCTCCGTGCCTCGGAAAGCACGTAAAGCCGTTGGTCCCGGCTGTCATTTGTAGGTCTTTGTCAGTCATTACTGTTATTCAGAAGCTCTAAAGTCTGACAACCAGTCTTAACCATGGGGTATCGTATTACCCAGTTACTGTGTTGTGGAGGTCCGACAGGCAGTCGCTCCATGAGAAAAATTGATATCCAGCTGAATCTGGTTTGACTGGAAGCCGACCCCAATATAGTTGGGAAAAGGCTAGGCAGAGAGAGAGATGTAGTTATGGTTGACTGCGGTAATGCACGATTAACGCGTCTCCACGCTCTCGCCGTTCCCCGTATCGCATAACCGTTGTGGCCAAACACTAAGGATCAATATGATAACATTCCGCTGATGTAATGACATAAGGACATAAAAATGACTTAGCATTCCGCACTATAACGCTAAAATGCTAAAATAGACAAATATTCACCATGATTTTCAAGATGATACCTATTTAAATGGGAGTCATATCAATAAAATGTTTATTCCTTGAAGAAAACTCGAAGTGTGTTCTTTTAGTCAAAATGTCAGTGTCTCATTACCTCATTGTTTGTTGTTCTATATTAGTTTTACATCAAAATGAAGCGGCCAGAATCCTAGCAATGTTCCCAGTTGCGTCTATAAGTCACCAAGTAGTGTTTCGACCATTGATTCAAGAGCTAGCAAAACGTGGTCATGAAGTTACGGTCATTACACCAGATCCTGCTTTCCCGAAAGGAGGAACGCCTGCCAATCTGACAGAAATCGACGTCCATGATATATCTTATGCAGTATGGCATGAAAAATTCATGTCACTTCCTAAAGGTCACAAAAGAGATCTATATCTCCATTTACCGTCTTATTTAGAATCGATGAGACTGATGTTCGAAGCGCAAATCAAAGATGAGCAAGTGAAGAATCTGTTCAGCGACAAGACTAAACAGTATGATTTGATATTCATGGAAGCTGGTGTCAGACCGGGGTTAGTGCTGTCACACATTTTTAAGGCGCCAATTATTTTAGTAAGTTCGTACGGATCATCTTTTGACAATTACGAAGTAATGGGTGCTCCTGTCCATCCACTGCTTTACCCATTTTTTATTCGTCAAAAACTGAACAATCTCAGTTTATGGGACAAAATTACAGAAATGTATTTGCATCTTAATTTAGAAATCATACATCGAAGTGACTATGCATTAGAAAATGAATTAATTAGAAAATATTTTGGACCTGACGTTCCACCTATACAAGAACTGAACAATAATGTGGATATGCTGTTTCTGAATATAAATCCAGTCTTCGAAGGCATTCGACCTGTGCCTCCCACTGTTTTGTACATGGGTGGTCTACACGTGAATCCTGAAAAAGAACTACCAAAAGTGAGTATAGATTAGAATTATGTTTTGTGGTATTGGCATTTGATTTTTTTAAAAGGATTAGGTAGCTTTGAAATGTCTGTCATGTATTGATGAGAGTTTTAAATCACCTTGATAACCAATAGCGTTATTGTCAAGATCAGAGTACTCGTTCGGTTTAAAATTTTGGTACACAAATTCATGCAAGAATTTGATGAAAAGTAAAAAATAACGACATTAAAATTTCTTTCACAGGAACTCAAATCGTATTTAGATTCATCCAAAAATGGTGTCATTTATTTAAGCTTCGGTACAAACGTGGATCCTTCTCTACTTCCTCCGAAAACTATACAAACACTAGTGTCAGCACTCTCTAAAGTACCGTACGATGTACTGTGGAAGTGGAACAAAGATGAACTGCCTGGAAGAACTGACAACATCAGGATTTCGAAGTGGCTGCCGCAGTCAGACCTACTGAGTGAGTATTTTTTCATCATTCATTAAACACTTAAACATTTTTAGCAATCTATTAGGAGTTTAAAAAAGTTTTTCATCCCGCAAAATCCTTTTGGTAAAACGATAGACAACCCCGTGTGTCAGGGATTATTACAAACTACGACAGATCTCCTGTATTTGTGTCATACATAGATCATGCACTGTATATTTCAAGCCTGCAAATTATCAGTCAGTGGAGTTGAGAATCTTTCTCTTTGATTCACATTGTCAATACACCGTTTATGATGAGATTTAGTTGATACACCCTTTTTTCTCTTTTCTTGAAATAAACATCAACATTTAATTCATGACATGGAATAGGATTTATTGCATGGTTTACTTTAAAATAAGTTTTCCATTTTCTACTGTCCGACAACAATATTTATCTTCGTGCTACTTTGGGAATCCTTATGTTATTTCCATTAAGCCAATTTTAATTTTGCAGGACACCCTAAAATCAAGCTGTTCATAACACAAGGAGGTCTACAGTCAACAGACGAGGCCATCTCAGCAGCTGTACCTCTTATCGGTATCCCAATGTTGGGCGACCAGTGGTACAATGTTGAAAGATATGAGTACCATAAGATTGGAGTTGGGCTAGACATGGAAACACTGACCGAGGAAGATTTGACTAAGGCGATTGATAAAATAATTAAAAATAATGAGTAAGTAAAAAATATAACGCGTATTCCGAGTTCTAAGCTTTTAATGTTCGTTGTGAGTACCATAATCATTTAAGGTATTGGAGTAAACAAAGAGATTTCAAAAAAATACAGTGATAATATTCAATTTAACTCAGCGCCATCTAGTTGTTGACGATGAGAAGTAAAAGCGTGAGTTGCAAAAGTTTGATACAGATTGCTGTTTCGGTCAGTTTATACGGAGACGCGACGCGATACGAAACGATACTGCAAAATACGAGTAATGTTTATCTTTTCGTGTAGTAAATAAAGCTAGATTTTGTGTCGCTCTATTCTAATGTTTGGCATGACATGACCCATATGGTGCTGCATGATAAGTACTCATAGCGGTCTTATACTGTTACTTGATTTTACAATTTTCTTATGTGTGTTGTTCGTTTGTTGTAGTTATTATCGCAAGAATTTAGTCAAACTTCGTAGTGTGATGCGAGACCAGCCACAGCCTCCACTGGAGCGCGCCGTGTGGTGGACGGAATACGTCATTCGTCATGGAGGCGCGAAACATCTGCGTTCGCCGGCTGCCAACATGTCGTGGGTGCAATACTTAGAACTAGAACTAGTGTTTACTGTACTGCTCGGATTTTTGGCAGCTACAGTTACACTTGTATTGTCTCTCCGTTATATCTATAAGATTGTATTAAGAAGTACTGTGATTGCTATTAAAGTAAAACGTAGTTAATTCTCAATTTATGTTTACTTATTTGTTATTAATTTAAGGAATTCAGTATTGTAAAAAATAAACCAAAGTATTATGATTATTGTTTTCTAGACTTTTTAGACCCCAAGCCTGAAATATCTATGACATCTATATCATAAGTATGAAGCATATTCTAGACGAATTTATCCAACGTCCCAGCATAGTTGACCTTGACCTTGACAATTATTTAAAAATCGAAACACATTTCACGAATAGAAACCAAGTTTTCCTTAAGGACACCACTGTTGGATTGCAGAATTAAAATCGTCCATCTAGCGATAGATAACTGATAGTATGTATTTCAAAGGCTTTACTATAAAGACTACCAAAGTTCCACGACTGATAGCTGCAAATAACAGTGAAACAATGATCGTGGGAAAATTACTTGTCATAGTCTAATCAGCCCCTGACACGACTAATCTTTATCAGTTCTAAGTGCTTGGACAGACTACAAATGCGGGCGCGGGCTGATTGGCGCCACTGGCCAACTGACGCCATAGCTCGATTAATACAAGTTGAAGGAGCGTGTGCGCTAGCAGTCAATGACAACTCTTGTGCGATCGTGGAGAACTCAAACTTGTCCAGCAGACTGCACGCGTTGACGTTGTGCTTGACTGTGGTAATGCACGATTCTCGCGTCCCCGCACTCTCGTCGCTCCCCGTATCGCATAGCAGATGTGGCCAAACACTTAGGATCGTATGATAACATTTCGTTGATGAAATGATATATGGAGATAAATGACTTAGCATTCGGTAACATAACGTTAAGGTAGACAATTATTCACCATGATTTTCGATAGAGTACCTATTTAAACGGGAGCCATATCAATAAATGTTCATTCCTTATAGAAACATCGTGTGTCCTTTTTGTCAAAATGTCAGTGTTTCATTACGTCATAGTTTACTGTTCTATATTAGTTTTACATCAAAATGAAGCAGCCAGAATTCTAGCAATGTTCCCAGTTGCATCTATAAGTCATCAAGTAGTGTTTCGACCATTGATTCAAGAACTAGCTAAACGTGGACATGAAGTGACGATCATTACACCAGACCCTGCCTTCCCAAAAGGAAAAACGCCAGCAAATCTGACCGAAATCGATGTGCATGATATATCATACGCAGTATGGCAAGAAAAATTCATGTCACTTCCAAAAGGTCACAAAAGAGATCTCTATCTGCATTTTCCTTCGTATTTGGAATCGATAAGACTGATGTTTGAAGCGCAAATCAAAGATGAGCAGGTGAAGAATCTGTTGAATGATAAGACCAAACAGTTTGACTTGATATTCATGGAAGCTGGTGTCAGACCGGGGTTAGTGCTATCACACATTTACAAGGCGCCAATTATATTAGTTAGTTCGTACGGATCATCTTTTGACAATTACGAAGTAATGGGTGCTCCTGTCCATCCACTGCTTTACCCATTTTTTATTCGTCAAAAACTGAACAACCTCAGCTTATGGGACAAAATTACAGAAATGTATTTGCATCTTAATTTAGAAATCATACATCGAAGTTGCTATGCATTAGAAAATGAATTAATTAGAAAATATTTTGGACCTGATGTTCCGCCTATACAAGAACTGAACAATAACGTGGATATGCTGTTCCTGAATATAAATCCAGTCTTCGAAGGCATTCGACCTGTGCCTCCCACTGTGTTGTACATGGGTGGTCTACACGTGAATCCTGAAAAAGAACTACCAAAAGTGAGTAATATACCTAATTATGTAGATTTGAATTCTGTTTTGTGGTATTTATTTGTAGATGCTTTTATAAGCGTTAGGAAACTTAAAGGAATCCGTCCCATATTGATGAGAGTGTTAAATCATCTTGATAACCAACAGCGTTAATATCAAGTACTCGTTTGGTTTTAAATTCTGGTATACAAATTCGTGCAGTAAGAGCCCCCCAAGATAGCCTACACAGAAGCATTTGTTGAAAAGTAAAAAATAACAACCCTAAAATTTCTTTCACAGGAACTCAAATCGTACTTAGATTCTTCTAAAAATGGCGTCATATATTTAAGCTTCGGTACAAACGTGGATCCTTCACTACTTCCTCCGAAAACTATACAAACACTAGTGTCAGCAGTCTCTAAAGTACAGTACGATGTGCTGTGGAAGTGGAACAAAGATGAACTGCCTGGAAGAACTGACAACATCAGGATTTCAAAGTGGCTGCCGCAGTCAGACTTGCTGAGTGAGTAATTTTTTTCGTCATTCATTCATCACAGGGATTGGTTTGTTCTAGCCGTTAATCTTTTTTTCTCAAAACAAACCAGTTGAGCAAATAAGCCAATTTTAATTTTGCAGGACACCCTAAAATCAAGCTGTTCATAACACAAGGAGGTCTACAATCAACAGACGAGGCCATCTCAGCAGCTGTACCTCTTATCGGTATCCCAATGTTGGGCGACCAGTGGTATAATGTTGAGAGATACGAGTACCATAAGATTGGAGTTGGGCTAGACATGGAAACACTGACCGAGGAAGATTTGACTAAGGCGATTGATAAAATAATTAAAGATAATGAGTAAGTAAAAAATATAACGCGTATTCCGAGTTTTAAGCTTTTAGTGTTCATTATGATTGCCATAATCATTCAAGGTATTGGATTAAACAAGAACGAGAATAAAAAAGTGTAGTTATAAAATCAATTTAAATCAGAGCCATCTAGTTGTTGACGATGAAAAGTGTAAACGTGAGTTGCAAAAGTTTGATTCAGATTGCTATTTCGGTCAGTTCACACGGAGACGCGACGCAACGCGACATGACGAAACTGCAAATGTTTATCTTTTCGTGTAGTAAATAAAGCTAGATTTTGAGTCGCTCTATTGTAATGTGTGGCATGACATGACCCTTATGGTGCTGCGTGATGAGTACTAAGAGCGGTCTTATACTTTTACCTGGTTTTGCAATATTCTTATGTCTGTTTTTCGTTTGTTGTAGTTATTATCGCAAGAATTTAGTCAAACTTCGTAGTGTGATGCGAGACCAGCCACAGCCTCCACTGGAGCGCGCCGTGTGGTGGACGGAATATGTCATTCGTCATGGAGGTGCGAAACATCTACGTTCGCCGGCTGCCAACATGTCGTGGGCGCAGTATTTGGAACTAGAACTAGTGTTTACTGTACTGCTAGGATTTTTGGCAGCTACAGTTACACTTGTATTGTCTCTCCGTTATATCTATAAGATTGTATTAGGAAGTACTGTAATTGATATTAAAGTAAAACGTAGTTAATTCTCAATTCATGTTTAGTTATTTGTTATTAATTTAAGGAATTCATTATTGTTAAAAATAAACCAAAGTATTATGATTGTTGTTTTCAAGACTTTTTAGACCCCAAGCCTGAAATATCTATGACATCTATATCATAAGTATGAAGCATATTCTAGACGGATTTATCCAACGTCCCAGCATAGTTGACCTTGACCTTGACAATTATTTAAAAATCGAAACACATTTCACGAATAGAAACCAAGTTTTCACTAAGGACACCACTGTTGGATTGCAGATTACAATCGTCCATCTAGCGATAAATAACTGATAGGATGTATTTCAAAGGTTTTACTACAAAGACTACCAAAGTTCCACGACTGATAGCTGCAAATAACAATGAAACAATGATCGTGGGAAAATTACTTGTCATAGTCTAATCAGCCCCTGACGCGAATAATCTTTATCAGTTCTAAGTGCTTGGACAGACTACAAATGCGGGCGCGGGCTGATTGGCGCCACTGGCAACTGACGCCGTAGCTCGCTTAATACAAGTTGAAGCAGCGAGTGCGCTAGCAGTCAATGACCAATCCTTGTGCGGTCGTGAAGAATTCAAACTAGTCGAGCAGACTGCACGCGATGACGTTGTGCTTGACTGTGGTAATGCACGATTCTCGCGTCTCCGCACTCTCTTCGCTCCCCGTATCGCATAGCAGATGTGGCCAAACACTTAGGATCGTATGATAACATTTCGTTGATGAAATGACATTATGGAGATAAATGAATTAGCATTCTGTAACATAACGTTAAGGTAGACAATTATTCACCATGATTTTCGATAGAATACCTATTTAAATGGGAGCCATATCAATAAATGTTCATTCCTTATAGAAACTTCGAAGTGTGTCTCTTTTCTCAAAATGTCAGTGTTTCATAACCTCATAGTTTTCTGTTCTATATTATTTTTACATCAAAATGAAGCAGCCAGAATCCTAGCAATGTTCCCAATTGCATCTATAAGTCATCAAGTAGTGTTTCGACCATTGATTCAAGAGCTAGCAAAACGTGGACATGAAGTGACGATCATTACACCAGACCCTGCCTTCCCAAAAGGAAAAACGCCAGCAAATCTGACCGAAATCGATGTGCATGATATATCATACGCAGTATGGCAAGAAAAATTCATGTCACTTCCAAAAGGTCACAAAAGAGATCTCTATCTGCATTTTCCTTCGTATTTAGAATCGATAAGACTGATGTTTGAAGCGCAAATCAAAGATGAGCAGGTGAAGAATCTGTTGAATGATAAGACCAAACAGTTTGACTTGATATTCATGGAAGCTGGTGTCAGACCGGGGTTAGTGCTATCACACATTTACAAGGCGCCAGTGATATTAATGAGTTCGTATGGAGCAGCTTTTGACAATTACGAAGTGATGGGTGCTCCAGCCCATCCACTGCTCTATCCAATATGTGTTCGTCAAAAACTGAACAACCTCAGCTTATGGGACAAAATTAAAGAAATGTATCTGCATTTCCATTTAGAAATCATACATCGAAGTTCTTATGCATTAGAAAATGAATTGATAAGAAAATATTTTGGACCTGACGTTCCGCCTATACAAGAACTGAACAATAACGTGGATATGATGTTCTTGAATATAGATCCAGTGTTTGAAGGTATCCGACCAGTGCCTCCCACTGTGTTGTACATGGGTGGTCTACACGTGAGTCCTGAAAAAGAATTACCAAAAGTGAGTGTTGATTATACTGATCTATTTTACGTTTAAACCCTCCCGTGATTTTTGAAGCATCAATTATTGTAGTGTTAGACAGCCGTTTAGAAGCCTGTTAGCCAGTTGTTTTGGTAGAAATTGTTTTGTTTGAAAATAAATATTATGATACAATAAATATTACTGCAGGAAGACTGGAAACTGACATTAAGAGAGTTTAGGCCGTTGATGATGATGTTATTTGAGGACAGTAAATAAAATAAATTTATTTCACAGGAACTTAAATCATACTTAGACTCTTCTAAAAATGGCGTCATCTACCTAAGTTTTGGTACAAATGTGGATCCATCCATACTACCTCCAAAAACAATTGAAACACTAGTGTCAGCACTTTCTAAAGTACCGTACGATGTATTGTGGAAGTGGAACAAAGATGAACTGCCCGGAAGAACTGACAACATTAGGATTTCGAAGTGGCTGCCGCAGTCAGACCTACTGAGTGAGTAATTTTTTCATCATTCTTTCATCACAGGGATTGGTTAGTTCTACTCATTAGTCTTTTCGTCTCAAAACAAACCAGTTGAGCAGTTCAGATTCTGCTGAAAAATCTTAAGAGGACCATTAAAGTGAAACATGACAGATCTTCTATGTTTTTGGAAACATTATTTTGTGCATTTAATGTTTCCTGCGTTAATTGCAAGTTACCTTTCAGTGGAGCTTCGAACGGTTCTCTTACATTCACTTCTACATAGCCTTCACTCATTAACATCTTACCTTTATTCACATTGTCGTTATGCAATTCGTCATCAACGACTTTAGTTTTTCAAAAAAGTAATACAAACTTTTTTTTCTTGAAAACGACATCATCATTTTGTTCTAAACTCGGAAAAAGATCTTTTAACTTAATTATATTTCCATTTTCTGAATTCTCGGCAACGACTTACCACCAACACGACAATCCCTAAATAATTTTCTAACAAGCCACAAATTTAACTTGCAGAACACCCTAAAATCAAGCTGTTCATAACACAAGGAGGTCTACAATCAACAGACGAGGCAATCTCAGCAGTAGTTCCTCTCATTGGAATCCCAATGGCGGGCGACCAGTGGTATAATGTTGAAAGATATGAGTACCATAAAATTGGAGTTGGGCTAGACATGGAAACACTGACCGAAGAAGATCTGACAAACGCAATCGACAAAATTATCAAAAACAATGAGTATGTCTCATTTCTGTCTGTGAAAAGTATTATTTGTAAAAAAAATGTGAGTTCATGCTTGATTACGCTTATGTTCAGCAGTGGACGTCTTCCGGCTATTGATGATGCTTGATTTTAATTTTCAATAAAATAATCATAAAGTAATAGAGTTGAAATGGTTACTAAATAAAATTTTAATCAGCCCTATCAAGTTATTGATGCGGAAGAGTGGTTCTGAAATTTTTGCCATTATGGTGCTGCGTGGGATTACTTTAACATTTAGGCCAATTACTCATCCAATTGCCTGTCATCTTTGCCCCCGAGTTCGTACGGTAGACATACGTGTTTATTTGCTCTGTGTGCAAATATCTTTAAATCAAATATATTCTCAAAAAAAAACTACATATCAATGACAATAGAACAATAGTGAAGTGAATTTATAAAACAATTTAAAGTAATAAAGTGCACAAACTAACTTAAGAAGTGATAACAGTTAAAAACAACAGTTAAAATTTAAACGACAGCTGATCAGTTGGCGAGTGAATGACAAGACAGTTTGCGCGCAGTGCACAGGATTCTCGCGGTTCGGTAGCGCGCTGAGGTCACATTACTGCGTGTACTGGTGCGCGGTGACGTATGCGGCTGCGCGCACCAAAGAGCAAGCGACACTTAGCGCGGAACGTTTTGTACCATTACTGATTTGCCTCTGGGAGGACGACAGCAAAAAAAAAAAAAAAAGTTGTAAACTGTTTTTTGCCTATCGCTGTAAGTAAATAGGTGCCACTATGCCAAGGACCGTGCGCTCGCCCCCTGCCACTCCTGCCCGTGAGACAGATAATCCACCAATTTTCTCAACTCCAGAAGTATATAATAATCCCAACGAGCCCGAAACCTCAAATATTACCTCGCGGTCCAAACGACTTCGACCAGACTTTTCTCCGGAATGCGAATGGAAGAATTTCGAGGGTAAAATAATGAAGTTATTTACCACTTGGAAAACTGATCAAGAGGCCTTGCTTGGGAAATTAACATCAGAGTTGACCGAAATTAAGCTACAAAATGCAGAGATCCAAAAAACGAATGCTGAAACCTTAAAAACTATAGAATTTCTAAGTCACGATTACGATTGCATTAAAAAATCACTGCAGAAATTAGAAAATGAAAATAGTGAACAGCGGAATTATATAATGGAACTCGAAAAAAAAGTTGAAGATCTGCAATTAAGCTCTCGATCAGCATGTGTAGAGATTAGGAATGTCCCAGCAAGTGAGAAAGAAACAGCCCGGGAACTTACATCGATTGTCTTAAAAACCTGTGAGACCATCATGCCGTCGGAAAACCAACCCCTACGTGACGTATATCGTTTGCCCGGGAAAAAAGGCACAACTAGGCCGATAGTTGCAGAGTTCCTGACTGTCCCCCGAAAAAATCAAGTACTGGAAGCCTGCCGTACGTTCAATAAGGGTCTGCCATCGACTGAAAAGTTAAACACTGGACACATTGGTGTGCCCGGTGAAGTTAAACCAGTGTATATCGCAGACCACTTGCCACGCACCCAGCGACAACTATTCTTCGAGGCTCGATCGTTTGCCAAAACGAATAAATATAAATTTTGTTGGTTTCAAAACGGAAAAATATTTCTTCGGGAACGAGAAGGAGTGGACTCCGTTATTGTCAGCTCTTTGTCTTGTCTTAAGAAACTGCTTTCCCCTGCAAAATAACGGCAAGGTGTTTTGTTTTTGTTTATATTTATATTGCATGCATCTAGAACTTACTCAAACGTTACACTCTTATTTACTTAAAACTCGATTGTTATTACCTTTCTTACAAATCAGCTTTTTAAATTTTTTTCAATGTATTTACTTATTTTGTAATAACGACATTCAGACTGCTCACTTCATTTATCCATTTTGTCTAAATCAGCCTCTGCATTGTACATTGTACTACCTTTTAGAATCATGTAAAAAAAAGAAATTGTTGATATATTGTTATTACGAACATATAATTTATATCATACTTGCATCTATGTTCAGTTATTGGTATAGCAATATCTTAATTAATTTAGCCGCAACATCCAAAACAGAATTAATAATGATCCACAAAAACAACATACACAAAACGCACATATTTATGGTTGAGATCTTGATGCACATAACAACAAACATCAATATTCGATTCTGACACTTTAAACGACCTTGACGCTCTTGGATTGAGTGATTCACACCTATGTTTACCTGAGTCTTGCAAACTTTTCATTAATGACACTAATAACAAGTCGCTTAATATAATACACTTAAATATACGTAGTGTAAATTGTAACTTTGACAGTTTCCTTCTTCTCCTGGCTAGAATAGAAACATCATGTGATGTTTTGATACTATCAGAATGTTGGCTGAGGGCGGCAACAGTCCCACCTCTAGAAGGGTATGTTTCCTATCACACGAGCAAACCTTGTAATCAGAATGATGGTGTTATAATTTATGTAAGATCAGAATTACCTCACATCGTCACCGAACCTACTATTTCTGGTGCTAGTAGCCTGCTCTGTAATGTAAAGTCTCACAATATCTTACTTTTGGCTTTATACCGCTCTCCCTCCATACAAAATCTTGACAACTTTATTGATAGCCTGGACAATATCCTAACTCAGACAGCAGCCCTGAAGAATTTTGCAATTATGGGTGACATAAATATAGACATTAATCCGAATACTCTCTCCCAACAAGCAAATCAATACCTAAATCTAACTGCTTCACATGGCCTCCTTCCCACACATTTATTCCCAACCCGTATTAACTCCTGTATTGACCACGTAATGTTAAGATCTGACTATAAAAATACGACTCTGGTTCTTGACACTGATGTAACTGATCATAGACCTACGATTATTAGCATCCAACGTACTATGTCACTGCGTCCCTCTAAACATAGTCGCATAGTTGTTGATTATGCAGCTGCAACAACTGACATTTTATCAATGGACTTCAGTGGAATAATGAACGATCAAGACCCAAATAGTGCCGCCGAGTCTCTAGTTTCCATGATTAGTTCCGTCATTACCACTCATTCTAAATCGGTGCACATTCCCTCAAAACGCCGCGTCCTTAAACCATGGATTACAAATGGACTGCTCCGATGTATCCGAAATAAAGATAGCATGTCCAGAAAGTCAATGGCTGATCCCGAAAACCTCATTCTCAGGATCACATATAAGAGGTACCGTAATTTCTGTAATAAGCTTCTCAGAAACTTAAAGCATGCATACGAAAAGAATGAGTTTCAAATGGCGAAGAACAATCCTAAAGCTACTTGGAAGGTTATTAAAAATGTTACTGGAACTGGTCTCAATATCAAATCACCAAACGAGCTACTAAGAATATCTTCGGATGAAAAGACATCAGTCAACCAAGTCAACGAGTTTTTTGCCAATGCTGGTAAAAACTTAGCAAACAAATTCCTGTCTAGCTCGAATTCCTCGGAACGTCCTCTCGATGCCATTCCCACTAACTCGCTAGTACTTCTACCCACAGATGAAGTGGAGGTCTCGAATCTCATTACTGGGTTACGAACTGATGCTGCAGCTGGTTGGGATGGTATCCCACCGAGAATATTAAAGTCTTGTCTGCCCGCTATTGTCTCACCCATTACGCATATCTGCAATCGCTCAATTTATACGGGCTGTTTCCCCAAGGTTTTCAAAAGAGCTGTTGTTCACCCAATCTTCAAAAATGGGGACAGACGCAGTGTAGATAATTATAGGCCGATCTCAGTCTTGCCTGCTATCTCTAAAATATTGGAAAGGATCATTAATAATCGTCTGGTTCACTATCTTGAGTCATATAATTTACTTAGTAATAACCAGTATGGCTTTAGAGGTGGCAGGTCAACTGAAAATGCTGTTGCTGCCTTGGTAGACCATGTAGTAACTAAATTAGATAGTAAAATGAAATGCTTGGCGATCTTCTTGGATCTTTCTAAGGCGTTCGACACCGTGTCTGTCCCCCACCTCTTATCAAAACTAGAGGCTTCAGGCATTCGAGGTCATACTTTAAATATTTTTCAGGATTATCTGTGTGATAGAACCCAATGTGTTAAAATAAATGACGTGATAAGTGACACCATTTCATTGACCTTTGGCGTTCCTCAGGGCTCAATCTTGGGCCCTCCCCTGTTTCTTTTGTATATTAACAGCTTGTGTAAAATGTCCCTGACGAACTGCTCAATCTTCACTTATGCTGATGATACGGCTCTTTTAATACATGGTAATGACTGGCCTGAAACAGTAAAATATGCAGAACTTGCTCTAAACTCAGTGATGAAGTGGTTGACAGACAATATCCTAACCCTCAATTTAAATAAAACGGTTTACTTACCTTTCTCCTTATTGTCAACTAACCTCCCTACCCCGGATGCAATGGTGCTTAGAGCACACACTTGCACACTCGGTCTATCTGCTTCTCAATGTGGCTGCCCTCAACTCAAAAGGTGTGAGTCTGCCAAATATCTTGGAGTCTATCTAGACAGTTCTCTAAACTGGAAACCGCACCTTAGCAACATTATATCACGAGTTCGCAAGTGCATTTTTATTTTTAAAAAACTAAGGAATTCTGCGGACAGCATTACCCTTAAAACTGTTTATTATGCCCTATGTCAAAGTATCATAAACTGTTGCATTACGGTGTGGGGTGGAACTCCTAAAACAAATCTCCTGCCTCTGGAACGAGCACAGAGAGCTGTTCTCAAGACTATGACCTCAAAGCCTTTCAGATATCCCACCACGGCTCTCTACGCTGAATGTCAGGTCCTCACTGTGAGACAGCTCTTTGTCCTTGGTACTATTCTACGTAAACACCCTTTTGTCGTATACGACTCGAATGCCAAAAAACGACGACGTTTCGAAGTTTGCTCAACTCACGGATGTAGAACGGCCCTTGCTCAGCGTCATTTCAGTGTGCTGTCTAACCACTTATATAATAAAATAAATAAACTTTGCTCCATTGCTCCAATGTGTCTAAATAAATGTAAAACTGAGGTTATGAAATGGCTTATTACTTTGGGATACGACAAGACTGAAGATCTACTACAGATATCGAACCAAATATAAGGTAATACAATAAATATAATGTACATATGTTGTATATATGTTTATATATAAACATACTCATTCACACACACACACACACACACACTCAAACACAGGTACTCAAAGAGGCTATTATCACAGTTGCACTGGCTAGTAAAATAATGTAGATATAATAATGATTGTGTACTTATGTCTTACAACTACTAATGTTCAAGTATTAGGCGAGGACACTGGCACCCTAAACACAAGTTAAATCTTACATTGGGTGCCAGAGTTCATCGTAAACACTTTTGTCTTCGTAGTTGTAACGCTGCTAATTGTTTAGATTTAAGTGTTTTTTGTTCATTTTTGAGGTAATAAATACTTTATTATTATTATTATTATAATTTTTTGTCTCTCCCTCCAGTTTTTATCGCAAGAATTTAGTCAAACTTCGTAGTGTTATGCGAGACCAGCCACAGCCTCCACTGGAGCGCGCCGTGTGGTGGACGGAATACGTCATTCGTCATGGAGGCGAGAAACATCTGCGTTCGCCGGCTGCCAACATGTCGTGGGCGCAGTATTTGGAAATACAACTAGTGTTTACTGTATTTCTTGGATTTTTAGCAGCTACAGTCACACTTGCATTGGCTCTCCGTTATATCTATAAGATTACTATAGGAAGTACTGCAATTAATATTAAAGTAAAACGTTGTTAATTCTCAATTATTTATCTTCTATTATTATTTTTATTAATTTAAGGAATGAATTACTGTTAAAAATAAACCAAAGTATTACGATTATTTTTTTCAAGACTTTTGTGACCCCAAATCTGAAATATCTTTGACATCTACATCATAATTATAGCATGTTCTAGACGGATCTATCCAACTTACCAGTATAGTTGACCTTGAATTTTACAGACGGCAGATATAATCTAAATTGAAACACAATTCACGAATAGAAACCTAGCTTTCACCAAGGATACTGTTGGAATGCAGAATTGCAGTCGTCCATCTTGAACACAAACACTACTTTCAGTGCACGTTTTTGCCTTGTGTTATAGTGGGAAATCAATGCTACTAATCATTGTTCACCTTACTGTTGTATTGACTTCTAACTATTCCGATAAAGGGCTAATGTGAGTCACTGGACTTTAGATTTGGCTAGCTCATCCTACCACCATCTCCACGATTGTTCACCTGCTTTCAAAATTTTAGAAGACCTGTCATCCACACTTGTGCTATTTACAGCTAAGCTGGATTTACTTGTTATATCAGCTTTCTTTAAAGCTGGATTCCCACAGTACGTCTGTGATATTGCAGATGGACGCACGATCAAGGACTATGGATAGTCAGCACTATACATGTCTGTCCACAATGTCACATACTATGGGAATCCAGATTTAGAGAAAGCTGATACAGAAAGTAAATATTCCATCAAAGCTGAAACTTAGTTCAGTAATCCTCGTATACCTGCTGCACATGAAAGGAAATTTGGGAATCAGTTAAACAATTTCTTTAACTATGGGCTCGCGTTTGGCCATTATCTTACCTGATGGGAAGCGATGACATGATCGAATGTGAAGCACGCTTGCGTAAAAATCGCCAGTTCACTCTTGGCTGAAAGGGTAAATTCGTTACGGATTCTGTACTATGCTCTTTAACACCACATACTAAAAATTCTGCAGGAAATTGAACTTTACTTTTGGATAAACTTTAATCAGTATGGTGGCCCAGTGGTTTTCGTCTGGACTTACGAGTAGGTCGTGCGTTCGAACCCAGCCAGGCGCATTACTTTGAGTAATTTATTTCATCACCACTGCTCTCAAAACGGTGAAAGAAAATATTATGAGGAAACCAAAATTCGAAGACATGTGACAATTGCACTGGGCCTGCGTGGTGGATTATGGCCCACTCCCTCTCATAGAGACGCGGCCTTTGTCCCAACAGTGGGAACATTAATAGGCTGATGGTGATGATGAAACTTTTGCAAGTAGCACTACGACTTACAGGCGCGAAGAACAAATGAATGTGAGAAAATTGTACGTCATGGTTCAGTTAGCCCCAGACACAACAGAAGTTTATCAGTTCTGAGTAAGTGTCCTAAGATAACATTACCGTTGATATTATAATATGGCACTCTGCCATAGGGAGATAAATGACTTAGCATTTTGTAATATTACGTATAAGTATACAATTATTCATCATGACTTTCAATATAAAACCATTTTAAATGAGAGTCATATCAATGATTGTTCATTTCCTGAAGCACATCCAAAGTGTGTGTCTGTGTTAAGATGTCAGTGCTTCAAAACATTATAGTCCTCTTTTCTATATTAGTTTTACATAAAAATGAAGCGGCCAGAATCCTAGCAATGTTCCCAGTTGCGTCTATAAGTCATCAAGTAGTGTTTCGACCTTTGATTCAAGAGCTAGCAAAACGTGGACATGAAGTGACGATCATTACACCAGACCCTGCCTTCCCAAAAGGAAAAACGCCAGCAAATCTGACCGAAATCGATGTTCATGATGTATCTTACGCAGTATGGAAAGAAAAATTCATGTCACTTCCAAAAGGTCATAAGAAAGATCTATATCTGCATTTTGAGTCTTATTTAGAATCAATAAGACTGATGTTTGAAGCGCAAGTCAAAGATGAGCAAGTGAAGAACCTATTTAATGATAAGACTAAACAGTATGATTTGATATTCATGGAAGCTGCTGCCAGGCCGGGGTTAGTGCTATCACACATTTACAAGGCGCCAGTGATATTAGTTAGTTCGTATGGAGCATCTTTTGACAATTACGAAATAATGGGTGCTCCAGTACATCCACTGCTCTATCCAATGTGTATTCGTCAAAAACTGAACAACCTCAGTTTATGGGACAAAATTAAAGAAATGTATCTGCATATTTATTTAGAAATTAAACATCGAAATATCTATACATTAGAAAATGAATTGATTAGAAAATATTTTGGACCTGATGTTCCGCCTATACAAGAATTGAACAATAATGTCGATATGATGTTCTTGAATATAGATCCAGTGTTTGAAGGTATCCGACCTGTGCCTCCCACTGTGTTGTACATGGGTGGTCTACACGTGAATCCTGAAAACGAATTACCCAAAGTGAGTATTGATAACCCTACTTATCCATTTCTGTGTTTTTAATCTCCCGCGACTTAAAAAGCTCGTCAAACCGTTGTTGTCGGCAATGTTTTGTAGTTTTTGACAGCCGTTAAAGAAGCCAGAGAATGATGAATAATAATAATAATAATGTTATGAGCAGTTGTTCGGATTAAAATTCTGTGATACAAATCAATCCTGCAGTAAGAATAGTAGCTAAACCTAAGAGAGTATAGACTGATAATGATGATGTTTTTGGGGACGGTAAATAAAATATATTTATTTCACAGGAACTTAAATCCTATTTAGATTCTTCTAAAAATGGCGTCATATACTTAAGCTTCGGTACAAATGTGGATCCTTCACTACTTCCTCCGAAAACTATACAAACACTAGTGTCAGCACTCTCTAAAGTACCGTACGATGTACTCTGGAAGTGGAACAAAGATGAACTGCCTGGAAGAACTGACAACATCAGGATTTCGAAGTGGCTGCCGCAGTCAGACTTACTGAGTGAGTTTTTCTTTTAATTATTATTTTAATCACAGTGAATGGCAGCTCCCTTACCCCGTTGATCTTTAATTTTCAAAACCCATCTTTAGCAATCTGCTGAGCAGTTCAGTTTTTCGCCGGATATTGGGCAGTTGGTGGAACGATAATTCCATGTTTCATTTCATTCACGTCTCATTGTACTATGAAAGTGAGAGATAACAGATCTCCTGTGTTTAAGTAAACGCTTGTGCAGAGTTGTGCATTTAATATTTCAATATCTGGTTGTCCGAGCTTCGCTCGGTTTTTAAAATGTCTATATCTTGGGAACCGAGCTTTTCTCGAACCTGGGACCTGATAAATCGATTCCTTGAGCCGAAAAACCCCTAAGCTGTAACTTTCATGAAAATCCTAGGAGCCGTTTCCGAGATCCTGATTCTATATAAATATACAAGAATTGCTCGTTTAAAGATATTAGATGTATTGAATGCAAGTCATTATTTTGTCGATGGAGCGGCGAACTCATCTCCTATGTTCAAATCGATGTTGCCTTCAGTAATTAGTATTCCATTTCATTTGATATTGCCATTATCAAATTATTCATATAAATTTTTAATTGTTTTTTTTTTTCTTGCAAATGCCATTATCATTTTGTTCAAGACACGGAAGATTTTTGACCCATTTTCTGAATTCTCGGCAACGACGTTACACTAACAAAATTCACTGAAAATCCTTAAATAATTTCTAACGAGCCACAATTTTAACTTGCAGAACACCCTAAAATCAAGCTGTTCATAACACAAGGAGGTCTACAATCAACAGACGAGGCTATCTCAGCAGTTGTACCACTCATTGGAATCCCAATGTTGGGCGATCAGTGGTTTAACGTTGAGAGATATGAGTACCATAAGATTGGAGTTGGGCTAGACATGGAAACACTGACCGAGGAAGATTTGACAAACGCAATCGACAAAATTATCAAAAACAATGAGTAAGTCTCATTTCTGTCTGTAAAAATTATTATTTCTAAAAAAAATGCGAGTTCATGCTTTATTTTCTTTTTCAATAAAATTATCGTAAAGTATTAGAGTTACAAAGTAAAAAAAAGTTACTAATTAAAATTTTAATCAGCACTATCAAGTTGTTGATGTGGAAGAGTGGTTCTGATATTTGTTCCCAATAAGGTGCTACGTGGAATTACTTTAACATTTAGGCCAATTACTCATCTATTTTTTTGTCTCTTCCTCCAGTTTTTATCGCAAGAATTTAGCCAAACTTCGTAGCGTGATGCGAGACCAGCCACAGCCTCCACTGGAGCGCGCCGTGTGGTGGACGGAATACGTCATTCGTCATGAAGGTGCGAAACATTTGCGTTCGCCGGCTGCCAACATGTCGTGGGCGCAGTACTTAGAACTAGAACTAGTGTTTACTGTATTATTGGGATTCTTAATAGCAACGGTTACACTTGCATTGGCTCTCCGTTATATCTATAAGATTACTTTAGGAAGTACTGTGATTGATATAAAAGTTAAACGTACTTAATTGTCAATTATTTATTTTAAATTATTAATTTATATTGAGGTTTTCAATGAAAATTTTATAGTTGTAAGATCTAAATAAACCAAAGTATTCTCTTTTATAAAATTTTATTTACTTTCACCTGTTCCATTGTTTGTAGTCGAATCTCACAGTTCTAAGACTCACTTTCCGGTTTTTTATTAAGCTGATATTTTGCACGTAAGTATCGCGTGACAGTACAATTTATGATGACATGGAGCTGACCTGATAATGGAGCTGGAAGTTGACCGTAAGAACTCTGTGATGAAACGCTGCAAACCCCTCGAATATAGACTCGTTTTATTTGTCTAGACGATAAACCCCTTCGTACACTAGGCGACGCAAGTCTCCGATTTTGGTATTCATTGACGCGTGCTTGTGTTTGAACCTATATGGGTTTGTATTGCGATAGCCGCATGGATACCGAAGTCGTAAGGTATCGGAAACTTGAGTCGCCTTGTGTACGAAGGGCCTTACACAAAGCTTAACACCAAGCTATACAAAACCAATTTGTGTTTTGGGCCTTTTTATATTATGATCATTCCGCACATTAAACGGTCAGCTTATACTAGTTTTGCGTAGCTTGATGGTGAAGCTGTGTGCACCTTTTATTTTTTAATATTTATTATTATAAAGGCGCACACTTCTTAAAAAAATAGCATAGTTTTTTTAATGACTAGCTTGGTTTCTACAATAATCCACTACTACAGCCTTATTCACTTGGTGTTGACCATTGCCTGCTGGGTAAATGCCTCTTTGAAGTTCTTCCAAAAGTTTTTAATTTTAGGTACTCGTATATCGTAGAATTGCCCTTGCATTGTGTGTATTAGCAAATTATTTTGAACTTAATTCTATTTGTAGGTTCACATTCTTTCGGAATGATTCTATGTTCTCGCCTGCATGTCACTTTTTGTTTGCGTTTCTAGCCAAACATTACTTATAGGTAATACTTTTGTAGGCTGTGCATCAAAGATGTCAACCTGCTAAAGGTGATTACTGTCAAAATTTCTTTACAAGCACTGTTTTATACGCTGCTCAATAACAGTCTTCAAATTTTACACGCGACCGGGATCCCGTGCGTATTTAATTGATGCTCGAGGTTATCAGTCTGCCAATCATTAAGCTTATCAATTATATTAGTCTCTTATGATTATGGACTTGAGTTTTCATATCGCACAATACTATTTATGTTTAAGTACGTACTCGATTATCAATACAATATTACAAACGTGAGTATGCGGAAGTCGCATTAGATTCCACTACCGCAAAGTGTGCAAAAGAACATCTAGGGATAGTTTACTTCTGGTAAACTCTTATAACCAGAGAAGTCATTCGCCAGAGCAGTGTTTCCCAACCTGTGGTCCGCGGACCCCTGGGGGTCCGCGAATATATGTATGTCCGCGGTGTCATCTCTGGACCATACCTAAATGCTAATCTCTCGTAATCGCTACGCTTAGTTAGCACGGCGAACGTGCGCCAACGTGAGCGAGGCTGAATGAAGGATGTGAGTGAAATAAGTGCGTGCTTATAGGTAATTAAAAAACAAATACAGAAACAGATTACAAGTCGAATTTGATTTGAAATTACAATTAAATTTTTATTTTATTAAGGGGGTCCTTGAAAACTGTGCTTGATTTCCTAGGGGTCCGTGGCTGAAAAAGGTTGGGAAACGCTGCGCCAGAGAATCAAAGGAATCGACATTGCGCTTAGAATCATAAACCACGTCTGTAGATGGAGCAAATATGTGCTAGAGTGGAGACTGCGAATGGGCAAACGTAGTGTAGGACGCCCTGCTGCAAGATGGGTCGATGATTTAAGGAAAGTGGCTGGCAGTGGATGGATGCGGGCTGCCCAGGACTGGGATGGTTGGCGCTCTTTGGGGGGAGGGAGGCTTACGTTCAGCAGTGGACGGCAATAGGCTGATAATATAAACCCTTCTTCTCAGGATGATTAGTGATATTTTTCCGAGATGAACAAAGGACACCAAAGTTGTCCACTGTGTTCACCCAAGTGAACAAGGTGGACAATTTTGGTGTCTTTTATAAACCCTCAGAACAACTAGTGAGGATTTCCTACTAGATAAAAAGTGTCTGATACAGAAAGCATTGTGAGGAGGTTCCTATTTCTGGAGCCGTAACCACCAATTTCTACATATCTTGGAAGACATTATTTTTTTGTTTTCTGTAATAAAGTTTATAAAATGAGAGAAATTAATACAATAGGAATCAAAGTAATATTGAGTTCTCTGTTTTTTATCACAGCAAATGTTTACTTCCTTACTTTAAATCTATGCAGTAAGGAGAGAGAGAGTGATGGCTCACTGTCCGACCATGGACCATGCCCGGATCGAACGGCGCGTTGTGTTCCATGCGCGCCTCAAGGAGTGTCAGCATAATGACGGGCCACTTTGAAAAATGTAAATTAAATTGTTTCTAAATTAATTGTTTTCTAAACAAATTCGTTCACAACGGCATATGCTATATCTCTGTTAGACACTGAACCCAATTTGACTCATGGTCCTTTCCTAAAGCCACCTTCCAGTTCCATCATCAGATCAGCTCCATGTCATATTGCATTGTCACGCAATATACCTATTAGCAAAATTTCAGCTCAATCGTAAACCAGGAAGTGGATCAAACTTGCAAGATTTGATTACAGACAACGGGGTAGGTGAAACTAAATAAACCCTAGTAAAAAGGCAGCATTTTTATGAAAAAGGTACCATAATGTTCTTACTTACGAGAGGTCTAAACAGTTAACGATAAGCCAAGCGGTCCTTTTCACAGTGAAATATAGAGGTAGTGATAAACTGGTTTTGGATTGCCGGATTTACATTATTATAAGTATTCTTGACGGTCATACTTTTCTAGGGAATGTTTGGTTTCGTATATTTTGGTTTAGATTTCGTTTAGGCTTTGTTTTAAAACAATTTGCCATGGAAGACGTCCTAAGTAAATTGTAAGTCTAGGGAATGAGAAAATACTGTCTGAAAAATGGCATTGTTGGAAGCGGTGCGGAGTGGGTGCCGGGTGGCTCTAATAGGTTTTGGTCTTAAGTCTAGTTGTTGTGATATAGAAATGTAAAATACAAGAGCCAGGGCTATCCTGCTTTGTATCTTATAGGTGCCTATTAGTACAATTTTTATAAAGCTACATATTGCATAGCTATTATCGCAGGCTCTGAATCAAGAAATTCCGTAACGAAAATAAACCTAACACCCCGCATCGTCTAACGTCATTTCAGTTTGGCAGACAACAGCACAGTGTTTGTCTTTCTTGACGTTTCACTTGATTGACCATAGCCTAAAAAAAGAAAAGAAAAAACTGCAAAGGTTGATAAAAATGCTATATAATATGCAATAGCTTTACCGTGGCAGACCCCGAGTGCCACGCATATTTTGATGTTTCTATTTAAAAGTAAGAGAAAGAGTATGGTACCTTTCCTGCTTTGTCACACTTCTGGAAAAAGGGTGCCCATACACTATCCACTTCTCACATACCAACGCGACGTCTCCTTCCAGCTTTTACGTAACCAATCCACTTCTTCCTGCCATCTCCTTCGTGGTCTGCCACAACTCCAGCTTACTGTCTTAGCACATCAGTTTCAGTCAGCTACGAGAAAATATTAGCACCATTTATGAGTAATTATAGTATAGAATAGAAAAGAAAGTATTTATTTGATTAGGACACACACACACAAAAAAAAAATAGTAAAATTAGAAATACAATAAGAATTTTGATGAGCATGTCTGCACCAAAAGGGTTACCAACTCAGCATAAATTATGCTGGGCGAAAGATACCCAGCGCTGGTTTTCAGTTGGCACCAAGCAGTGACACACGGACGAGGGTAGGCAAAGAAATAAATTATAAAAAGGTTGCACTCCAGGAGTGCCGGTAGAAGTGAAAACTTTTTTGTTACTATGTTTTATTTTTAATTTGAATGACGTCTTACTCATTTTCGATCAGGGTCACGTGACCCTGACGCGAGTTTTGGTCACGTGACCCTGACGCGAGTTTTAAATTTTTTACCCATTACAGAAAAAGTGTACAACGCCGCTAAAGAAGTTTTCACTTCAAAAATAATAATATAGTAAAACAAAAGACGTACTACACGTCTTTTGTTATATATTAAATAATTAACTAATAATATATTACTTATAATTATTAAAAAGTTGTCTCTGTGATTAAAACCGTTCACTAACAAGTATCACATTGACTGAGCTAAAACGTTTACAAACATTTAAACTTACATACACATCACATACCCAGACAAGACTCGGAACAACTACTTGTTTTGTTGGTCATACAAATAAAAAAAAAGAGATTTTACATAGATAAAGTCATAATCTTGTAATCTTTATCAGTATTCCGTACTATCTTACGGAAATCAGTAAACTCATGGAAATGGATAAAAACAGTCAATAATCTCGTCAATTTTAGCGCCAGTATGGCTTAATATTGCGCAATTTTTGAACAACATATTTATCTTAATTATTTGCAGAAAAAAAATGCTGTGTGACATAATTATCTAATGTTAGATTGAGGTGTTGCAAAATATTGTGCAATCTAAAGATGTTGATAACATAGTCTATATCAGCTTAAATTTTTGTCAGTTAGAATGATTTGATGTCTGCAAATCATCATAATTATGATTAGCCTAAAATATCGTTATTACGAATGACTGTCATATTATTAGTACGTCATCGATATTAGTCATCATCATCGTCATCATCAGCCTATATTGTTCCCACTGCTGGGACACAGGCCTCCTCTCTGTGAGAGGGAGTGGGCTATAATCCACCACGCGGGCCCAGTGCGGGTTGGCGGATGTCACATGTCTTCGAATTTTTGGTTCTAGGACATGCCGGTTTCCTCACGATGTTTTCCTTCACCGTTCTAAGAGCAGTGGTGATGAAATAAATTACACAAAGTAATGCGCCTGGCGGGGTTCGAATTCACGACCTACAACTCGTATGTCGGGACCGATACCACTGAGCCACCACTGCTCTCGATATTAGTCGCCGAAATCTTACTGAACTGAACTGAATATGACATGAGCTAGATATTCAGTGGCTTTGCCCGCACTCGGTCAAGGACACGTGTTTTTTTTTTTAATAGGAATACTATTTTTTTTAATAGCCTGCTCTGCCCACTTCTAGGCAAAGGCCCCCCTCCACTCCTTCCACTTCTCGCGAGGAAATGGATAAAAACAGTCAGTAATCTCGTCAATTTTAGCGCCAGTATGGCTTAATATTGCGCAATTTTTGAACAACATAATTTATCTTAATTATTTGCAGAAAAAAAGTGCTGTTTAACATAATTATCTAATGTTAGATTGAGGTGTTGCAAAATATTGTGCAATCTAAAGATGTTGATAACATAGTCTATATCAGCTTAAATTTTTGTCAGTTAGAATGATTTGATGTCTGCAAATTATCATAATTAAGATAAGCCTAAAATAATTACGAATGACTGTCATATTAGTACGTCATCGATATTACTTGCCGAAATCTTACATTGAAAAATATGAAAATCATAGGGATTATTTACGACATCGATGACCTAAAGTTACCGTCACCGTAGATATTATCTTGTTTATTGAATTTTATAAAACTAGCTCATTACAGTGGCTTCGCCCGCACTCGGTCCACACTCATGTTTTTTTTTGTTTTTTTTTTTTTTTTTTAAATAGTAATACTATTTTTTTTTAATAGCCCTCTGTCCCATTCCTGGGCAAATACCCCCTCCACTCCTTCCATTTCATATTGTCCTCTGAATTAACAAAATAATAACAATTATGTGGTCATTATTTTTCTAAATACTTACTGACGGATTATTTGATATACTTACCTACTGGAAACTATTATAATTAGACGTTATCTAACTTCAAGTACGCGCGCACGTAACTATTAATCTTATCTCTAAACAAATCCCTCCAGAAGCGGTTTTCTCAATTGATAACCCCACTATCAATTCACTTGATAAATAAGACAATATCTAGTAGCTGTAATTGAGTGGTATAGAGAAACAAACAACAGAAATTCATTACAAAACTTTACGTAACTTTAAAATTGAACTTGCTCGAAACTTTGGTCACACATTGAATTCGGTAATTGTTAAAGTATTTTTAAGATATAGAGCGCTTTATATTTTTTTTATTATAATTAAAAGCAACTCAGTTGTATAAAAAACTATGTTCTTATTCATATTTATTTTAAACACAACCTTTGTTGTTAAAAAATACTATGAACAAAGTACTCGTCAAGACGAATCAAACGAGTCTAAACTCGATGGGTTTGTGTCGTTTCATTACAGAGTTCCTATGGCCACCTTCCAGCTCCATCATCAGATCAGCTCCATGTCATGCATTTAATATTATTTTAATTTAAATGAAATTCAAGATGGCATATTAAATGAAATGAAACCTCATTCGCCTTGTCTAAAAACTTTAAAAATATTATGATGAGAAATGAAAGTCTCATTTTTTTATCGTGGTAAAATCATCAAAGTGTCCTCCCACCTTGTGCTTTTCCTTCAATAGTCCTTTACTTTTTTAATTCACGGTTACCTGATGAGTCAGTTCCGAGGCCCTGACATCCCATGAGTCTCCGCCATGAGTGGTAGGGTGGAGAGGAACAAACTGTCAGACTTATCATCATCAGCCTATAATGTTCCCTCCCGTCCTTGGATTGGGAGGACTCATTCGATGCTTACGCCACGTAAAAAATACATAAATTGCGCTCTATTTTATTTATACTCTAGGGCAAATGCATTTGAAACTTAGTGTGGCAGTGGCACCCATGTGTTTTCAGTACGTCGCCGGGAAAACTTAAACTTAACGCAAACTTTTGCGTTTATTCACCCTGACTAGTTCGAACGTTTGCTACTATACAATGTTTTAATTCTTGATTGTGATTTAAACGAACACGCGACACGGTTAAGTGAAAATTGATAGTCGTAGTAAATTGTCAAAATCAGTACCCTTAGCAAGAATTTTCCGTATTTCAGGCGAAAGTAAATTGGAACTTTGACAATTTCAAATTGACACTTTTCAAGGAAAAAATTAGTTGCTTCTTCGCACACCAGAGGCACTGTTCCATTTTTCCATACAAGAAACGCTGTAAATACTGTAAAGTAAAATAGTGAAAATTCGTGTTCACTACATTGCGGCATTTGTTTCATTAACTGAATTTGTTTTACCTATAAAATCCGCAATGTAACGCAACTCGCGTTCAAGTTCTTGCATCGTCTAAATGTAATTCTATAAATTAACCACATTACTTTCCCAAACACTAACAAACCTTCCCGTAACATATCTCTTAATTCAAAACTCCGAACAATATGCTATCATCATCAGAAATCTATTAAATGGGTATCAGCCGTTTTCAATGGAACGCCTTCAATGGATGAAAGACTTGGCTTCAAGCCATTGTCGATTCTGTTTACGAACCGCCATAATGGGTGGATGAACTGTGCAGTCTACAAAGATGAAGTCTTCGTTTGGAAACCGTTTCAATGGCGGTTAACTCTAGGCTATGAGTTACATGGTACAAGTGACATGGTTCGTACGAAATTGAATATTGAGAAAACAAATAAATGCCGTTCAAGGGCGACTTACTAAAAAAATATATTTATCAAAATCCGATAAATCTTTTTAAGAGAGGTCTAAAATGTTTATGAATTTTAAAAATTGTTCGCCTCACATTTGGTCTAAATGTGTTAAAAAAATTGTTTTAAGCTTTCACGGTTTGCCTCTAAATTTAAAATGTCACTTGCGGCATGTCTTCCGTGATTATATTTGTTTGTTTGAGTTCCCGATATTTCGATGCTGTTGCAAGCGCCATGATCGGGAACTCAAACAAACAAATAATCACTGAAGATATCCCTTAAGTGACGTTTTAATATTTATGTGTTAAAAGAATTGAGAACCCATTATCTACTCTAATGCTTGAGCAATAGAATGGAATCCTCCATTTTACAAATTATCGCATGGCGTATTTGTGATGTTGTGCAAGTGGTCTTTTAGACCCGCTGATCAAACAACATGTCATAAGCGACGAGCTGTGAAGCGATAGTTACTTGCGGTTGGGTTATAAGTGACGAAGCACTTCTTGCCGATTAACCCAATTCATGCCTAAGTCGAATCACCCGACGAAGTAGTCAATTAATAGTTTAAGTGGCATTCACTGTTTCACATAAGGGTATTTATTGGATTCTGTTCAAACAAACTGTAAGATTATTACAGAATACTAAGTCTTATATTATCCTAATTATCATGCACAAAGTCTTATATTATCCTGCTTTGTGGTATAAGTTAAATTAAAATTGGTTTTTCTGACCCTATCTTAATTTTTATAATAGCATTGGGCTGATACGCGCTAAAGTGACTGAAAATCTACTAAAAAAATTTTCAAACATTTAATCTGAGTAGGTACTAAGTTACCACAAGGACACTCTAAATTTTTAAAAGCATCTGAGTTATGACTAGTAAATTATGAATATTAAGTAAAGACCCTTCTCCATTATTTATTCATAATCTTCTAGAACCAATATTTGAATATTCTTTCTCAAATCTCAACTAGATGGCGCTGCCCTAAACTTTGTTTTGGTCTGGACGCCATTTTAAATTGAAATTCCTTCAAGTTTGTAACGGTAATTTAAAATGGCGGATAGTTCAGAAACTTTTGCTATTCCTCAAGTCTTATTTGACGCATAAATATCTCCGGAATGTATATTAATTATAATTCTATTTGGATTAAACTTTCTTAATTACAGTTTCGGGACTGACGGATGAAACCATCACTCAGATTTAATAATTGGAGTTTGTAAGATACTTGTTAATTTTACTTTAAGTTCCGTGCTGTTTACAAGTATAATACTTAATCATATAATTGGTTGTGTATATTATGATTTAATTGTTATACTATTTTACAATTGAAGAGGTTTGGGCCCTTTAGCAACCAATCAATCGTATCGAAAACTATACACATTCACATTAAAATCGGTTGTCCATTAGTTGTGTGTCCACAATTTTATTGTGTAGGATTATCAGATGTTACATTGTAGTATCACTCCAAAACACTTGTGTCCAGCCTATCGTGTCTGGTGAATAGTTCATTACGGGAACTAATAGACGCTTCTAAAAATGTTGAACTCGTAGCCCAGTTCTGGGTCGACACTAAGAAACACTAACGCTTGAATTTAATTATCTGACCTTTGTCTGTAATCAATCTATTACGACCGAATATGGCCGAATCTTTAACATGTCCAATCAAAAAAAGCCATCTAAATATTTAAAAAAAATATTTTCGGGCGCAAGAAGAAGGATATGATGCTCACTGTTTTTATTCTGAATTGAAATTCAGAGTTGAGTGGATACTTATCCAAACCGTCAAACAAGTAACCAAGCTAATTTCTATTTGCAGGCACTTAAGTGCTCCAAGTTACCCTTATGCAACATACTTCCATTGGTGCTGCACATATGAACGCCTAAATTCTTTAGGCTTGCTGAAATCTGAAATTTGGGCTCAGTACCGAAGGTTTAAATTCCAGTGCATTCATTTGGACACACTTTTAAGTGGTGTGCAGTGTTCGGGAAAACGGGCTTTAAACGATAAAAGTTTTCCTTGCAACATACTCTTCCACAGCAATCTGTGGCACAAGTTTGAGCGCCTACCAGTAGCCTAGATTGCGTTAATTAGATACTTCTACTTAGCAATTTTGAATCTAGCTAATGTAATGGTTGGTGTACTGCGATATTGGTCTTTAGAATTATCCTTATAAGAGCAATATTTCCACATAATGTAATATCTGTTAGTGAAGATAGAAGGAAGAAGAGAATGGAATAAGAAGCAGGGTTTCAAAATAAGATTATGAGGACAGGAAGAAAATCAAGATCAGGGGTAAGACGAAATATGCAGTAAACTTGATAGTTGTAGTGTTTCCGTATTTTTTTACTTAGAACGAATGACGTCGAAGAAAATGTAAACGACTTTCATACTTTGACAAAACACAATAGGATTATTTAAAATAATTGATGATGTTACTAAATGTCATCATGCACAATATTAAAAAGATTATTACAAGATTTAATTAATTTTGCTATGTTACTGTATGAAAATAAGAAATACGGCTCTGTAGTGCACTAAAAATTGATTAGGGAATGCAATAATCAATATCGTTACACCGAATATATAGTTTTAGACGTAAAACAAGCATTTAGAAACTTTACAAATGCCTTTTATGCACCTGAAACGGTAACAACATCAAATTCAGTGTTTTAATTGCATTTCTATATCAATTTTCTAGTGCACTCTAGAGCCATATTTCTTATTTCCATACAGTAACATTGCCAAATTAGTTAAAACTTGTAAATATTTGACAGCTATTAGCGACGTTGCCAACTTTCTGTTTATGCGCCCTTAAGACGTCATGGCCACAAGTATTTAGAACTAGAACTAATTATAACTCTACTTATAAGCTTACTGGTTCTAGCATTTGTATTCATCATTCTTGTTTATTTTGTTTGTATAAATTGTGTAACTTCGAAGAAGTTTAAAGCAGCTAGATGAATAAACATGTCGATTTTAATCATAAGTTTGTGATTCAACGTTTGGACCTACGGTTGCTTAGAATTTTGATCAAGTTTCAATCATTTGTAAATTAATTTTGAATCCAAAAATACTTTAAACCTAGAGTGATTTGAGAAACCTTTGAGTCAAGTTGCTTTTGGCATTAAGTTTCGAAATCAAATCAGTGTTTTGTTTACAAAGGTTATAGTTTTGCATACAAATGGAAACTTTGTGTAAACCGAATTGGGGTGTCTAATAGAATTTATTTTCAACTGATGTTATCAGTGAAAGTTTCTTACATAAAAAGTCTAAAAGTAGTTTTTAGGGGCTATTAAATGTGTAAAAAAAACGAATTTAATACGAATGATTTTGGTTCAAAATTGTCTCGTTAAACTTTTCATCAAATGAATTGTGACTGAACATTGACACTCATGCAAGTAAAAGATAAGATTCTTATCAGCACTAATACAAATAACATGCGAAAATTGTTTTGTTGATTTCTAAAAGGACACAGTGAAAGAAACAAAACATTAAATGAGAAAGTATTTTTAGCTCCCACTAAACTGTCAAGCCAAAAGGAACGTTACACTTAATGAAATAAAAGACAATCTAGTTAATTAAATAAAGAGTGCGAAATTGAGAACTCGGAAATAGAATTATAAGATTAACGGTCGCCGGCTACATTTAGTGATTAAGGGAGTCACCAGAAAATTGTTAATTTGTTGAGACAAGACGTTACTAGGTTATCACTGTACATTTTGGTAAATTGTCTTTAAATTGAACCTTAAGTGTAATTTGATTACTCTTGAATCTTGACTACTTAGATTTCTTAAGTATTTGTTATCTGAAACGATATTTGGCATTTAAACTGTTGCGCCGTAGAGGTGGCAAAGTTTTGGGTTAAATAAATATAATATTCAGTGCCCACAGTACCTAAAAAGCTGGGTGTACCAGGTGTCCTTCCAGTGCTAACCTACGGAGCCGAAACGTGGAACATGACATGACAGTCATGCTGGCCCACCAACTCCATGTCACGCAGCTTGCTATGGAATGGTCTATGCTCGGGATCTCGCTAAGCGATAAATATGGAATGAGGTCTTACGTCGTAAGACCAAAGTTAAAGCAAACTGAAGTGGAAGTGGACTGGTAATGCCTGCCGCAGAACCGACGACAGTTGGAATAAGAAGGTTCTCGAATGGAGACCGTGCCGACATTCGTAGGGTGGAACGCCCCCGCAATACGAACCAATGACCTGAAGAAGGTAGCTGGCAGTGGCTGGATGAAAAGAGAGGTAGATCGTGTGTCGTGGCGCTTCCTGGGAGAGGCCTATGCACCGCAGTGGACTGCAATAGGCTGAAATGATGAAATGTAAATACTGTCGTGCCAGTCACACAAAGAAGAAGAACAGTTGTTAATAATTGCAAGCCTTCTGATAGTGTATAATAATGTTGACCATGAGATTTGGTGATAGTTTTTTTTCGGGAAGTGCTTTTGGGTGTTCACATTAGGAATTTCTGTTCAATTCATGGCCCGGGAGGCAAATGACAGATTTATTTGACCAACTTCCTTTCAATAAGCCATAATTAGTTGACTAACGGTGAAGGAAAACATCGTGAAGAAACCGGCATGTCCTAGAACCAAAAATTTTAAGACATCTGCCAACCCGCACTGGGCCCGCGTTGTGGATTGTAATGATTTACATTTTTTATTCTATAATACAATCATAATAATGTACATTTTGTTTCCATGTATGTAGGAGTCATCTGTTTACCATAATGTACATATTTTGTGGTCAATCGGAAGAGGCTCGTTACCCAAATAGCCAAAACAGAACCCTTGTAATTTCGTGATGGCCGATTTTCCCTTTTTCCAGATGTCACGGAACCATTTCCGTGGGACATTACATTACGTCTTGTATTATATTTTATCGATTGAAACTGCAAAAAATGGTGAAACATTTTGTTTTTTCTTTAGAATAATCATTGCCTCACACTAGGAATTTCTCCTGTATTGTGGGTGCATTTAAGAACGTAGAAACTCACATACAAAAAGTCTTAGACCCACAAATATTTGTCCCGCAACATTCGTTCGTTCAGCCACTGCGTATGCATTAACGGTTAAAAATTGAGTTGTACCTAAACAGTGTTGCAAAAATTCCAAAAGAGCCCGATCGACAGCTAAATCAAGCTTCGCATGTGTAGATGGATTAGCCACACCCTTCGAAGAGACGACTCCCTCATGTAGTCTACATCATCATTATCAGCCTGTAATGTTCCCACTGATGGGGCACATGCCTCCTCTCTGTGAGAGGGAGTGGGCCATCATTAATATTTATTTGCGTTTGCGTCTCCAATAAACGCCATTTTAACAAAATAACATTAATATCACTGATTTTCAATGAACCTTAGATATACGCTAGGACACTAAGTGCTGTTTTTACGTGGTCCAATCATTAAATGAGTCCTCCCACCCATGGCAGGGCGGGAGGGACTGTCAGACTCGTACTGACTAAAATCCACGGTGTCCTTCAATACCTAGCCCTTTATGTTCCGGGATCACAGTAATTCGTTAGTCCCGCGACTAACACTAAGTACTCCCTTCGTGACGTAAAGAATTTGGACATGGTGGATAAAGTGTGATATAGAAGAAAAAGAATCTTCTCGCAATTTTTAAAACTTCTACTAACCAAATCAATATAGGTACTAGATACCCGAAAGTTTAACATCATGATCGCTTTTGCTTTGATTTAAATCTGGAACCCGGAAACCTGTTCAAATAAACCTAATTGAATTTAAAAGCTCAACTTTTTCGTCCAAAAAAGTTTCAAAACCATTTGAATCGGATTTTCGTCAAGATAAAAGGTCTTTTCATGGGGCCAGGAGTTTGTTTGAGACCTCTAAGTGATTTCGAGTCTTTTCTGAACGAAATACTGATTGCCTCCTCCACTCAAAGTTTGGTTTACGAAGTGGATAAACAGGATTGAGTTTGCAATTAATGTTTTGGTAACTCGATTTTGATGGGTAATTGCAATGGGAATACAAATATTCTTTATTTGAAGGTTTTGGCTGTGTAAATATTGCTACTTTTGAATTTACCAGTCCTTTTGCAAGCAGGTTTTTGTGAATTATCGATTACTGTTATTTGTATCATCGTGAACTTGCTGATTTTTATCAAACGTGTAAAAGTTGAAAGAAGTAAATAAGTATTGTATCAGGCGATGGCGACGTTTTGTAGTCACTACCAATGAGATTATAATATCAATGTATGTGAAGGATAATAGGACATATTATTATTATGGGCATTTATTTTTACAATTTTATTCATTTACGTTTAAAGCATGTGTTGTATCACATCTAACAATAAAATTTAAACTGTTAAAACTAATTTAATACAAGCCCGAGGCTTCGTTCGGATTTCTCTCGTTCAAGTTATAAGCAAAAGTTTAGATAGCTATCCTAGGACCCAGTCCAGGGTCAGGACATGATTGTATCTCTGTAATAATATTCATCATCATCATTTTTCTTTCCAAAAAAATCTTTGAGAATTTTGTCATTAAAACTCAATAACTCCCAGAATACTATAACAGTAACCGTAAAACTGCATCCAAAATAATAAGATATTATTAGGTATCGTTCCTTTCAGAGGCACTTAACACAAGAGCAAAGTAAAGTAAATTAATGCTCCCTGGCTTTGTATTAACGTCAACCCTTTTCAACTGACCGGCCCAGAAGTCAGAGACACATGGTATTGATGGATAGAGAATAGCTATTCATAAATTAGCTTTAGTGGAGTTGATGGCAGGATTTGACCAAATAGTCTTATTTCGAAGTACTTTTTTGGCATTAGTTGAAAAATGTGATAGAACAAAATAAATGGTTTTTAATGCAATTATAATTGTTGAAATTACTGATGCAAGTGTGTAACAATCGATTTTCATGTATGTTAGTGAAATAAAGCTATATTAGAATTAACAATTATGTAGATGATGTTATTATGTATGCATCTGCCGTTTTTTTAAGGGCGCGCTCTCACCGCGAGTATTCACATGTAATGTAACTTTACAGATTCGAACATTCGAAGACAATAGAGCATCAAATGTCGCACTCTTACGTTACATTGCAGGTGAATGCTCGCGGTGACAGAGGCCCTTAAAGTTATTATTAAGTAGAGATCTTATAGCGATGTTTAGTAACGCAGGCAATAACTTAATGATTTTTAAATAGTTGAAGAAATTCCGCGTCCTGCACGCACACATTCTCATTAGTAAGAACGACGGGTTTAACATGCATACCCGTTTTAAGCGCGCTACCCGTCTTAAGGTGGCGGTTTGCGCCGGAGACCACGATAGCAGACCGAGACAAGAGACCGCGAGCGGAGATTGCTACCGTACCAGTCTCCTGCACGCGTAGCATGGCCATTCCATCTCTATTCTACCAAGAAAAGACAAAGTTATTTCATCGTTATTTCTACACAAACACAAATCGACTGTTTTTTTTTGCACAAATATGACACCATTCTTACACTATTGAAGAAAAGAACGTTTATTTTCCATATTTTTTACATAAACATGCTTATAACGCTAAAATTATTTCTACGTTCTGTCATTTTGTCTATTCTTGCGTCGAAAAAACCCCTTTCTACGGCGCAATGCTACGCCTGCTGTCTGTGTCTCGCTCGAGAACTGTCGCTCTTACATTGCCTACTGTTCTGTCGGAGTCCTGTCCGGGTCTCCTTTCGCGGTCTCCAGCGCGAACCTGCACCTTTACCTTGCCTGGGAGAGTACCTACGTTTCTATTTACTACCACCGTATTATATTTCTAACACAGCAGTAAATACTCTGACAAAGGTAAATATGTAGGTAATATTTCATAGGTCAAAATAATTATTGTGCTCGAATTAATTTAGAATGTAGATAACATTTTCTGAATTACTAACATACACGTAGGTAGGATAAATTTTCTACTTACAAAAGTCAAAGTTACTTCATTATACAAATTAAATTTATGGGCTATACACCGTGACTTTTTAGTCGTCTTACAAAAGTGGTCCACTTAATGTATCCGACCTAAAATACTTCTAGGGGAGTTTATTTTTTTTTTAATCGTCAAGAATAATTTTAATTTTAAATAAATAGGTACACTAAAAATATTAAACACCCTGTTAAAACGTTTACGTATCAAGCTGTAGAGTATACCGACCCAGCGCAATAATCGGGTAGATTATTCCATCTCCATTTTATCTGAGACAAGGGTGTTTCTAACTACGCCTTGCGTCATAATAACGAATTAAATTTTTATTATTGAATTTTTCAAATCTCTTAAATACCTATTTTTTTATTACAAACGTGTTCTAGTCATTGGATACATGAACTGGGCTGCTTTTGTAAGACGACTAAAAAGTCACGGTGTATAAAATGAAGGTATATTATTTTACAGATTTTTCTGGAAAATGAACCTTAATGGTTAATGAATAGTAATACTATTGGAAATAGTTCAAAATTAGACTAATTCATTTAAATGTTAAGTTGGAATTTAAATAAGGTTTTAGACTGTAATATTTCCTCATGGGTTAGTAGAAGAAATAGAAAGCGATTTTACTACTAGGTATACATTTTTCATTTTTTGAATTGGGTATTCTCGGCCACAAACTCGGCCGAGTTTACCACTACTGTTCCTACTCCGTTTTAGGCTATCACGGTTATTTTAACTTAACACTTTCACTGTCCGCGCAGCAGACACAATACCTAAACAATAGTCGTGGATCACATGTGATTCAACGGACAGGGAAGTGGTTAAAATCATAAACAATCACGGAAGATATCCCGTAAGTGACAATTTAAATTGTTCCTACTCCGTGTAAACTGGGAGACTGCGGACCAGAGGCGAGTTTCCCCTAAGCCAATTATATCATACATAATTTTATGGTCCACGATCAAACTGGTGATATTGTGAGTAAAGCACTCCAGAGGCCTTACCATGAGCTCTAAACGCGATATAGTTTAAGCTGTGGGTAAGAGACAGAGCTATACAAGTCGTCTAGCGTCATCTCTTTCCCACAGCTTAAACTAGATCGCGTTAAGAGTTCATCTTAGGCCACCTAACCATTCTGATAAAAAATACCAATAAGGCCTTTGTTTGTCTTACTAACATTGTAAGGCGTGCCTCTTCAGAAAGGAGAATAATTTAATACAAAAACCGTACCAAAACATCGTAATGACGTAAGCCATTAGGTACGTCACATGCGTACCTAAAGACTCCAAGAATAATGTACCAAGTGACATCTGGAAGCAAGTCATAAGCTCCCTAGCAGACATGACGTTAATAAAGACATCCCTTCACGATGTTATTAAATATTATTATGATGTCGTTCTTTAGGGTACCGTAGTAACGGTAGAAGAGGAAACGTTTTTCTTTTTTATCATATTTAAGCCTTAATGCTCCATATCCGAAGTGATCTCAGCAAATTCCTCCGGCCTCGAGAAATACGTGAGTGTCGATGTCAATCTGACTATACGGTTTGCGCAGTGGTTGAGCGATCAACTAATTCGATCCCCGTACGGACCACATAATATTTGTATGATCTCCAAATAGTTGTTCCAGGTCATCATCATTATCATCAGCCGGAAGACTTCCACTGCTGAACATGGGAGGCCTATGTTATTGTTGGAGGCCTTAGATGGTGTTGTTGTTTGGCCTTAGACCGCATCGCCGGTTGCGATGCACGATGGCGTCGGTCCACCTAGTGGGAGGTCTGCCTACGCTGCGTCCGGCTCTGGGAGTATGCATGTGAGTTTCTATGATTAAGAACGCACCAACGAAACAGGAGAAATTCCTAGTTTAAGGCAAGGTTTTTTGTATAAAAAAACTAAATTGATTCGTTTGATCCCCGATGTTAATTCTAAATCTTTGACAGTATTTTCAGGTAGTGAGTTGTTTGAAGGTCTAAAAACTAGTCTTACACGGCGTAAAATATTGTCGAGTATTAGCTTGGTTAAAGACTGATAGGCAGTTGCTTCATGTTAAATACATTCTGCTGCATTGTTAAAAACTGGAAGCCGATCCCAAAAATTATAATTAAATTTGGAAAAGGCCCAGGCAAATGATAATTGTGAATGCTTCTTTGATTTCTACTAATCATGACGTTTTTCTGTTAGATTCTAGTGGAAAATATTTGCAGCAGTCCAAAACACATTTCTGTTGTATGTTATGTTAAAAATGGGACCATAATGGCCCTATTATTTTTCCTGTTTCATAACTTATCTTATTAAGAATCCATCTTGAATAAATATGATAGATTGTTGGTATGTTATTATTGGGTTTTACTTGACTTTTTACTAATAACTTTGTATAGGTCATACGGAACCCAATGAACAATTTTGCTCGACTTTTGTATAACTCATAAGTAAGCACATTGTTTGGCCGAGAAGTTGCTTTTGTGCGTAATTGACAGATTTTCTTAATGTTTTCTATTTCTTCAATTACCAACTTGTACAAGATCGTGACTTTTTTTCAGGTCAAACTAAGCCCCCTCGTACACTAGGTGATGGCCATACAACTACTACCATACAACTTTGGTATACAGGTAACTATCGCAACATAAATGCATAGTTTCGTACAAAGGCGTTTCGTACAATGGATACCAAAGTCGTAAGGTATCGAAGACTTGCGTCGTCTAGTGTACGAAGGGTCTTAGACCGCGGTCAACTACATGCAATGCGTCTGTCGGAGTGTTGGGCCGAGCGGGCTGCGTAGCGCCAGTAGGGTACTTGACTGAAAAAAAAAATTCTTCCATCAGATAGATTATCTAAAAATAATGGACACGATTTTTTTCTTTTGTTACGTAAATCAAAATTAACGGTGAAAACTATTTACGTTTTTTAAGACAAAGTTCAAACGTATTGAAAGGGCCTCTTTAAACTTTTGTCGTAGGTACGCCATCTACTGCTAGTATATCTTAAGTAGAACAAACCTTTTACCCTTTTCTTAAAACATTCTGGTCCGGCTTGGAGTTTTATCCACCTAATTTAATAAAGTCGCGCCTTTGAAAGCTGGAGACGCTGCCTAAGTGAGTCGAGGTCTTTTTGCGTTCTATATGCTAGATGTATTTTTAGAGTGATGTAAATATTTGTAGTTTCCTTTATTATTACACAGTAAGTACGAGTATCTCTTATTTTAAATGAGTCGTGGCCCTGTTGGTTAATCCGGGAAGTAACAAATAAATGCATAATTATATATTTTTGTACTTTTAGCAGAGTCTATGTGCGTACCTCAATAGATACAAACATAAAGTCTGGTAGATGAAACAAGAAAATATTACCTAGCAACAGCTATCCGTTATGAGCTTCATCTTTTTATGATACCTATGCTAATAATAATTATTTAATTCATTTTATAACGTTAATGTCTACAAAATAACATTGAGTAAAGTAGGTAAGATATTCCCTTACGTATGCACTTACTATTGCGTAGGAAAAGGTAAAACAGAAAAGATTATGTATGTTGGAAGCCACACACACACAACACAGCTAAGTGTACTACTATCTAATCATGAAATCCGTAGTTTCGACGGACGTTTTGGGCGTTGTAGACAGATAGACGGTCGAACAGCTTATTTTTAGTAATAAGATCCCGTTTTACTCTTTTGGTACTACAGCACCCTATAAATACGAACGAATCAATATTTTTTTGATAATTTCACCGTCGCGTCGAAGCTTTAGATATTACAGTGCATTTGTTTATTACTAAGCTCGCTGCAACTTGTGATTTATTTTCTAGCCATTAAGGCTCATATTTAATTCAGGATAAAGAACGTAAGGCTCATATTGTGTGTTCCCGCATCTCCTATAAACTTAAATGCATACACGGTTGTCGGCACAGCCCGTAATGCATTTCCCGTGTACTTTTCTAGGACACGTTTTACGTCTAATAAAACGTTAGTATTATCCCTTTTTACAGCTATATTCTGTTTATTTATTGTATTGTTTGAGATGTTTGTGTGGAATTGATATTCTTTTTTAAACATAGGAACTATAAAATGTTTGGCTGCAGCTACACGTATAACCTAGGATAGTATCATAATTTTAAGGCTCTTATCACTGCTAGTAGGACACGGTGGAGCATACGGTAAAGGTCAGTCCGCTTGGGCAGAGCACCGCCGTGTCTCGGCGGCCTCTCGCGTCCGGGATTGATTACGGCCATGCTTCTGGGCGAGATGGAATGTGAAGCAGTCACCTCCTTCTGCGGTGCTGTATGTTAGTGAAGGAAGAGGAGGCGGAGTGCGTGAGGGAGAGGACAACAGAGGAGACGCCCACAGCAACGGACGTCGCAAGGCGATTTCCGGCAAGTGTAGGCGCGGATGACCATGCCCGTGTCGACGGCACGTCGTTATACTTTTTTTTTTCAGTATCCTGGGACTATCAAGCCTTTTTTTACGCAAATATTAAAACAGAGCACAAAAACTAAACAATTCCGTCCAAAATTAACGTCCTGAGCAACATTTTTTCTCAAAACCCTTCCACCATGCCGTTACACTGTCCCTAGATTCTTAACTTTTAACCTCATTTCATCTTTAGCGTCATCCCTTTCTCCCTCACCATATATTTCTACATTCATCTCTTTTACTCCTATGTCATTTGCGAAGTTTGGAACTAGCAAACGTCTGGTCCCCACCGGTGCAGTTTATGTTCGCGATAATGAATTAACTTTTGTTTATTCGTCTTCTTGACTTTGATGTAAGTACATGTGGTCCCCGGTTTTAGTAAACAGCTTGTTTGCGTTGAATTAGTAATCTCGGAGAAGATTGGATTTTGTTCTCATGATTATTTGAGTTTATAAGTTTATGTAATTAGTTTTCTGTGAGTGGGTGGTTGTTTGAATGAGAAGCTTGGAAGATGGTCGTTATTTGTTATAGTTGATAGGCGTTGCTTGAGGGCCTGTCTGTCAGAGTAGTGCCTACACGAGCACTGTGCCACTAACACAAGTTTGATGAACAAAATTTCATAAAAGAAGGTGATTATTTAGTTGTAAAAGCACCAAATGTGTCATGGAACCCAGGGTGGGATTGGATGACTGTCAGACTTGTACTCGTACTAACTAAATTCCACGGTGATCTTTCAATAGCCTTTCATAATCCAGGGTCACTTTTACCAGATGAGACCGTCCCGCGACCCTGGCAGGTTTCGGCCCTCTAAGAGTCCTCGTCAGTACTATTTTACAGGTGTTTTAGCGAGATTAAATCGTAAAATGAGTCCTCCCACCCGGGGCAGAGCGGGAGGGACTGTCAGACTCGTACTGAATAAAATCCATGGTGTCCTTCAATAGTCCTTCATGTTCGGGTTCAACAGTAATTCATTAGTCCCGCGACCCCAGCATAGGTAACGAAACCGTTTTGTGCTTCATCCTCCCTTTGTCCAAAACCTCGATGGAGGTAAATCTATACATTGTTCTAATATCAAACAATGTGCACGTAGTTACGGGGTCTGTAATGGGCCTACCACACGCATATGCTTTACCACAGTTTTACCTACGCAAGAAAAATACCTAGATATCGTAAGTATCACGATCTGTATGAAAACTAAGCCAGCAATTATTTGACTATTTTTTATGACGTCACAAAAACTATTAAGTCATGGGAAAACCAAATCGATTGAAATTCGCCAATCCGCTTACGGTGCCCCTCGTCCTGCAGCACAATTAACTATTTTAATCTTGAAACTGTCATCCAACTAACGATGGTGGTTTAGACGAGCGCGAAAATAGCCACATGTACGATTTTTGGTCGTAAACTAGCACGGAGTTTTGGCACGCGAAGTAGTTGTTCTTGCATTAACTAGGTATCACATATACCTAGTTAACGCAAGAACAACTACTTCACAACGGCATTAACGCACTTCGAGAAATTAGTTTGTTCAGAATCGTTTACTGAATCGATTTTTATTTTTAATATAGGTAATTTTTAATCAAAAATAATTTAAAACTACGAAAATTATAGTCACAATACCCCTGTACAGTCAAAACAAACTAAGATAGACCGTAAATCAAGGCAATAAAGACTTAAAAGTGTAATTTTATTTCTACTAATACAAATTCCGTCATTCAATACAAAATAAAGAAAAATAAACCTTACTACAAAACAACTAATTTAGTTCATAACAATGCATTTACATGTTAAATTAAAAATTCTAAATTATGTATTATGATTATAACATAATATTCTAATTGAGGTGTCTGAGGGTATGCGTTAATTACGTTACATGTTGTATATCTGTTTCGGCAACACTGACTGCCCAATCGCGCAGGTAAAACTGTGGTGAAGCTTGAGCGTGTGGTAGGCCCATAAGCCAAATCGATACTCAATTACAATGACTCTTAAACTCGATTCAATGGAAATGGTCGAACGTTAAATGTCTTTGAATTGATATCCTCTAATAGGACAGGTTAAGTGGTTTGGAGAAATGTCGAGCTGTGTCAACCTCAGATCTGTTTGGCATCATAGAGTAAGAAATGAGAAAGGAAATTCATGATTCTACTGATAAATGAAGGTTTTTCTTTTTTTATCGTGGTAAAATCATCAAATGAGTTTTCCCACCCAGGGCAAGGTAGGAGGAACTGCCAAACTTATACTGAATTATCTGCTTGCCAAATTGTGTCAAAATCCATTCAGCCGTTCACTTTTCCTATAATATTAGTAAGTCTAAAATATTCAAGAGGATCCAGAATGTGACAGCAGACCGAAAATTTAAGTACCTTACTCATTATTATGCTACGTTCTTAGGTTTACTACGTAAGGTATTTTTTTTTGTTTGTGATTATGCAGATTTAGGGGTGCCAACGCCCATGGGCGTAATACAGATGCATTAAAGTTAAGCTACCTCACCATTAAAAATGAATACACGTACACACAGTGGTGTCAGTAACTGGTATTCTCGTACATTTGGTTAATTACCAGCTATTGACATGCCATGTTAAAAAAATGGTTATTCATACATTTGAGTGTACCAGATATTGACCTCATCATTTTAACAAGTTAATGCTCATTAAAACATGAAAATCATGTGGAAAAGCATTGTGTCTGTCTTAAATAACGAAAAAATACCATACTCTAAGGAATCTATCGAGTAAAACTGGAATAACATGACATTTAAAACAACCGTCAGCTTAGCAAATTGTTAAATTTCTTGATGATTTTAGGAGGGTATTTTGTCATCATAGGTTTACGGACGCAATATTGCTTTACTTAAATTTTCTGTGACGCCAATATATTACAAGATAAATTATATTTCATTTTTTGTATTCTTTATGCAGCACTGCAAGAAGATTTATTATTATTTTTGATAAAAACTGTTATGCGGTCAATAGTTGGTGGGAGGTCAGCAGTTGGGTACTTTACCCTAATTTAAAAAAAACAAAGTTACATACTACCTACCATAATGTTGTCACACACACTGACCTGCACTACAACGAATAAAGAGGTTATCATTTTTTTACATAGAAAAAAACGTAATTTAAAATTTAAATGAATTTGGCTGGATTTCAACCACTAGACGATAAAAAAAAATTAAATAAATATTGTGTATTTGTTTGCAAATAAACATATTTTGTCACAGAATCACATTAGCCACATACGTATAATCCACAGATGTGGCTTCTATGCGAACTTATTCTATGACCAAACTCGGGTTACGTATATTTTGATTGAAACTGGTTTATTTGGTGTGTGCTTCATTTGGTAAACCTACTCAAACTCGAGTTATTCAAGTAGGTGTAATGTTGCCGATTGAGAATTAGTAAGGCTTTGGCCACACCGCAAATGGCACGCTTAGCGTTAAGAAGTTAGTTGATCGCTTAGTACTTGTTCACGTTGACTCGCGGGCGCGGTGGCGGGCGCGGTCACGAAATATCAAACATATGGCGTAATATCCAAGTGTTCACGTACGAAACGCACGTGCGGTGTAAGTAGCGGGCAAGCTAGCGACTGGCGCGCGCGCTCGCGTCAATATCAAACGCGTGAGATGTTTGTGTGTGTTCACGTCGAACTAGCGGCGGAGCGCGCGATTCACTCGCGACGTCAGGTAAGTTCAACCAGTTTGAACTTGTCGCTAGATTCTCACCCGCGCAAACGCCTGGCGGCCAATGTGAACACGAACCCGCCACTTCTTCGCGACCGCACCCGCCACCGCGCCCGCGCGTTCCAACGTGAACAAGTACTTAGGCCTCGTTCAAGGACATGTTTGTATTTCGGGCAGAATATACCCGAAATATAAACATACGGCGATGTACAAACGTACAAGGAGAAGCGGATTAACAAACGTTTGATAAATTTCTGGTGAAGTATGCTACGTCAAACGCCGCTTTGGACTCCGTGGTCACCGTAATTATACGGAGAACAGCATGCTCAACAGGCACTTGTAAATAAATAGTAATGATGTTTTTGTTTCGTTGAGTTGCGGTCAACGTCAAAATATGACTCCTCCCGACTCGCTGAACCATCACCTTAGGTTAGTAGCCTGGCAGAAGCTCCTTGTAAAATACTGATATTCAGCTGAATCCGGTTAAGAGGATTGTGTAGCGGCTGCCTTTTCAAAAAATAGGTATTCAGAAAAATTCGTGCTGTCCCTCTCCCTCGTTGAAAAACCCCCGATCGTGCGATGAATTTTGTCTCTCGGGAGAAAACGTTTTTCACATACTAAATCACGACCAATCTCTTAGATTCTAGTGTCAATCGTTTCAGCATATTATATTCTAGGTTTGTAGGTTTTGCTTTTTTTTCTAAAACTTCTTTGTTTTTAAAATACAAAATCTTCATTGAAGTAAAATCTTCAATGAAGATTTTGTCATAAAAATAGTATCTTTTAGGCGCCTGTTACTTTCAAACTATTATAAATTTTGAAAAAAAGAAAACCTATAAACCTAGTTTTTTACAGTGTCAAAAGCATTCTAAAAAATCTTTGAGATAGGATAACATTTAGGGGTAGGAAAACGTTTCTCTTTTAGTATGGACGAGCGCTCGGTAGACGATAGTCTTAAACTAAAAACCAAACTTGACTGCAAAATAGTTGGGAAAAGGCTTGTCAGATGATGGATTCTTTTCTCCTATTCGGTATTAGTTTCCCTTCCCCTCATCAAACCATTAATAAAATACTATGTTCATCAAGTACCGTACTTGAAAATTCTCAAATCTTTAGCAATATTATTAAAAGCTCAGAATAACAAGCGGTAATATCTTCATAAATACAAAACAAATAGGGTACAGAAGCGATCTCAAAATATGTACCTACTTTTGTTAGTCCTGGCCCGAATTCGAATACCTGCTGGATCCTAAGACAAAAGCCTAGCCGAGCATACAACGTTGCAGTGGAAAATCAACTTACATTATGAGTAACAGGGTTTGAATTCTCTTGCGGTAGTACAATCTTTAATTGAAGTAGGTATTGTAAGTTCGACCCGGTCAACCAGTGAATTTCTCGAGTTCAGTCAAAGTAGAATAGTTTAAGCCTACCTAAATTTATAGGGTGTGGAAACTTCTGCTTGTGTAAGCATACGATGCTTGTACTAATGTGAAAGCTCGTGAGGATGGATGGATGTTTGTTATTGTTTCACACGAAAACTAGGTACTGAATGTTTTCCCCGTCCGTCCCGACCGTTTGCGTTGCCGTGAGAACACGGCGGTGCTCTGCTCGAGCGGGGCAGTCTTGAGCCGTATGCTCGACTATGTCCTCCGGGCGATCTTCACAGTAGTGTCGACACTCAGGCGTTTCCTCCTTTCGCATTAGACACAGGTACCTCCCGAAACTTCCGAGTCCGGTGAGTAGTTGGTAGGTTAGGACGACGCGACGCCTATCCAGTAACTCCTCAAAGAGGGATCTTACCGCCGCGATTGCGGCGTGTCCAAACTCCAAACATACTCGTATATAAATTTAGAAGAATATCTAATGGAGGAACTCAAAACGACTTGGTTTGACCTGAGATTAACACTGAGGACTCCACCCTCTACAGTCGCGCTCCGACTACAACGTCATTATACACACATGGATAAACGAATTGTATACTTATATAAAACAGGGCAAAGACGATTTTCCTTTCAAGCCAAATTATTAGGTTTAGGATTTATTGCAAGGGACATTAATATAACACTGACAGATAAGATCAATATATTTCTTTCCCTGAATGAAAGAGGAAATTGACTTCATTGTATGGAATTGAAGACTGAGATGTTGGCTGTGATGAAAATTAGGATTACGCAATCTAAAAGGCTGATTGAAGGGCATTGAGAATTGCTGTTTAAGGGAATTGAAAATCTATGGGGCCTTTAAATGTCAATTGATTTTAAACATTATAAAATAAAAATACATTGAAAATAGTTTCAGATCATTACATACATCTGATCATTTACCAGCATTGGGCATAGGGTCCAAGCTCTTAGTTAGGTTTCCAGAGAGAGTAACCTCCTCACAACTCTGTTTCCAACATTACTGCTTTCTGTATACAGCTCTTGAGCCAGTCGCTTAACGACAGCCTCTTCAGGTGTTTTCTTGGGGGAAACCTGCATGTCCTATAACCAAAATTTCGAAGACGTGACTCTGACATTTATCAAACTACACCTGGCCCGTGTGGTAGATTATGGCCCACAACTTCTCACAAGGAAGAGGCTAATGATGAAGACATTTAAGATGAAGACAACTACAGTTCAGAGACATAATCAAAGTGCCACTGTAAATCTGTAAAATGTCCTATATAAAAATAAGTCGGGTTTTCCTTCCTGACGCTATAACTCCAGAACGCACGAACCGATTTCCACGGTTTTGCATTCCTTGGAAAGGTCTCGGGCTCCGTGAGGTTTATAGCAAAGAAAATTCTGGAAAAAGTTCTAAAAACGCGCGGACGGAGTCGCGGGCGAACTGCAAGTTAGCATTATTTCTTGCGAAGGTAGGTCAGAGGTAAGGCAAATCAGTACTATTAATGGCATTTTCAAACATTATTAAGACTAGGAGTAACAGTAAGGAATCCGAAGCAAGGTGCCAACAATCATTTGTTAGCACTCGCAGATAAAATGGCGGACCGCAAACAGTAAACATCTTTAAAGTAGATTTATAGCACTCATAAAATAGAGAAATAGCCGTAATAGTAGCAGTGTCTTTAGTTTTACGACCGTTAGCGAAATAACACGTAACAGATTTAAATTTTTTCCTTGTTTCGTTTGCGTGGAAACGAAATTTTTGTTGATTATGATTACTTTGGTGGCGGAAATTTTTTATTTGCAATTTTAGGTACTACATTTTATTGAGAAATCTCACTCTTGGCCCTAAATCATAATACCTGCATTACATTGAATGTTTTAGCCTATTTAATTATGTAAAGACAGCTTAAAATTGTCTAGTTAATCTAGTTTTACTGCTTATACTCTCCAGTTGCCAAAACTTCAATGGAAGCACGGACTCTAGAATCGATATTTGACTTCACCAAAATATTTGCCATTCGGTTAGTGTTAAACTATGGTAGAGTGTATCTTATCTTGCTTTTTGTTAATTAAATATAATTATAGGTAGCATTGCAATCTTTTTCCATTCTTTTCCAATTTTTTTTTTTCATATTTACTCCAGAAAACTCTTAATTTATCAGGTTATGGGGATAAATAATACTGCACTGTTTAAGGTTAACTTCGATAAAGACTTTTATTATAACCTTGATATTATATTCAGAAGTAATGTGACTAGTTCCTAACACACAAACGGGACGAATGTAAAACTGAACGGAGGGCAGGCGCGTACTATGAATACGTTCTTTGTCTCAGAAATATAAACAAATTAATTTTTGCTGATAAGTTATTTCTAAGAAACTCCAACAAAAACAACGTAGGAAGTTATTTAAATGGAACTAAAGAAGGCAAACATATTCCCCTTGATAGATTTGCAGAAAAACCCTTTGCCAAAGTATTTGCAGCGAACGATATTGAGAAAATATCAGAAAGGCTGTGACTGACATGGTTATATATTTTCTTGGCCCATAAACTTATTCATGCAGTTATCAACAACCTTATTTCCTCATACTAAAGTTAAAAATTGCTCACTTTTCCTGCTGTTACTATTTGCCTACACGGTTATCCTTGCATTGATGATAAACCTTACTTCTTCCTGATAAGATTTAATATTGCTTGTCTTAAGGATTTTGGTATATTGTAGGCCAGCAATTGTGAAATATTATTTATATGTTACCAGATTATTTCCTGTATGTATTTTGTAAATATTTGATCTGACTTCAAAGGGATGTTGTTGGGTATTGAAATAAGTTGCTAAGAAGTGGCTATCAGTAAAAAGCTATAAAAATAAACGTTCCTGCAGTTACGTCAGGATTTTCAACCTTATATCAATAGAGTAAGGTTAATGTGTGATTGGTAAAAATTGACAGATTGCGGTAGGTTGACCTGCTGGTGTCTGTACTTAAGTGGTACTCGTAACTGGCATGCTTGTTCTTATAAATTTATCGTAACTTCGTTGAACATTGTGGTAGGCGCCCGCGGCGTCAGACGTCAGCAGACGATTTTTGGCCACCGTAGGCACGGGCATGCGAGCAGCGAGTAAGGGCAAATCGCTGCCCGACCACGGACCATGCCCGGTCGACGGCGCGTAATGTTCCACGCGCGCCTCAAAGAGCGTCAGCATAATGACGGGGCTCCCTCCCAGAGGGCCAATGTCTGCAGGGGTCGCGGGACTTATCTCATTACCGTGACCCCCGAACCTAAAGGGCTATCGAAGGAAATCGTGGATTTTAGTCAGATCAAGTCTGACAGTCTCTTACGCTCCATCATGGGTTCGAGAACTCATTTGATGATTTTACCACGAAAAAAATAAACAGCGCTATTCTACCGCACGAGAAATTATTTAAATGTTTCGCGAATAAAAGGTTTAGGTACATACTACAACGTACATTGTTGGCTCATCAAAATCAATTACATTGTGGTTTTTAACAAAATTGAAATTAGAGCAAAGCTTTAGTTGTTTGCTATGTCAATCATTGAGGTTTTTGTTCTATTGTTAGTTTAGGCTCATTAAAACAGATACGCCTGGCTAAACAATAAAATAATATGTAGGGGAAGGGGGGGCATGACGGGGACGCGAGGTAAGATGGGGTCACGTACACATACAAGAAACTAGACTCTTGCGAACAGAAAACAATAAGCCAGTATGAAGCCATGGTCGATCAACCGTCAGCGCGACAGAAACAGTGATGGGAGTGCACGCGTTTATTATTTACAAACGAAAATCAGGTTGAGTGTCTTGTCGATCTAATTTATGCAGTTAAAAACGTCTTTACTGTAAGGCAAATATGACTACCCAATTTATGTGTTTTCTCGTAATGGTTGTTAGTGTTGTTTACTTTGTTGTGGTATAGTTGGACAAAAGTTCAGATAAAACATTTTTTTTTAAGAAATTATTTTTCTCTAAATTAGCCTTTGGGGCAAGACGGGGTATTGGGTATGGGGTAAGATGGGGTATAGGGGATCCTTGATCCTCGGCTCAAAAAAAAAATGCTACGAAGAAACAAAAGACCAGTTGTACCCAAAACGAAAAATGATGAGGATGAAGATACAATTTGTCTCTATTGTAATGATGAAATCATAGTTTTCTGAAATAATCCGAAGGTTGGGTAGGCTGCCAGCTTTGTGGACGTTGTGCTCACAATTAATGGTTATGCTGGTGTGGATGATGACAACACCCAAGAAATTCATATTTGTATTTATTGTGATAATAATTAGCTTACCCTATCTCTCCCAATTTTCACTACCCCATCTTACCCCATGGTAAGGGGCAAGACGGTTTTCCGAAAGTTCCTATTAAATAATTTATTTAAAAAAATTGCTATAAGTTGATCTCCCAAAGAGTATGCCAAATTGTAGTTAGGTTAATAAGACATTGTGCCATAAATAAATAAGCATAATAAACGTAATAATTATACTGTATTTTTTGGATTTTCCTTAGATACCCCATCATGCCCCCCCTTCCCCTACATTTTTATCTTTCAATAATGAATAAAGTAATTTCAATTATGTGTATGTTACGGCTAAGGCCGTGCGCGGGCGCCCGCGTTGCGTGCTGTTCCTATGAAATTTCATAGACCATCGCTGCGTGCAGCGGGTCGCCCGTCACACGCGGCGCGACCCGCCGACGAATTGAGAACCTCCTCCCTTTTTGAAGTCGGTTAATAAATACGATAATAACTCTGTCTGTCTGTCTCTTTTCACGCTTATACCACTGAACTGATTCTGACGAAACTTAGACGAAGATAGTTTGAGAGCCGGCAATGGACATAGCATAGTTTTTTATCACGAAATTCCCACAGGACCTATAAAAACATTATGCACGTACGAAGTCGCGAGCAAAAGCTAGTAATTATCATATATTTTTCTTCACATTTTCTAAATCCAACCACATAATTACCACACACGCTAACTGCTCCGCGCACCCTGCTCTAATTACGCCACTATAGAGATCTCTGTCGGACAATAAAATTCAGGTCAGTGCTAATGAGATTCTGAACTTGTCACGGAACCCTTTCATCGGACGCATTACAAATAACGTTGTTGAATGTATGGGATGGGACCAGTTGTGATTATCTTTTAGATAAACGAGGCTGCGGGACCTTGTAAACGTTAGCGCCGTGACCCTGAAATGCAAAGGGATATTGAAGAACCGGGGTGGATTTTTAGTCAGTATGAGTCTGACAGTCCCTTGCGGTCGACCTAGGACAGAAGGACTCATTTGATGACTTTTTTTATCACTCAAAATACTTTTTAATCGCACGATGGTCTGACCACGTGTGTTCAAATGATTAATTCATCATTCTGCCGCTTCTCTATGAAGAGTTGATACTTGGTACAAGCACATTAAAGAGTGCAATGATTCTCCCTTATAATAATCTGACACGCTCGAGTCACTGCAAAAATCCCTTCTTGGGCTCCCCTACTATAATGTTTGCAGGCGTGATGAAGTTTAGCTTTGAAAAAATGGACACACATCTTTTTTTTTTGCTTAATCAGTGCTTATTTTTAAAGATTATGGCATGACGCAATCATTCGAGTGTCGACCCGTGACGTCAAAAGCAAGGAAAAACTATACTTGCTAGTGACGTATATTAGCATGTGAATAGTGTCGGATCTTCATCAATTTTGGTTAGGTTAGGTAGGTTACGTTCTTTTAAATCATATTTTAAGAAACAAGTTTTCAACTGCTACATTTTGTTTATATTTTTCTTTGGAAGTTCGCTATCTAATTTTAACAGACTCAAAACGCGATTACTCCGCCAATTGTGTACCGATTTTCAAATTCTTTTTTTGTTCAAAAGTTGATACTTCTGAAGTGGTCCCATTGTCACCATGTCAGGATCTGGTGATTGGATCCTGGAGAAATCGAGGGCAACTCTCAAATTTTATGGGACTCACACATCGTTTGTTGCAAATTTTATGAAGTAATTTTTAAAATATCCATCCCCACACAGCAAAATACAGTCTCACATGAAATGAAAGCTACGGGAGTAAAGTCAGAAGAACAAAATTTTGAAGCATTTGATATTCTAATCGTGTATTTTGACTAAAACTAAACCTAGCGCTTCACTGTAAGTGCACCACCTAGGTACTTACATACTTCCAGGTATGTTCTGAATACACAAAATCTAGAACATGAACATCTTAGAATTTGTGTAACATGAGATGTTTTCAGATTTACAAAATGAGGACTAACTATAGCCTTTGCCTAATATTTAGCTCGCATTAATTTGGAATTCCGAAACACTGAGAACTCGTAATTAATAATAATAATATTCCACAACTATCACACAACGCCATATAATCCCAAGCTAAACAGAGCTTGTGTTATGGGTACTAGACAACTGATAACCACGACCTCCGGCATAGCAGTCAGGGTCATTAACCACTAGACCAACAGGCTTGACAATTAGGGTATTTTACTGCATAAATAAATTGAAAATCTGTTGAGTCCGTCGCGTCAGTCAGAATATTGAAAATAAAGAACATATTTTTTTTTTAATCATGTAGTATTGAAAAGTTAAATCGTCTTTAAACTCGGTAGATGATTTTGATTGCAATACACAACAAAAAAAAAACATACTGACGGGCTTGATCAATATATTCTAATTTTGTATGAAAACCCAATTTTTTTTTTACGAATTTCCAAATGTCTAAGAACAAACATTGTTCGGAAACATGGGCTGAGTTACCCCACGAGAGGTTTTGCGCATTTAACCTTACACGTTGTATATCAGATTTTTCCGTTAAATAATATTGTTTTGGAGTAAAAATAGCTTATTCCTACCATGTACTGTCCTTGACAAGACGTACTGAAAATATAATCTTTGAACAATATTCTAGTTAGAACCCTATCTTATCTTTCAACAATATTATCCTAGTTTTCCTATCCATCATGACTCAACACTCTTAGACCTTTTGTAGAAGTTCCGGTAATTAATGACTCCCTTCAGCCTTTAATTGTATAAGGAGTTCTCATTGTTCAGCGAGTTTGCTGTATAAACAGAGCCGACCTTTATCGGATTTATTATTTTGATGTTTGTTAGTTACAATATAAGGAACGGCGGTTGGGAAGTGACAGACGTTACTTCAATAATGGAAAATACAAAATTAAGTTGGCATAATTTAAATTGGCATAATGAAATTCAGAATTATTACGAACGATATTAAATTAGGTATAATGTTTTGCCATAAATCCTGTCGCACCTTAAATAATTTGGTAATAAAATAGCTATATATTACAAAAAATTGACAACTCCAAATTATGCCAAAAAATTGCATCGCCTTGTTTATACGAAGGGCCCACAAATATGCAAAACGCACAAAGCCTGTGAAACTCCATGACACCAGTTAAAATAGTTATGCCGGGGTCTCGTGACCATCTCATCAGGTAACTCTGAGACTAGAACGTAAAGGGCTATTGAAGGATCACCGTTGATTTTATTCAGTACAAAATCATCAAATACCCGGGGCTGGAGGGACCTCCAGCCCCGGGTATTTGATGATTTTACCACAATAAAAAAAAGGTTGAACAGTTAAAGGTTCACAATATCACACCCTATATTTCCACAGTCAAGTAGGGATGTTTCCTCCAAACAACTAAAGTCAATCAATAGAACCCTTCAAAATAATAACATTAATATTACTCTACTCAGCTGTATTGTTTCCTCTGTTATCTATTTCTCTGTTTAGATATTGTGTCTAATTGTTCCTGTGTAGGGTGATATTTGTTTGTTAACCTTGGTTTTCGCTTGCCTACTGTTCATAGATATACCCAAAAATTTATATCAAAATCAAAGCATTTATTTCAAGTAGGCCAGTTACAGGCACTTTTGAATTATCATAGACAATCAAAGGAATATTATTAAACACTACAAAAGTTATGGTGCTACAGTCCCAGTCACAAGACATAAAAACTGTGAAAGTACCGTAGATGCCCGTTCCAAGAAGTAGATATCTATGGTGAAAAACGTGTAAGAAACTCCATGGACATTTTTTTTAGTACAATTAAAAATATTTAAAACTAACTGTTGTCAGTGGTTTGGCTTATAAGTTATCCCACTGGAATATATTCCATTACAATGTTTAATTAACCGCCCGATCCCCAACGGCACGTTTTTGTGCCACCAAAACAAAAACCGATATTAATCCTTTTTTTTGGAAAAATAAGTCATAAAATCGATTAGTATTTAGTGGAAAACCATTTTCCTCGGGGGCTGCCCGACTGGCTGAGGCAAACTAAGACTGATGCTAGAGGTCTAATAAATTCTGAGTTTTGTTTAAGAAACTTAATTATAATTTATATATAAATAAAGGAAAAAAAATATGCATTAATCTTCGTAAACTTACGCATTTATAATAAAGTAAGATGAATATCGAAAAACACGTAAAAAATAAGATTCAAATAACAAATGTTTTTGTGACTTTATTTCAATAAGACTTTATCAAAAGCTACTTAATCAAGTCAGACCCACCCTATAAACTCAATAAATTCAGATAAAAGTACTTACTCACTAAGTAAATCTGGAACATTCACTAAAACATGGGTGGATCCAGAAATCAGTGTGATAGATGACCACTTAAACCCTTACCGGGTCCGGGACTTTATACGAATCCAAGGAGGTACTGTGTTAATGTAATGACAGGCACGCAGACAGTAAAGTGATTTAATTTTGACTTGCGAAGTTAGTTTAGTGGGGAATCCCGCTCTTGGCATAATTTTGTTTGGTATATAATCATTAGATTAGCATAACAATTAAAGTGTATGCAAATTATTATATTCTCAGTAAAGTAATTCGTCATAGCGTACTAACTTTCAACTCCCAAAAACGTTATGAATTTCGATGTACTGTACATTGTTATTTTTAACTTTATTTTCAGTAGGTATGTTCAATAGTAGATATTTCTTGGTATTTTTTTTGCATATTATCCCGCTCTTGGCATAATACTGTTGGGCATAATATTTTTTTAGCGTAGTACTAATACTTTAGCATAATGCAAAGGTTAGCATAACTATTATTTGGTCTAATTTACACACAAAGTACTTTCAGCTCATCATATTTTGAAAAATTCAAGATTGCTTTTTAAAAATTGTGAGGAACACGCAAAGAATTTAGATATGAGTAGGTACGTATATTCTCCGACTCTATATTATAGAAAAATATGCGTCGAAAAATTCTGAAAGCGCAGTATTTCATCGCACAGATTGTTAGTGTACGTAACGTAATGATACTCAAATAGAGATGTGCCGTTGCCGGGAATATTGCCCAAGGTGGGAATATAGGTGGAAATATTGCCGGCAATATTGCCGCGAGTGGAAATATTTGGGAATATTGCTTAATTTTAAGTCAAAGTGAGTGCGAAAACTATTTAACACACTTAAAATTAGCATTTATGGACCATTACCTACATTATATACAAAAAAAACATTGTTTTGGGAAAAATTGCCAAAATTGCCGGCAATTTTTGGCAATATTCCCGGTATTTTACCGGCAATATTGCCCATTGTTGCCGCACACGTCAGTGAATATAAGAAATTACACATATATTTTAAGATAAGACGTTAACGATCATTGTATATTTAATAAATATTGAACAAAAAGACATAAATTCGAATAATTTATTTTATGTTGAAGTTTAATCTAGTCAACGAATGCTCAAAGCATAGAGGGTAATTCTAGGAACTCATTTTTTACTACGTAACTTTGTTTTTTGTTTGGACTAGTTAGAGGTGAACATATCAAAAGCCCTCCGGTTCAAGTCCAAGATGTAAGCGAAAAACCAAAAAAATGGAACCTTTAAACCCCCCTACACCACAGCTCAAAGGCTAGTGGCGGCGACTTTTGATAATTATATTCACCTCCTAACTAGCTCAAACAAAGTAACGTAGTCCAAAATCGTGTTTTAACAATTTCCCTCTATATCTGTTTGTTGAGTGGTCTACTAGTTTTTCATGTAAAAACACATAGCAAAAACAACGAGTAAAAGAACCTAAACAATATGGAAGTAAAAAAGTCTAAATCTATATCAAAACTACAAATAATCAACAAAAATAACATTATTTTAATACACTTGTTTCGCTAATTCTTACATAATTAGTAAATCACCGTTTAGAGTAACGACTTAGTAGTTATATATGGCGGACTTGATGCCGCAACGCATTTTCTACAGTTATACAAACTGTACCTGCAGTAGATAATAAAATATACAGGTGTTATTTGACTGGCAACATTGGCAATATTGCCAAAGTTGCCGGCAATTTTGGTATTTTCCCGGCAGTGGCAATATTGGGAATATTGCCGGCAGTGGGAATATTGCCATCAGGCACATCACTATCTCAAACGATACGGCGACATAACGACTTATGAAGAAACGTTATTCAACCTTTATTACATGAACTACATTTTCTAATATAAAAAAACACTATAAAACCAAAGTGAGAAAATGAGATCGTTCAGAAAAATATTTATATTTATTATTAATAGACCAGCTACTGCCCGCGACTTCGTACACGGATCCTGTTGCTTATGCCAACGATAACGGGGTCGTCAAAATCGAAGATCTGAAACGTCTGATGTCGAATTCTTAGAGCCTGGGGATTCTAGATCTGATTTCATTTTTTTAAATCATCAGGAAATGCCAATCAGACTAAACAACTCTTGCTTCTTAGCAAGAGTCATTCCTGATGTATATAATTATTATAGTGTAGTTGGGTTCTTGGAGTTCCACATCAGGTGTTCCAGATCTTCAATTTTTTATACAGCAACAGAGAGTGTTTATCAGGCTGAACAAGTCTTTCTAAGACGTCGTTCCTGTATGTGGCATAGTGTAGCTGGGCTCTTGGTGTTCCAAATCAGGTGTTGTCACCATCATCAGCAGCTTATCATGTGCCCACTGCTGGGACACAGGCCTCCTCTCTATGAGAAGGAGTGGGCCATAATCCACCACGTAGGCCCATTGCGGATTGGTGGATGTCACATATCTTCGAATTTTTGGTTCTTGGACATGCCGGTTTCCTCACGATGTTTTCCTTGACCGTTTTGAGAGCAGTGATGATGAAATAAATTACACAAAGTAATGCGCCTGCGCGGGGTTCGAACCCTGGATCTACACCTCGTAAGTAGGGACCGATATCACTGGGCCACCACTGTTCTAACAGGATTATTAATAACCACGAAATTTTTTCTAACAATATTTCTAATAAACCAAAATAACTCAGTAGCTTTTCAACCAACCCGTTATGCAGAAAGATACTCGTATAACCAATATAAATAAGTCTAGAAATAAATTGGCTTCAGCAGCGTAGGTAACCAATTATCTAGAATATACCTTCAGTGAATTCTTCCTGCATATTTTATGTTGAAAATTCTTTACTAGAATTCTCAGGTTTCATATCGGAAATATTCTTTGAACTGAGAAACTGAATTATCAATGCCTATGAAATAACAAACCAAGAAATGTTTGAACTGAAATAATGATAAAGATATATTCATTTCTAAGTATTTGTGGTACATTGAGATCTTATATATGTCGGAGCACCTCATTGCTATAACCTTCTTAACGAACTCCGAGCACTGGTGAGGTGGCCATTAGCTGTAACGTCAGTTTTTGACAGTGAAGTAAGTTGCACAGGGCACACTGCCATGTACTCGTTGGACGTTATTTCCAAAAGCTTTAATGACTGGACTATAGTTACAAGCAGGGACCGAAAACCTTTATAAATTACGGTACAGGTATTAAAGAATTTCGGTTATTTTTCAGATTTAGGTTACCGCTATCTGGGTAACCAGACCGAAGAAAAATGTAACCTCTATTCAGGTTACCGTTTTTACCGGTTAACTAAAGATAACGACTCTTTGTGACACACACATGCGATGCTCGCCCTGTGACTATTGCCGACGGCACGTTTGAAGTGTGCAAGATAGGGGTAATTTTTATTTCGGTAACCGGTATTAATACTGGTTATGTCTTCACTTTTAATATTAAAGGTAATCTTTAAAATTACCTGTAAAAGAAAAAAAAAGGTTGTTACCGAAAATATACCGGTATTGTTGATACCGGTTTCGGTCACTGGTTACAAGTGAAGCTGTGATGACCAAGCCTTCAATATCCCTCACCCACGCCCCGCACGCAGATTACATCCCTCACCTACATTTGCACGAAGAGTCCCAACTAGAACACCTGATACTAGTTGTAAGACTTTATATATGACTAGCTGTGCCCGCGACTTCCTTCGCGTGGAAATTGACAAAGTTTCATACAAACTTTCAGCCCCTTTTTTATTCCCTTGATGGTAGAATTGATAAAAATCCTTTCTTAGCTGATGCCTACGTCATAACGTCTACCTGCATGCCAAATTTCAGCCTGATCCGTCCAGTGGTTTGGGCTGTGCGTTGATAGATCACAATGTCAGTCAGTCACCTTAGAGTTTTATATATTTAGATAGATATTGGCAAAACCTTGATGCACATGACTATAACGTATAAAACAAAGTCGCTTCCCGCTGTCTGTCTGTTCTCATGTATGCTTAGATCTTTTATACTCCGCAACGCATTTGGATGCGGATGGGAATAAAAGGTACGCACATCGTCACATCTAGGTGTCAATCGAACCTAACCTGACGTCCACATTAAGCCGCGTACAGACATCGCGAGGCGTGCGACACGAATGTAGTAGTAATGCGCCTGCGCGGGGTTCGAACCCTGGATCTACACCTCGTAAGTAGGGACCGATATCACTGGGCCACCACTGTTCTAACAGGATTATTAATAACCACGAAATTTTTTCTAACAATATTTCTAATAAACCAAAATAACTCAGTAGCTTTTCAACCAACCCGTTATGCAGAAAGATACTCGTATAACCAATATAAATAAGTCTAGAAATAAATTGGCTTCAGCAGCGTAGGTAACCAATTATCTAGAATATACCTTCAGTGAATTCTTCCTGCATATTTTATGTTGAAAATTCTTTACTAGAATTCTCAGGTTTCATATCGGAAATATTCTTTGAACTGAGAAACTGAATTATCAATGCCTATGAAATAACAAACCAAGAAATGTTTGAACTGAAATAATGATAAAGATATATTCATTTCTAAGTATTTATGGTACATTGAGATCTTATATATGTCGGAGCACCTCATTGCTATAACCTTCTTAACGAACTCCGAGCACTGGTGAGGTGGCCATTAGCTGTAACGTCAGTTTTTGACAGTGAAGTAAGTTGCACAGGGCACACTGCCATGTACTCGTTGGACGTTATTTCCAAAAGCTTTAATGACTGGACTATAGTTACAAGCAGGGACCGAAAACCTTTATAAATTACGGTACAGGTATTAAAGAATTTCGGTTATTTTTCAGATTTAGGTTACCGCTATCTGGGTAACCAGACCGAAGAAAAATGTAACCTCTATTCAGGTTACCGTTTTAATACCGGTTAACTAAAGATAACGACTCTTTGTGACACACACATGCGATGCGCGCCCTGTGACTATTGCCGACGGCACGTTTGAAGTGTGCAAGATAGGGGTAATTTTTATTTCGGTAACCGGTATTAATACTGGTTATGTCTTCACTTTTAATATTAAAGGTAATCTTTAAAATTACCTGTAAAAGAAAAAAAAAGGTTGTTACCGAAAATATACCGGTATTGTTGATACCGGTTTCGGTCACTGGTTACAAGTGAAGCTGTGATGACCAAGCCTTCAATATCCCTCACCCACGCCCCGCACGCAGATTACATCCCTCACCTACATTTGCACGAAGAGTCCCAACTAGAACACCTGATACTAGTTGTAAGACTTTATATATGACTAGCTGTGCCCGCGACTTCCTTCGCGTGGAAATTGACAAAGTTTCATACAAACTTTCAGCCCCTTTTTTATTCCCTTGATGGTAGAATTGATAAAAATCCTTTCTTAGCTGATGCCTACGTCATAACGTCTACCTGCATGCCAAATTTCAGCCTGATCCGTCCAGTGGTTTGGGCTGTGCGTTGATAGATCACAATGTCAGTCAGTCACCTTAGAGTTTTATATATTTAGATAGATATTGGCAAAACCTTGATGCACATGACTATAACGTATAAAACAAAGTCGCTTCCCGCTGTCTGTCTGTTCTCATGTATGCTTAGATCTTTTATACTCCGCAACGCATTTGGATGCGGATGGGAATAAAAGGTACGCACATCGTCACATCTAGGTGTCAATCGAACCTAACCTGACGTCCACATTAAGCCGCGTACAGACATCGCGAGGCGTGCGACACGAATGGTTCGTCTCGACTCTCGCATGCCTCGGGCTGTGTGGACGTGTGTGCTCACAGTGAGCATTCGCGCCATACGATTGTTGCGAACGCCGCCTCAGTACGAGCCGTGCGCTCCGGACAGGTGTTGTTTGCTTGCTCAGCTTGAGCATGTTTCGTCGGGACGCACGTATAAATGTACCATCGTATGCCTCAGGTTGAGGCATGCGAGACGAACCATTCGTGTCGCACGCCTCGCGATGTCTGTACGCGGCTTTACGGTAGCAACATGGACATACCAACTAACGTGGACACGTTTAAAATATACCCACGGAAATTAGTACACGCTCCGCCACACCACGCCACGCCACGATTAAATCGCAACGCATCCGCAATTTCACAGCTCCAACACTGTTGGTAACGCAGGTAACGTTTCCAGTTATGTGAACCACGCTAAATTGCGGGCAAGCTAGCATAAACGTGTTCTGGTAATTGCCTGAATTAGGACAAATTTTCGTGTCGATCGGGAATTTTAGCGTGTACTAACGATAAATGGATAGCTGATGTTTATCTGGATCTATTGTTATTTTGCTTTGATTGTGGCTTTTATTGTAAGTTGCCAACATTATTATAAGAATAAGAAGAGCTATGGTGTTTGGAAACGCCGCCAGAGGCGCTGGTGTAACGTGAGGTCTTTGAAGTGTCAAATGTAATTGTTCGTATAATCTATCATCTAATCTAATATGTTTAAACGAGCAATTCTTGTATATTTATATACACCGTGACTTTTTAGTCGTCTTACAAAAGGGGTCCACATAATGTATCCGACCTAAAATACCTCTTGGCAAGTTTTTTTTTTTTTTTATCGTTGATAATATTTTTTATTTTGACATTAGAAATATGAAACACCCTGTTAAAATGTTTACGTATCAAGCTGTAGAGAATACCTACCCAGCGCAATAAGTAGGGCAGATCATTTCATTCCATTTTCTGTGAGACAAGGGTGTTTCTAACTACGCCTTACGTCATAATAAGGAATTGAAATTTGATTATTTAATTTTTCAAATCTCATAAATACCTATTTTTTTTATTTTAATGTGTTCTAATCATTGGATACATGAACTGGGCTCCTTTTGTAAGACGACTAAAAAGTCACGGTGTATAATCAGGATCTCGGAAACGGCTCCAAGGATTTTTATGAAAGTTACAGATTAGGGGTTTTTCGACACAAGGAATCGATTTATCAAGATCCCAGGTTCGAGAAAAGCTCGGTTCCCAAGATATATACATTTTAAAAACCGAGCGAAGCTCGGTCAACCAGATATTCTCATTAAAGTAAGGGAGCTTACCCATGTGGCGCGATGCGAATCGATTGCAATTCGACCGATTCCAACTACAAGTGAAAATCAACCTTGTCACTAAGAAATCATGATTGCAATTCGTAGCGTACTTTAAGCACGTACGGCATTTATTTTATGGTAAAAAAAAAGAATAATCGTCTCTAGTGTGCGAGGAAGAAACTTTTTATGTTCCATCAAATTAACGTCACAGTTCCCGTTTACGTCACGAAAACGTGCTAGGCAGTGGTAAGGCCTTCTCAGGTAAGGTAAGGCCCACCTCTGCTAGTGATAGGCTTCTACTATCACAGGTAGGTATCGGCAGGTGATCGCTTAAGCGTCACCGTAGCTTGAAGTTGCCCGGGGTGAACTCGTTGGAAGGTGTGTACCACCAACCACAAAAATTAAATTATTTTAGTGTAGGTATTATCCTACTACTATTATAAAGGCGAAAGTTTGTAAGTATGGATGTATGGATGTTTGTTACTCTTTCACGCTAAAACCACTGAACGGATTTGGCTAAAATTTGGTACACAGATAGTTTATAACCTGGATTAACACATAGGGTAGCTTTTATCCCGATTTTATGTTCCCGTGGGATAATTTTCGAGTTGTAGCGGGTGAAGCCGCTGGCAACAGCTAGTTATTTTATAAAAATTAAAAAAAGGTATAAAGAAAATTAGTAAGATTTTTTTTTTTAACTGTTGAAAGCATGAATGAAACGCTTTAAAAGCCATAAATACTTGTCGAGTAAGATTCACACAGACAAGGAAAACATGGCACAAAAGAGAACTCACTCAGCGTCAGATAGAACAAGGCTTACAACGATCATTTTACTGCAACATTTCCTGCTTTATAGTCCATTGCAATATATCTTCATATAAAGTTACCGAAGCACAGTTGAAATCGCGCAATGGAAACCCAAATCCTGAATTATCGTGTTCCATTCGAATTTGGAACACAAATTGTGAGCGGCCAAAACAAGACTTATGCCAGCCAGTTTTAGTGATAAAAAATATATTGTTGTCCATTATCTTGTGAAACTAGTATAGCGCGTGAGTTTACCAGCTTTGAATTTCATTACTACGCGTAACCTACCTACCTTAGATTATAGAATTTCCTGATTCCTTGTAAGCCAATGAGAATTGAAGCCAGAAACAGAAGAAAGTTTATCCCCTTCGTTCGATTGGTACGTAAAATAATGTAACGTAATCCGTATGCGTGGCGCTCACTCACATATTTTATAAAAAAGTGGCTTCACCAAAGACGTTATAATAATAATATTCCACAACTATCGCACAACGCCACCTAGTCTCAAGCTAAGCAGAGCTTGTTTTATGGGTACTAGACAACTGATAAACATACTTATATATTTCTAAATACATACATATTCTAGATAAATTACACCCAGACACAGAACCAACCAATCGAAACCACGACCTCCAGCATAGCAGTCAGGGTCACTAACCACTAGACCAATAGGCCAGTCCGTTACGACAATTTAAATCTTAGAGTGCCAGGTTTGATGATACCGTAATATAAACAAGAATCTCGTTAAAATAACATCAACAATCTTCAACCAAATAATTAAATAAGTAAATAAAAAAAAAATATACAAAGTGATATTTTATTAAATTACGAATTAATCAAAACATCAACTTTCAGAACGCACCCTTTTAATCTTAACCCTTCATAAATGATAACCGGTTTTATAGACCCTACGTAAGAGACTAACAAAGATGCATAATTAGCCTATAATCCTAGTGACATCACAATTACTGCATTGTTTCTTGTCTTAACTTGATTATTCCCTATTATTATTATTATTGTCTTGTTGATGGTGGCGCGTATGTCGGATCGTTTGGTTGCCTTCAAAATTGTTGAGCTAAATGTTGCTGATACCATGCGTCATGTTTATCAAATAAGTGATTTCATTTTCATTGATTGTGACACAACTTTTTATAACAAACAAACAAACAAACACAGATAAAATGTCACCCGAATACTGTCTATAGGCAATTTCGTAACCCTGCCGAGCGACTGCGCAAATCGTACGTAATAAATGTATTGTATTGAGCATTGTATTGAAATTTATACCCTAGAGAATTGATACGATTTTATTATCCACTGCTTTTATTTATTTGGAAGATATGACGACTTTTATTTATAGGGTTAAAAGGACAAATTGGTTGGATATGAATTATCTGGATTGCTTTTTTAGGTTTAAAAAATGTGTTTTAACTCATTGGAGCGTTGCTAGAACTTATTTATTTTTGTTTGACATAATTCTTCTTAGAAAAATGCAGAAGCCAACGAACTTTACTTTTTACTACCCACCCAGATTTTCATGAAAATAAAATTATACTATTAAATATTAGGTACTCACTACGGGGTATTCCCATCTGAGCAACTATTTCCTACTAATACTAAAAATGCTTCTATGAAAATAGTTGCTCAGATGGGAATACTGATATCTAAAAATTCTGACCTGCTGAAAATGTAACTTTTAATGGATAAACTTTTTTTTTAATATAAAATAGCTGTTGTTGAGTTTAAGTCTAGATCCCGACATTAGGATTCTGACACTATCATAATTATGATTGTGACCCTTTCAAACAAAATAAGAATTTTCCATCGATTCAGGCGTCGTCCAGAAATCGGGAAACATAATGTAATAAAAAAAGGATTCCGTCGAATAGAGAACCTCTTCCTTTTATTGAAGTCGGATAAAATCGATTTCATATTTAATTTTTCAAGTATATTGTCATGTATCTTAATAGCGTGAAAAAAAAACTACCTTCATTCATTTCACAGTTTATTTTGTCAAGTTGCATCAATATATTTCTCCAAAAGATATGCCCCGGGTGAGGATCGAACTCACGACCTTAAGATTATGAGACTTACGCGCTGCCTACTGCGCCACCGAGGCTGGTGAATCTCGGACGAAATAAGCTATCTACATACTTTCTCCCGGATTTTCTTTTAAGCCAATAATATTTTAAAAGAAGATGAAGGTAAATGTACAGAAGGTTCATATAACACGAAATAAAAACATGACCACAATAAAAATGATTCCGTATTTTACTCAAAATAAAAATAAATAATATTATCTTTAAAAAAATGGTAAACGAATGCCTGCTTAATAAGCTCAGATTAGGTAGTCGCTCCTTATAAAATATAAGTGTAAATAAATAAAATATAAGTCAAGAGAACTTCTGTATACCTATATTTTTTATTTATGGTTAAAAAATATTCAGAGATAAGGTGTCAATACCAATACATAATTTATTTTTATCTCTAATACGCTGAGATTACTTGTATAAACATTGGATTTATATGATAAGTTATAAAATAATATTTATAATATTATTATACAGTATATATAATATTCCATTATGTCTCTATGATAAGAAAAGTATAAATAGACGAACCAGATATAATATTCATTAGACTAGACTCTGGAAATAGTAGCTCAAAACTGGAGCCCTGAGACTGAGAAAAACTTTAAATTTTTACTCAAACTCTGTTCTTATTCCGGTGGGCGTAGTAACATGTTCTTTAAGACAAGAAAAAAACACCTAATATCTTATCCTATTGTATTCTTTCCTACTAATATAATAAACTTCCACGTAAAAAACCACTGTGCAATGGACGGATTTGGATACTTTACGGATTTGGTTTAATTTGGTACACCTATACCTACTATTGGTGTACCAAATTGTATGTAAACTATCCTGTGTTAATCCAGGTTATATTATACTATAGGTCCTATAGTATAAAACACAGGATAGTTTACACGATTTTATGTTCTTACGGGATCATTTTTGATTTGTAGCGGGCGAGGCCGCTGGCAAAAGCTAATAATATTAGCTTTTGCCAGCAGCCTCGCCCGCTACAAATACATAATTACATAATAATATTATTATCATCTGTATTTTGAACCAATTGTCTGCGTAAATAAATAAATTATTCTATTCTAAGCGCTTTTCAATATCTAAGGACTTTATAACCAAAATTTGAATAAATGTGCCGTCTCATAATATACCGTCTGGTTATCAAAACTTTATCGCCTTTGAATAAACTGGAAACAAAAGAATTATAATGAGAGCATTTCCAAATCTTAAGAACTCGAAATTGGCGAAATATCTTTGGAGCTGACAGTGAGTTATTAACTTTATTGGGCAGTGGTACAAAGAAAATAAGGCACGAAATCACAATTTTAAATATTTTCGTCTCCCTACAAATAGTTTTTAACATTTGTTGAACACTTGTCTAAAAAAAGTGTCAACTTCAAAATGAAATTTCACGATAAAATAAGGGTCGTTTAGCAATTACACTTTTTTTAGACAAACGTTCAACACATGTTTATTTTTTTGTTGTAAGACCGGTAACGGTTACGACATCGCATTATGAATTTATGTGCCAGTCAAAGAAAAGCCTCGAATGGAACTAGTTCCAAAACTCTGGCGCCGTATACGGCTGAAGGGGTGATATAAAAAAAATACAACTCTCTTTTTAAAGTGTTTCTAACATAATTATTTTATCATTTCTTTATTATTTTCCTCCTAAGAAGCAAAAATATACAAAATTTCGTTTACATTATGTTACATCGGTTATTTTGTTGTAAGACCGGTTACGGTTACGAGATCGCATTATGAATTTATGTGCCAGTTAGAAAAAAGCCTCGAATGGAACCAATTCCAAAATTCTGGCGTCATATGCGGCCAAAGAGGTTATATAAAAAATAATACAGCTCTTTTTTTAAAGTAAGTTTTTTTAACATGTTTAATCATTTCTTTATTATTTTCCCCCTAAGAAGCAAAAATATACAAAACTTCGTTTATATTTTGTTACATCGGTTAAATTTTAGCGGGGTGCGCTCGTATATTGATACACTATACTGCAACCCCCATAATAATATTTCCTTCAAAACCATTTTACAGGCTTATTCAGCGTTACCTGTACCGTAGTATGTGATCAAATCTTGCAAGTTCAATTTGATGCACTTCCCGGTTTTCGATTGAGCTGAAATTTTGCAAGTATATGGATATTGCATGACAATGCAATATTATGATAAAATGGAGTTGATCTGATGATGGAACTAGAAGGTGGCCATGAAAGCTCTGAAATGAAACGCCGCAAACGCATCGAACTAAGACTCGTTTGATTTGTCTTAACGAGTACTAAGGCCGAGACTCCACCAAAGCTGTGTTGAGCTGTGCGGGGTCGAGACGTGTTTTGAACAACCAATAGAATTGCGTTATTGACACAGCTCCACTCTACAACGCAATTCTATTGGTTGTTCAAAACATGTCTCGACTTGCACAGCTTTGGTGGAGTCTCGGCCTATGTCTATCGTAAGTATTATGTAACGAACAAAGCTTGTTTTAAAAATAACTTAGTTTTTTTCATTAACTTGTTATCGCTTATTTTTACTCCTTGTACCACACCTCAAAGGCGTGGCATCTGTATTGGGTGTCTGTTTAACTGCACTGTTCGTTTCATTCTTGCCTTTTATTCAACCGTCGCAAACTCGCTATATCCTCGTTGATTTGCTACGATTTATCCCCGCTGTAAAGACGTTGACAGTTTTATTGTTAAACTTCCGAGTCTTTTCGTCTTAAATGTGTTTGTAATTTGGAGTACGTACGCTTATATTTTTTTTTGGGAAAACTGGAACATTAAATATTATACATTTTTATACAAGTTTAAAAATTTTCTAGTAAAGAACCTTCAGTGCGCGAATCTATTTCGTACTTGACTGGTTTTTAACAACAACCATCAAAATTAGAACGTCCTTCAAAAACTTAATAAAGCAATGAAAAACTTCGTTTCTACCCTAAATAATAACAAAAAAAAACCTTGTAAATTTCACGGTAAAGCCTTTCGTTTAGTAGCGGCAAAGGACCCTGTCCACATAATTTAGTACTCGGCAACAAAAATATATCTTAAAAACAAGCGCGTCTTTAATTACTGTGAAACTTTCGCCATTCTTCAAAAGCGTACAAAGAGGAATTAAAATTTTATGAAAAAATAAGATAAAAAAGAAATTTTGACGAAGGGGTAACTTTTTAGTTGGCCATACTAGTCTAACTAATATTTTAAATTAGAAAATTGTTTGTTATGCTATAATCTAAAAAAAATCTTTGAACGAATTTTTGGTAAATTTTGGGACCCTGAAGACGATTATACGCAACTTTTTGTGCATGTACAAATAAACGAAAATATCATAAAATAAAAACTGAATGAAAGTAAATGATTTTTATGGGACTAAAAGGTATACTGCATCAAACAAAAAAAGAATAATTATACAATTCGGAGGGGGGGGGGGGGATATTACAACGTCTTAAAACCAGGCTTGTTCCATTGAGTGAATGAGATGGCGCTATAGAAGACTTGTATAGCTCCGTCACTTTCACTCGCCGGAATAAGCCTGGTTTTAAGACGTTGGAATACCCACCCCCCTGAAACCTCTGAGTAATCGGTGTACTGACGCCAGCCACACCAAAGTACCTCGAATCAGTCAAACATATTTTCAACCTAATCACTTATTAAACATATCAAATTTTACCAATCGAATATTAAACTTCCAGTATTAGGTTAAAGTTCGATTGGTAAAATTTGACAGTTTCGGGTAGGTTGACCTGGCAACCAGAACAACCAGAACAGAACTGACAACCGATGGGGAAGAAAAATTCTCGAGTGGCGACCACGGACCGGAAGACGCAGCGTAGGCAGACCTCCCACTAGGTGGACCGACGACATCGTGAGGGTCGCGGGCAACCGATGGATGCAAGTGGCGAATTGTCGTTCGGCGCGGCGGTCTTAGGGGGAGGCCTATGTTCAGCAGTGGACATCTTCCGGCTGATGATGATGATGATGATGACCTGCTGCTGTAGTGTATTTACATAAAAAACCGACCTTCCTTTTTGAAATGAGTTCAAGCATTTTTTTGATGTTATTAAAGTATCATGGATTTTGTAATTGATATTCCTCTCGAGTGTTCCAATTTTATGGTTATTTTTGAGTTTGTTTATAAATTGCGTATCGGTTTATGTAATTAAGAAGAGGGAAGTTATTATATTATGTAAAATAAGCTTCATTCTTGGGAAGAGTAGGTGATTGTGTTTATATCGCCATGTCTCGTAAAGTGGGCGACTCCATTGACCATGCCCGGTTCAACGGCGCGTTGTGTTCCACGTGCACTTGGAGGAGTGTTAGCATAATGACAGGGGCCCCCTTTAGAGGGACCCCCTTTAGAGGGCTAAAGCCTTTTGGGGTCGCGGGACTCACGAATTACCGTGACCCCGGAACGTAAATTGTTGAGTATTGAAGGATACCGTGGATTTTAGTCAGTACGAGTCTGACAGTCCCTCCCATTCTGCCCCGGGTGGGACGACTCATTTGATGATTTAATTTTAACCACGAGAAAAAAAAAAAAGTAAAGTGCGTTAACCCTTTTAGAGTGTACTTAGGTACTTCAAGTATTTACTGCGTTTATTGTAAGGTAAAATGAAATCTCACCTCTAGTGTACGAACAAGAAACTATTTTTTTTTGCTTCAAATTAACGTCAAAGTTCCAAGTTCCAACTTACTTTACGTCACGTTTACGGGAAAAGTCATGATAGTGCCCTGAGTTGTTATGACATTATTGACAACAAACTGAGATCAACGGGTCTCTGCTGTCATTTGTAAATCTTTGACAGTCGTTATGATTAGTAAGAAGCTCTAAGCGCTCATGTACACGACGCCGCCGCCGCGCCGCCGCCGCGCCGCTACCGCGCCTCTAGGCTGTGTATACGGTCGCTACCGCGCCGCCGCCGCTCCGCTGCCGCTCCGCCGCCGCGCCGCCGCCGCGATGCCTCCGCGCCGCCACCGCGATGCCATTCGCTAGTGTTTTATTTATCTAACAAAGGAGATTTCACATTCTCACGGCCATAATATAATGTTTTTTTTTATTGTTTAAGGATAACGTCTTCGTTTATGAATCGGTTTTAATGATTCTTTTTTTGTTGGAAAAAGGTATTTCAAAGGCGGTCCCATGATATGGAAATTAGGGTTTGATGATGGAAGACCAGAGAAATCGAGTGGAGCTAAATAGTAAGAAATATCTTCTTTCCAACAAAAAAAGAATCATCAAAACCGGTTCATGAACAAAGAAGTTATCCGCGAATAAACATTTAAAAAAACATTATGGCCGAAATGAGAAACCTCCTTTTTCAGATAAATAAAACACTAGCGAATTGGATTCGCGGTGCCAGCGCGGCGGCGGCGCGGCGGCGGAGCGGCGGCGGCGCGGTAGCGACTGTGTACAGCGTACAGCGGCGGCGGCGCGGCGGCGGCGTCGTGTACATGAGCCCTTAAATTGTTGCCATGGGATATTGTATTTCCCAGTTACTGGGTTATGGAGGTCCCATAGGCGGTCGCTCTATATAAAATACTGATATTCAGCTGCATCTGGTTCGACTGGAAGGCGACCCCAATATAATTGGTAAAAGGCAGATGATGATGATGATGAAATATAATTATGAAGTAAATTAAACTAGAACTTTGACATTAATTTGAAGGAAAAAATAGTTCTTTGTTTGCCCAATAGAGGCGCTTATAAATTTTTCGATACGATAAACGCAGTTATAAGGAACTTCAAGTATGCTGTAAATAAAATACATAAATCTTTTGATAAAGCCTCTGACAATTATTGTATTACTTTGTATCTAAGTTTTAAAGATCAGACTGTGAAGTTGCTTTATGTAAATAAATGAATACTAAATTTATTACTACGCATAATTAATTTGTCAATTTTATTCCCTAAAATATTCACAACAATCAAGACAAGATTGTTAACTTTCATAGACTAATTTACTTTAAGTTTCTAAGTCAAAAATTTAAGGTCCTTCAGGCTCTAAAAAGGGTTTTGTCTCGAAAGACCCGCTTGGGACGAAACAAATATGTTAACTTGCCAACAGACTATTTAAAATGTGTTTAAATTTTTACCTCCTTGTAGGGGTTTTATGCGCAAAAGTTTTGAAGGCAAACTCAAACTTAATTCATTAGAGCCGGCTGATGCCAGGGGTAAAAACCGTTTCATATAATATGCTTGTGAAATTAGGGCAGGTTTTGTCTAGTGTGATCAACGGCAAAGAGTTTTGTCAACTAGTTTGACGTAAGATTTCAGACAACAAGGGGAGGTTTCTAGAAACGGTAATTATTGTTTTAAGTGTTCTAGACATGCAACTGAGCGTGGCCAGTCAAGCACCAGGCACGCTCACAGTGTGTAATATTACTCGATCCATTGTGAGGCACTTTTTAGCCCCTCACTACTCAAAAACTATTTAACCTAGACTTGTCAAATTGTGCACATATATTGAAACTGGCGAGATAGATATGTGTTCCAAATTTTATAAACATGTCTCAAACGGTTATCTAGTTATTAACGTCTAAAAATCGTCATTTTTATGACTGACCTATAGATCAAAACTATATCCCAGTTCCAGATGAACTAAAAAGTTCAAATTTGGCATGCAGATAGGCAATTACCTGAATTCAAAGGAAAAAATCAGAAACTGGTAATTTTTTATATACGTATATATGAGAACTAGCCAAGTCAGAAATTAGGCTAATGCATGGTCCTTAGTTATAATAACAAATATATTTTATGTTGTTATAAATAAATTTCAGGGCTGACCATTGAACTTGGCAACCATTAAGATTTCACTTCTTTTTTCTTTGAAGTCAACAACCGAGGCATATTATCATACGGAATATTGAGCTTGGCTCTCATTTCACATTTATGTTTTTGATGGGATTTGTATTTCTAAAATGATCATCAACATTCACATACACTGTTCCAACATCATCAGCCTATAATTTTCCCACTGCTGGGACACAGGCCTCCTCTCAGTGGGAAGGAGTGGGCCATAAATAATCCACCCAGTGCGGGTTGGTGGATGTCACATGTCTTCGAATTTTTGGTTCTAGGGCATACCGGTTTCCTCACGATGTTTTCCTCCACCGTTTTAGGAGCAGTGGTGATGAAATAAATTACATAAAGAAATTCACCTGACTGGGTTCGCACCCAAGACCTACAACTCGTAAGTCGGGACCGATACCACTGGCCACCACTGCTCTTACATACAGCTTGGCCAGAACGTCTTGAAACGGAACTAATATTTTGGTTGCTGACAACATTTTAAAATATTTGATATTTGATGTAAACAAAAAACGCAGGTTTTTTAATTTATTATTGTGCCATAAAACTAACGAGCGAGAGCACAGTGGCGACTTCCGGTTTTCTACTCTAATTTGTCAAGCTGTACACTAGTTGATACGATATTATTTTACTAAAAGGCTGTGTGTTGACTGTGTTCATTATCACGTCGGGGGCCCCAGTTTTGGGGGCATGATGAAAAGGATTCAGGGCCTCGAACCACTTTGGTCGGAAGGTAAACTATTTTACAAAAAATTTGGTAACTATCGGCGCGGCATTCTGACGGGCGACGACTTCATATTCTCCTAAAGAAGCTTAAGATACCTACATCTAATATCTTTAAACGAGCAATTCTTGTATATTTGTATATAATCAGGATCTCGGAAACGGCTCCAAGGATTTTCATGAAAGTTACAGATTAGGGGTTTTTCGGCTCAAGGAATCGATTTATCAAGGTCCCAGGTTCGAGAAAAGCTCGGTTCATAAGATATAGTCATTTTAAAAACCGAGCGAAGCTCGGTCAGCCAGATATTGTAATTAGTTAGACACACATTCAAAACGTAGGTAGTAAAAGCCCTTTAGTAACATTGCTTAATTCATAATCCATTGTTCTTAAATCAAGCTGACGTAATAAGTACGTAATTGACAACTAAATACGTGATATTGTGTGTCGACCTTTCTCTAATTAGTACAGTCAAACGGGGTGAATAAGGACGCACAGGGGTGAATAGGGAACATAACTTTGAAAGGAATATTATTACTATGAAAGGTTACAAATAACTACTCTATTTTATTCATTAATAACCACTTTTATGTGTAAGTTCAGACCGAGGCGCGATGCTGCGCGCACATTTCAATAGAGCTACTCAATATAATTGAAACTCTATTTCCTACAAGAAAAGATATACCTTTCGCAACGCAGCGCGGCTCCAGGCAGCACCACGCTGCGTTGCGAAAGGAATAATTATGATTAAATAGCGAATATATTATGATTTAATAATGAATCAAAAACTGACTTTATTTACAAAAATACAAATACAAAAAAGTTTAAAATAACCTTTCTTTCGGAAGTCGGTGGCTTTGATTTTTATTATTATTTCATTGACTATTGCCACCGACTTCCGAAAGAAAGGTTATTTTAAACTTTTTTGTATTTGTTTTTGAAGTCGGTACTTTTTTTTTAAAACAGTTTTTATTTTACCCTTTTTAGTTTATTTATTGAATATTCAACCCAAATTCTTGTTAAATACAAAGTTTTCTTATAATTGATGTGTACTAACTTGTAATCCATCATAACGAAAAAAACCATATCTCTCAAACTACTGAACCGATTTTAATGAAACTTGCACTGTACCCTAAGCTGAACAATACCTAATACAACAAAGAATTACTTAAATCGGACTTGCAGTTCCGGAGATATGCGTTCACAAACATAAAAACATACATACATACATACACTTATGAAATTTGGTACATTGGTTCAGACGCTGATATAGACTAACATATACGAAAACTGGGCAGTTCTGATAATATTACATACATACGGGTCGAATTGATAACCTCCTTTTTTTTGAAGTCGGTAAAAAGAAAAGATACACATTTGAAGCATCGTTGCGTCCCGTCAGGCCGCATCGCGTCTCGGTGTGAACTGACTGTTACGCGATATCCTGCGTGAGCGACGAACAGGACGTGACACGAAGCGATTCGAGCTAAGATAAGATTCACACCAAACGGCTCGCATCGCGCTGGGCCGGACGGCATTTTACAATCCGTTAAAGAACATTGAAACCTATCAACAGTAAATACAGTTCATATTTGCTTGCAACTTACGCATAGTTGCCTTCGTCAACACCCCGCGACGCGTCGAGACGTGTCGCATAATGCGTTCGGCTGTCGCGACGGCCGACCGGCCCCGATCAGCTCCGAACGGCGTCGTAGGCATCCAATCGGCTGCCTTCGGGTCCGTTCGGAGCTGGTCGGCCGTGCATCGTGGTATATGAACGAAGATTACGGTGCAGCAACTACTTTAATTGTATTAAATCACTAGCACTTTGCCCGCGACTTCGTCTGCGCGTGTTTCTAATTTCGAACTCAGTGAATTTAATTTCCGCTCACTCTCCTTATAAGAAAATCTAAAAACTCAATACAAACAAACAATCAATCGTAGTAGACAAACTGATTCTCCGATTTACACCCCGTTAGGGGTTGATTTATGAAATGTAAATAAAAATACGCATCCTTTATTCGATTGAGAGATAATTTATGCCCAGTTTAGAATTTATTGAAGCAAGCAGTAAATCCTTCCCTTAAAACTTAATCAACCCTTTTCAAAATTTAGGGGGTGATTTTCGAAAAACCCAAAAATGGAGGGTAGTTTTGAAAAAAGAATAGTGTCCATCTTTTTTATTTACTTATACTCACATTCGTACCAAGTTTCAAGTTTATTAACCCAAAGAATAAGATTTTGCATACAAAGGTTTTCACCCCTTTTCACCCCCTTAGAGGTAGATTTTCGCAAAATCCTTTCATAATGCTCATCTACATTATAAATTGTAACTACCATCCAAAATTCAGGTTTCTACGTTCAGTGGTTTAATATCCTCCCCTTAAAACTTGAATACCCCTTTTCACCAACTTGGGGGGTGATTTTCGAAAAATCCAAAAACACGTGTTTGATTAATTCTTATGTAGTATATAAATACTGATTTTCAAATTCATCAGCTCACGCGTTATGATTTTCCCATACAAACTTTAACAACCCCTAGAATTCCAATGGAGGGTAGTTTTAAAAAATATTGTTGCTAATCTTATTTATTTACTAATGTTCTTATTCGTGGTAAGTTTCCAGTTTATAAACCCAAGGAATAAGATTTTTCGTACAAAAGTTTTCACCCCTTTTCACCCCCTTAGAGGAGGATTTTCGCAAAATCCCGTCTTATTGCCAATCTACATGGTAGACTGCAAATGCTGTCCAAAATTCAAGTTTCTGCGTTAAGCGGTTTCGGCTGTAGTCGTGTCAAAAGAAAAACCCCTGTTCTTTTATATATATAGATTATGAAGTGTATGGAACTCGTTGAATTCGCAACTTTTTGCCATAAATTATCAACCTTTGGAGTGCGAACGGATTCCAACGGACGCTGTCGGCTGCCGCGGCACGCGTCCGGCTGTCACGGCAGCTGAACGCATGCCGCTGTAGTGAATGGCCCCGACAGACGCGTTCGGCTGCCGCGGCATCCGTACACCCGCGTACCGATGCGGCGCAATGCGAGCCGTTTGGGGTGAATCTTACCTTCAACTAGGTACTATTATTTTAAAATTTCGCGTCGCGCCGTTCTTCTTGCTCACCCAGGACACTGCGTATGAGATTTTGTTGATAAAATAGTAGTTTAATTTCCAAGAATATTTTATGCTGAACATTTAAATCATTAAGATTATCTACATTGTGGTCATAGCAGAGATACCTAGAAGCACAGGGCAAATTCTAATCAGAAACTTGATTAAAACTCATCACACATGACATTAATAATTTCTGTCCACTATCCTCTATGGGAATCCTTAGGCCTCGTGGTTAAATGATTACAGTAGCACGGTTTTAGGTAAAGCAAGGCTTGTCAAAGTCAGTTGATGGTTATACGACCGTATTAGAATTTAATAAAGCTCATTTTGTGTGGCAGCCACACGTAACGTATGTTTAAAAAAAAAACTTGACAGGTGTCAAGGGACACCCGGATAGAACGAAGTTACTGTATACACAACAAAAATAATCGTCGCGACTCCAGTGGAGTGGAGTCGCGACGATTCCACTCCGCTCCGCTCTGCTCCACTCCACTCCGCTCCGCTCCGCTCCGCTCCGCTCCGCTCCACTCCACTCCACTCCACTCTTTGAGCTCTAGCACCCTTTCGCAACGCGCGATAAGGAACTTCGTTCCAAAAAGTGTCGTGACAACTTTTCGTAAGAATTTTTTCCGTCTAGCCCCCTTTCACAACGCGCAATAAGGAACTTCGTTCCAAAACCACAAAAAAAATTGAAATAATTTTACTTTCAGAAGTTGGTGACTTCGTTTCTTATTTCCTTGATCTTTCAAAAACCGACTTCTGAAAGAAAAGTTATTTCAGACGTTTTATTTAGAGCGACTCCGGCATTATTATTTAAAATCTTGACAGGAATATACAAAACCACATCTACGAGTATAACATTACATGCAATGTAACAAAATATTTCCGAATGGAAATCCGAGGCTTCCATATTCATAATTCCACTGCCAGTTTCGCTGGAATTATTTAAAACTTCAACACGGAACTAGAGAACACTAGATTTGTTCCATGGAACTCTGCCGGGTGGTTTAGAATAACACCCAGGTGCATGGTGAACTGACTAACAAATATTTATAAGCTGTTAAAGTTTTGTACGTTTTGTAACTACAAAGCTGCGCCCACGACATCTGACGATACAGTTTTACAATTAGTCGCAAGTCGCACGCGTGTCTTCCCAGAAATCCTGTAAGATACCTCGTAGTTATGTATTCTAGGCACTCAAACAATGAGGGAATTCGACAGCGGATTATAGGTACAGTTGAAAGGAATTAATCATTCCACTTCCACACATTCGCGGGACGATCTCCGGCCATCGTAGACGCGGGCATGCGGGCGGCGAGTAAAGGGCAACTCGCTGTCCGACCATGGACCATGCTCTGGTCGACGGCGCGTTGTGTTCCAAGCGCGCCTCAAGGAGCGTCAGCATAATGACGGGGCCCCCCTATAGAGGGCCACAGTCCTGCCGGGGTTGCGGAACATACGTATACCGTGACTCCGGCACAAAGGGCTACCGAAGGACACCGTGGATTTAAGTCAGTACAAGTCTGATAGTCCTCATTTGATGATTTTGCCAGGTGAAAACAAAAAAAAAACATCGCAATGCGACATTTCTAACCGACTTCAAAAAAAGGAGGAGGTTCTCAATTCGGTCGGTACGTTTTTTTTTTTTTGGTTTTTTTTTTATGTATGTACATCGATTACTCCGAGGTTTCTAGTCCGATTAGTGTCATTCTTTATTTGTTCGATGCAGTATACTTGCAGTGTGGTCCCATAAAAATTTCATCCAATTAAGTTCAGTAATTTTTATTTTGTGAGCATTTTTATTGATTTCAGCTACTTGGATGACATTACTTTTTGCGTGTTTGTTACGCGATTACTCCGCCAATTGTGGACCTAATTTTCGAATTCTTTTTTTGTTGTACTAGGGATCGTTCACCTCAGGGAATACTGCAAGTTTCATCAAAATCTGTTCAGCAGTTTTTGAGATAGGGAATTTTATTAGCATGTGTATATGAGCGATGTTAATACCGGTGCCACGGATTACAAATTCTAGTGCACTTGTAAGGAAATGATGTATTTGACAAGAATTTGGGTTGAATATTTAAACTTAAAAGAGTAAAATAAAAAACTTAAAAAAAAAAAAACTGACTTCTAAAACAACCACAAAAAAGGGTAAAATAGCTTACAAAATAACTTTTCTTTCGGAAGTCGGTGGCAAAAAGACAACGAAATAAAAAAAATAAAGCCACAGACTTCCGAAAGAAAAGTTATTTTGTAGGCTATTTAACTAGTTGGATAGAGCAGTTGGACCACTGCCCCGCACTCATAACGCACATGTCTCGTTTAATCGTGTAGGTCGTGGTAAAGCCATAACACGCTAAACAGTACGACTTCTGTGAAGTTGGGCTTAGAGGTATAACATAACATAAGCTACCTGTTAAGTATATTCCCACTGCTGGTAATCAGGCGCCCTGTTTGTAAAACAGAGGGCTCTACTAGCCGTGTACGCAAAGCCCTGTATTCTTTGGGAAACAAAATTTGGGTAATATAGTATTAAGAAGTTCTTGTGTGAGTTCCAAGTGTTGTGAAGTGTTGTATTACCTTTATCAACTTCGTTGTTGAAACAAGACCGTATGAGAATAAGATTGGTAGAAAAACATCACTCTTGCGAAACCATTTTGTTGAGATATCGAAGTGGGTAAGTGATGAAGGGGGATGTAGTTTTTTGGAACGAAGTTCCTTATCGCGCGTTGTGTAAGGGGGCTAGACGGAAAAAATTCTTACGAAAAGTTGTCACGACACTTTTTGGAACGAAGTTCCTTATTGCGCGTTGCGAAAGGGTGCTAGAGCTCAAAGAGTAGAGTGGAGTGGAGTGGAGTCGCGACGATTATTTTTGTTGAGTGTATACAGCAACTTCGTTCCATCCGGGTGTCCCTTGACACCTCTCAAGTTTTTTTTTTAACCATTTATCTCTGTCTGAGTCTCATACTGACTGAAACAACCCGTTCTTTAATTTAATATTTTCGTTCCAGGGTCACAGTGCACTGTTTGGACAGTATTTGACTGGCCTGTTGGTCTAGTGGTTAGAGACCCTGACTGCTATGCCGAAGGTCGTGGTTTCGATTCCCACCCAAGACAAATGTTTGTGTGATGAGCATGATCATTTTTGTTCTGTGTCTGGGTGTAATTTTTCTATTATGTATGTATTTAGAAATATATAAGTATGTCTATCAGTTGTCTAGTACTCATAACACAAGCTCTGCTTAGCTTGGGACTAGATGGCGTTGTGTGATAGTTGTGGCATATTATTTATTTATTTAGATTTGCAACCCTGAATCAATGAATTAAAGGTTTAAAATACTAGTAAACAGGGAGTCACTTATTTCTCTATGGTACACTGTAGTTAACATAGTCACACTGGTGACGCATCTGTATTTTCATTTAATATACTTGCTCGTTAATCTTTCTTATGTCGCGACAAGTTGTGACGTAATCTTCAGACGCATGATGACGTCAGCAGTATACTCATTGTTTATCAAAACATCTAAGGCAGTACAAAGGTTCTTTGTGAAGAAACTTGATGGGGAAAACACTGTGTCATCATCATCTGCCTAGCGGGCCTAGAATTTTCCCAACTATGTCGGGGAGGGGTGCTATGACAGGAAACCTCCACGTGCGCCCGTGGACTGGAGTTCCCTCTCGGATACGTCCGGGGGAAGACCAGTTTTTCGGGCCGGTGCACCCTGGGATGCGGGCAAAAACCCTTCCTTAGGCACTGTGTGCCTAAGTGGTCTCTTTGCCCGTATGCGAATGGCCTGTCGTGTGGATGCTCCAACGCGTGTCCCTCTGATCAGCAGAGGGCACAGCGGCGGAGCGGGCTTGCGAACGGTGAGTGATGGGTAGCTCGCCGTCCGAAGGACCAACCCCGGGTCGGTGGCGCGTCGTGTTTCGCGCCAAATGCCTGCTGGGGTCGCGGGTTTTTTCTTAACCCAGGATACCGTGGCCCCGGAACGTAAAGGGCATAGGAAGGAACATGGGTGGATTTTAGTCAGTAAGAGTCTGACAGTCCCTTCCGCCCCACCCAGGGAGGGAGGACTCATTTAATGATTTTACCACCTTAAAAAAAAAAACAATGCTGGGGTTGGATTTTAGTTGAAGTTGAATAAGAGTAATAATGAGCAAGTAAGTACTAAGTATATAAATCCAGTGTATTTTTGAATGAAACATACTTATTTGTTTCATTCTTTGTCAGTTCTTAGTTCACAACGAGGGTTCGTTCACGAGGATACATTTTTTTCAGGTAGTTTAATTCCATCGAATAATTTTCAACCTTCACACGACCAAAGCCCGGCTACTATTCATCTTTCGGCTATTCATCGCATAAGCTTCTGCCTACATTTACGGAAACTGTCCACTCCAGGGGTTCTCAAACATTTTCAGCGCACGTACTCAAAGGAGTACAATATTATGTACTCCTGTGAGTTGAGTGAGTACTATGTCTCGGCGTTCTAACTAGTCGATACCAGAAACACTTGAATCTGGTTTTATTTTATTAATTAATTTATTTGTTTATTTGTCATGAGGCAACGAAGGCTCATATATAAAATACACAAACAAAATCTTACAAGTTATTATTATAAGTGTGGGAAAAAGACAGAGACAAGTAGTCTAGCGCCATCTCTTTCCCACACTGAAATTACTCTCGCTTCAAGAAGTCATGGTAGGACAACAGGGGCCGTATTACAACATCTTAAAACCAGGCTTGTTCCGTGAGTGAACGAGATGGCGCTAGATGACTTGTATAGCTCAGTCACTTTCACTTGCCGGAGCAAGCCTGGTTTTTGAGACGTTGTAATACGGCTGCAGGATGCCGCCCGCCACTGCGTCAGTTTGGGAACCTCTGATTCATACCAACCATTTATATACGGAGCTTAAAAGATCTACATATTCACTACAATGCAAATATTTATGCAACTAGGATATACTCGCTCTCATGTATAACCTACATAGAAATGAGCTCGCGGTCAAATGCATATGGGATTTATGAATTTACATAGAAAGTATGGCTGCACAATGAAAATAACACTGGGTTTATTAAATACTTACTTTTGGCCGCGGCTTTGCTCACGATAAATTACACATCAACGACGATATAATACTGGACACCGCATCCACGATCTTAAGGAACAAAAACTTTTCTGTCAACTCGCTGAGGTACTACGTAAGCGAGGGGGACGGGGTACTGCGTTGTGATTGGCTAACTCAAGGTCTGTGCTGTCTCAACGTATGTTTACGGCTCACAGGATTGGTCGAAATGAGACGAATATAAGACTGTTTTGCCTAATGTGTTGACAGACATCGGTCGCCTGTTTTTACGAGTCTAGTATTATATCGTCGTTGTTACACATTAACGATCGATTTGGCAAAATGTGGTCGACGTACGAGGAGCCGTATCGAGGAATACTGACTTCTGAATCAGGCCCTTGATCCAACCCCCTAGAGAGAGCCTCGAAAGGTGTTCGTCGAGGCTCTTTGCCATTAGGCCATTCGCAGGCATGACGATTGGCACAATGATAGCCGATTAAGTCACATTCCACATGTCGACAACCTCGCGAGCTGATTATTATTATCATTAGCGATGTTTGGATCGTGACGAAAGGCGTGGTGAAAAATAACATCTATGGAGGTGATTTGAAACCACCGCCTTAGTTTATGCAAAATTTTAGATTTTTAGCTGAATATTGTCTAATTGAGTTGAGTAGGTTGACCAACCTCGCAGACAGTGTGTCCCGGCAAAACTTTTTAAATGACATATAAGTTACGGATGAATTTACACACGTTGGATAGCTAGCGGACTGCGAACGATTCGTTCGCGTAACTTTGCCGTGTTTTGAATTAACAGTAACTACCAGTTTGTGTAACCTTAATTAAAATGGACAGTTCAATAATAGATGACAATATAACAGATTTTGTGATAAATACCAAGTTACTGAATTGATAAGTAGTACATACTAGCTTAGCTAATGGAAAGAGCTATGCTCGGAGTTTCTTTGCAGGATAAAATCCGGAACATGGATATTCGGCAAAGAACCAGAGTCACCGACATAGCTCATAAAATTTGCAAGTTGAAGTGGCAATAGGCAGGCCATATCGCTCGTAGAACTGACAACCGATGGGGAAGAAAAGTTCTCGAATGGCGACCACGGACCGGAAAACGCAGCGTAGGCAGGCCTCCCACTAGGTGGACCGACGACATCGTGAGGGTCGCGGGCAGCCGATGGATGCAAGTGGCGAATTGTCGTTCGGCGTGGTGGTCTAAGAGGGAGGCCTATGTTCAGCAGTGGACGTCCTCCGGCTGATAATGATGATGATGATGATATACTAGCTTTGGCCTTTAGCTTCGCTTTATTCAAGACGGAGTGGGAAGCGGTCGTCTCCTTCTTCGATGCAGTATTGTTCGCAAAGGAGGAGGCGGGCCACTAGAGGGAGAGGACAGCGTCCTCCCACCGCCTCTCGGATGTTGGCACACGATCTCCGGCCACCGTAGGCGCGGGCATGCGCAAAGCGAGTAAAGAGCAACTCGTTGTCTGACCATGCCCAGGTCGACGTCTCGTCGTGTTCTGCGAGCGCCTCAAAGAGCGTCAGCAAACCCACAATAGGAAAAACACATGAATATCCGTTTAATATGTCAAACTAGCTTGCCAACGTTTACACCCGTAAGTCCCAAAAAGCGAACATAGTCTGTGTTGTAAAGCGTGGGTGCTACAAATCACCAACTTACTTAACACCTCAACCATCAGCTCTCACTCTCTTCTGCCACAGCAATACAGTTCAAAATCCTTTGATTTTTACTTCAGGAACGGAAGGTACTAGTTGGTGGTGATGACATGTCACCGTGTAAAGAAGTTTGAACAAAGTTCTGGGGATAATAGACGAGTGCCAGTACTAAGCTAGACAATATGATCGTATAATGTTACTGGGAACTCTAGAGTCACTTGTGAGCTGAAATATGTCTGAGTTCTGAACAGTTTTACTTCGACACCATTGAGTTTATTGTGTAAATTAATATTGTTGATTCGTCGTGATTTGCTTACCTACTTCATTATTTTACTGCGTTTGTTCTATAATAAACTACTATTTTTTTGACGGAATAACGTCTTATAATTCGATGGCCGGCTGCACGCACGAAAAAAGATGACGTTATGCGGCGTTACCTTGCTCTGTAGCGTTCCATAGCAACGGCGTGTCAATTGTTTGTTTATAGCAACGTAAGTGCAGTATTTTCTTATGACTATGTACGTTGTTCAACTATCGTCAGTAAACCGACTCTACAGACAACCGATTTTTTTTCCTTTGATTCCTCTTACCTAGGACGGGGTAAGGGACTGTCAGGTGATTCTTCAATAACCATTTAGATCCTAGGGTCGCAATTACCTGATGAGATGGTCCTGCGACCCTGGCAGGCTTTGGCTCTATAGTCATTTTGCTGAAAGGTATTTGCGGCGCGCGTGGAACTAGTAATATCATAACATAAGCTTTCTGTGATAACGATTGTGTTCGCATCATATTCTGTCAGTCTATACTGTTCCCACTGCTGGCATGCAGGCCTCTGTTAGAGTTACCCCCTTCATACAATAGGCGACACAAGTCTCCGATACCACGGTAATAATATCTACAGTACTTGATCTTCATACAAACGGACGAAACGCGAGCTATACCTACGTGCCTCGATGTTGAGGCGCACTCGGGGCGCTGACAGTCACGGCCGTACCGTAGTGATGAACGGACGGTGTGTTGTTTTTTTAAAAAAATCAGTTCATGGACATAATTTAATATGACGAGTAGGAAATATTGTGCTGTTTTTGGGTGTATGAATTCGTCAATAACGTATCCAGTCATAAGTTTTTTTTTTAAATACCTAGAAACTCTGAAAAGTACTGACTATAAAATAATTTTACTTAAGTACTAGTAGCTGGTAGGTGGATACAATCATAATGTGTGACTTTTTAATGGATAAATATTTTCTATTATCTCACGAAAAAAAGGGTATTTGGATTAATAAATACAGTTAATAGAGTACCTAAAGGAAAGTTACTGAGATGAGTGAAATAGGTAAGATAATAGGCAATTATGAATGAATCATGATACGGTAGGTACTTACGCTTGTGTTAAAATCCTTCCTATTCAATATACAAAGTATTTTAATTGTTTACTGATATATGAAAAGTATATTTACAATCACAAAACTAAATAGATACAGAAAGTAGGCAAATGTAATTAAAATGCTGGAGACGGGCGTCGGATCGAACAGCCCTAGCGCATGTTTACGTACCGCGCGGCTGTAGGTATTTATTTCTATCATGCGGCCAAGTTCCACTACTGTAGATATTTATACTGTGCCGATACGTTACGATTTTGGTATTCATTGACGCGTGCATGCGTTCGAACCTCTATGGGTTTGTATTGCGATAGCCGCTTGGATACTTAAGTCGTAAGGTATCGGAAACTTGAGTAGCCTTGTGTACGAAGGGCCTGGGCCATGATGCACCACTCGGCCCATCGCGGTTGATAGGATGTCATAGGTCTTCGAATTTTTGGTTGTAGGACATGCCGGTTTCCTCATGATGTTTTCCTTCACCGTTTTGAGAGCAGTTTTAATAATGAGATTTACAACCTTGCAAGTCGCGACCGAAGGCCTATCCACAAAAATAAAATAATCTTAACAAGAATATTCAAAGATTCAGACGTATTGCTCTATGCAAATTCTCATGAATTATTTCATCTTAATTTGCCATTCAATCACCTTCGTTTCAAAGTTGTTTTTATTGTTTCTCGTTTATTTAACTGTTTAATGAATATTTATTTCTGTTCTCATTCATTCATTAGTTTCAAAGCTGAGGTTAGAAATAGGTCAAATTCTTTGAAAGAGGATTCGTTCAAAGACTTTGACTAACCTTGTAGTTGACGATTACTGGAAAAGTAGTTAAATGAAATTCAATATCAGTTTGTTACGTAGGTGCTTCTTAAAGCCCTTAAGTTATTCCAGCATATTTCAGAATGTTTTTCATGTAAATCTAATGCTTTCTTCATTGTGGTCTTTTTTCGAAACAAATTGAAATATCCTTCTATTACAAATGCTGCGAATGCAAAACGAATGTGAGGACGGATGTGTGGATCTCTTTCACGCAAAAACTGCTAACAGATTTGGCTGAAATTTGGTACACAGATAGTTTATAACATGGATTAACACATAGGGTAGTTTTTATCCCGATTTTATGTTGCCGTGGGATTATTTTCGAGTTATGGCGGGTATCACTGCTGACAACAGCTATATTAATGTCTTGTTTGCATGTATGTATCTATATTCAGTTCTCACGCCAAAACGACTGAACTGATTCTGATGAAAATTGGCTGAGAGGTAGATTAGATTCTAGAATAAAACAAAGCAAATATTTCGGTATTACGTACCCGTGGGTTGATTTTCGATGTACTATGCAAAACGAAGCTTATGGCAATTGCTACTTTATAAATACAGTCCTATGATTTATATTCGCTTCTCTGGAATAAGACTATTCGTAGACATACGACGTTCCCTTCCAATAAATTGCTTTTCCGATTTTGGCGAACAATATCCCGAATATTCTAGCAGCAAAGAAATAATATAAGGAAACAATGTGCCTTTCAAAGTGACCCAAATATGTAAAGCAAGGGATGTCCTTCAAAGGGGTTAGTATATTATTTGACAGAGGCTGGAATTTTTCGAATAAAAAACCAATAATTGTCATTTAAAGAGACTTCTTGGGTTTATCTTTGATCTTTGATTGAGACCAGGGAAAAACTCATTTTGTGTAAAAAATAAGAAAACACCGGCCAAGTGGAATTCGGACCCGCAAACGAAGGGTTCTGTATCATTATCCATAAAAACAGAAAAAAATCATGTCTATCGTATGGGTTTCTATGCGCTGGCTTAAAGTATTCATTCTGTTTTTTCGTTATTTTTGTTGAAGTGTGAAAATAAATAAATCGTCTGTCCATGATGTATTTTATTGACGCGACTGAAAATTTCAACAGTCTAGCTGTAACGAATCGTGAGAAACAGCCTGGTGACAGACGGACAGTCATACAGACCGGCAAACCAGTGTAACCCTTCGGGTAAAGATCCCTAAAAAGTCGGCTTCTTGCAGAAAAAAGTCGTAAGTGCTCCATACAAGATTGTCAATAAATTCTTCAGCTAATAGTCTATCGCAGCAGCTAAAAAGTCTTAAAAGAACTTTTCCCTACTTTTCCATAACACTCCATCATAAAATGACATGTTCACATTTACAAAGTCACTCATCACTAAAATACTGCTATACTCCACCGACTTCATTTCCAAGATAATATCAACCTTATCACTCAACAAACAGAACTGAAATTCAAACACCAAGTCCGAAATATTTAAAAAACTTTTCTCATACTTTTTCCCTCAATGAAATAGGGCTTCCTATAACCATTTGACATCGTAAGGAAGACATTTTGAGTTGAAAACACAACAGGAGTCTGCGATAAAGTTTTACGATGAAATATAGATAAATACGGAATAACCCTGCAGGGTGCACGGAAAAAGGTTTGAAAACTGTTAGAAAGTAGGAAATGGGGCCGAGAAAACTCGTTGGAAAGTTTTTTTTTAAACGATGTTTGGGGCTGAAGGGTTTAAAAGTATCCCACAGGGTAGCAGAGTCTATTACTTTTTACTGGCTCTTTTTCACCACTTTACTTTGAGGTCGACAATAATTATCCAAGGATGATAATTTATAAATAAAAAGAAATAGGTTTGTATGTTATTTGATTATTATTATCTGTCTAACCTTTGAAGGCCTGATAAAATCCACTCTGACTTACCAGTTGTAGATCGTGGGTTGGAACCCGGCCAGGCGCACTTCTTTGTGTGATTAGTTTCATCACCACTGCTCTTAAAACGGTGAAGGAAAACATCGTGAGGAAACTGGCATGTTCTTTAAACAAAAATTCGAAGACATGCTTGTGACATCCACTAACCTGCACTGGGCCCACATGGTGGGTGAGGCCCGTTTTCGCTCACAAAAGGGAAGCCTGTGTCCCATTACAAATGATAATTATGACCTTTCTGTATCTATTTTTGGGGTTCATTTTCCACCCTGTTTACATTTTAATTTTTCCAAAAACGGTTGAGCCTCTAACGAGAGTTAAAATTCCAGCAGAAAAATAATAGTATCTACAGAATTCAGACCTACAGATTATACGTAAATTAGGTACCCACATTTAGTTATTTAAATATTTAGCTTTAATAAGGTTTAATTTTATCACGGCCCAAAGAATCGGGGCGAATGATACCTTTTTACTACAGGGAATATCGCTAATTTTCAGCCAGGGTCAATTTCACCCCGAGTGCGAAATGGCAGGTTAAATACACGCGGCATTTTATTAAATTTTAATGCAAATAAAAGGTGAGAAGGGATGTTGCTCAGTGAGGGGCGAAGCTGATGATAGCTGTAATCGGTGATCTCAAGGGTACTGTTGTAATGACGTGAAATGACTTGGATTTTAAACATAATCAGAGAATTGTGTTTGAAAAAGAAAAAAAAAATGTTAAACATGTAAAATCCAAGGGAAACTGAATTTAAAGATTTTAAAATTTTCATCATCGACCATACTGAGGTCGGCTTCCACTGACAAAGGATGCAGCTTAAGATCAGTATTTTTTACATTATTATTTACAGCGACTGCTTATCTGACTTTCACATCCCAGTAACTGGTTTGTTATTAACATTAAAGACTGTCAAAGATCTACAATCAACAGCCAAGACCAACGGTTTTACGTGTATTTCGAGCCAATAGGAAAGTCGCTTTAACCCTGGATTACGAACCTTCGTCGATTCGACGACGCGAGTTTGTTTAAATCGCGTTAACTTTTGCGCGCGCGATCGAACTTTTTCCACACTTTATGTAATCTCTGTCGACCCATTGCTCCTGCGATCGACGGTGTTGTTTTGAGTCCAAGAGGCCCGTGATCGCCGTTCCAGCAACCATGGCTCGTCGCATCGACGAAGGTTAGTAATAACGTAACTTTTTGTGTTACTTAGTGGAGTACTTTCGCGTTATTTTTTTGGTTTATTTTGTTTATATTCAATGCTATTTATTATTCGTTGTTTATGATATAGTTCGTCAGTTATTATTACAAGATGACAGCGATATCTGAAAGCGAAAAGAAGACCACCTAGAGATTATCCTGCTTAGGAAACAGATGGTGAAGCGGAAGTTTCTACTTTGACCCAGCAGCACTTTTTAAGCCAAGTAATGCGGCGAATTCTGGCCACCCAAGGCGTGGGCATGCTGACAGTGAGTAACGGGTGACTCGCCGTCCGATCATGGACGATTCCCTGAGTCGACGGCGCGTCTTGTTCCACGCGCGTCGAAAGAGTTTTCAGCAATATGAGGGGGCCCCTGCCCCCATTTGAGAGCCAAAGAATGCCAGGGTCGCGGGACTGTCAAGTAACCGTAGCCCCGAAACGTAAAAGGCTATTTAAGGATATTGTAGATTTGAATCAGTACAAGTCTGACAGCCCCTTCTGTCCTGCCCTGGGTGGGAGGACTCATTTGATGATTTAACCTCGTAACAAAAAAACAAGGTCAAGTAATGCCACTGATATACCTACCTTCAATAAAAAAAAGGAAATATAAGCCTTGTCTCCCTTTGCAAAACGAAAACTGACTAAAATTAGTCGCAACAAGTGCAGTAAATCGATGAGCGGGGAACACGAACTTGACGTATGTCACAAATACATTACTTAAGAGCGTTATCGCAAAATTGAGTAACTCGAAAAGTAGCGGCGACTGGCGGTGAGTGCGCCTGTGTGCGTGGTGCACCCTTCTTGATACACACACGTACAGAGGCAGGGGCGCGTAACACGGCTCACTAAGGTTTACTTATAATTGTATTGAGAAAAAAATACAAGATATGGAACGTGTTATTATGATAAAGAAATACAAATATTATAAGACAGTGAAACTTGTAGCATAAAGGTAATATATTTATACCTCTCCTAACTTATTATAAATGCGAAAGTGATTTTGTTTATTTATTATACTTTTACGTTAAAACAGCTGAACGGGATTTTTTTTAGCTTGTTAAAATCATCAAATGAGTCCTAACGAGGACATAGGATACCTTTTCTCCTGATATTCCCAGGAGATCATGATCTATGCGGGTGACACCGCGGGGTGCAGCTATTCCTTACTAATATTAGAAAGAGAAAAGATTTGTATGTTCGTATATTTGGTCGTAAATGATATGACCGATTTTAAAAATTCTTACACCTGCATAAAGATACAGTATCAGTGGATATATATATTGTCTATAACTTAATCGACATCCACGCGGGCCAAACCGCGGGCGGAAGCATATATTTTATATATAATATTTTAATTCCAAACCATTTTTAGCTCAAAAACGGCTGGATCGATTTTCATTATCTTTGATTTGTTGGATTTTTCTCCGTCCCGAGAAGCAGAATACTTATCGGAAATATTGACGATAAAATGTTTTTCATGGTTCTCTATTGTGAAGGGGATGGCGGGGTCTTTCAGACCCCGCCATCCCCTTCGAACCTAACCTGTCCGTGTCGGGGTGCGCACAAGTCCCGAGCTCGCTTCGCTCGCTCTTGGATCCCAAGATCTACGGTTTCTAAGCAATTTAATGAAATATCAGTTTTACTATACCTAATTGAACATTCGGAATAATACACTTTATGTAATACAATGATTAGGACATATGACATATACTTTGTTTATTTCATACAAAATTAGGAGATTCAATTATTATGATACTAGATATTATGCCAGAACAGCTTTAGAAGTGAAAATAATTATGTAAAACAATATTTAGAACTTTTGATTATTATGGTTACTGAATTTTATAGCAAACGTGTTATGGATAATGATTTTCGGACAAATAATTTTAGGTGACGAAAAGGGATACCGTTTTTAATACGTACATTTAATATGAAACGGATTTTTAATGATATCTCGAAAACGGATTGACTAATTTCGATGATTTTTTTGTGGGGTATGTAGGTACGGTAGATAGGTAGGGAAGATAATTTTGATAGGGTGGGTAGTAGGGTAAGGTATAATAGGCAGGTAGGTAGTTAGTACACTAGTCGGATAGGTAGAGTAAATTGGATAGGTGGGCAGGTAGATTTATTCGCCGAGTTAGCTGGACCCCAATCGCGCTATTTTCTTTTCAACGAAATCGCAATTGAACCGCTAACATAACACAACTTTTTGACAGTTTCGTATCGCGCTAAAATTTTGACAGCAAGTTGAGACGCACCGCGATCGTAGCTGGAACGTAACCACTGTCAAACGTAAAGTTGATGGGAAGCTACATTTTTAGGATCGTTATTGCATCGTTGGAGTGTTTTGTCATTGTTGTGAAGTGATTCTGAGTGAAAATCTTGCAAAAATAACAACATTACCATGTACGACTACATAGATTTATTGGAGAAACCTCATGAATACGATCCAACTTTGGTTAGCGTTTGAACTTACAACGCAATACCAAAATCAGAACAGCTGAATCGAAACCTAACCACTGTCGCAATCGAACCATAACGTTATCGTATACGTTTGCAGACGTTTTAAATTAGCGCGATTGGCCTCCTGATGTAGGTACTCGTATTTAAGAAAAACATGAAATATATTTTTAGTAATATATGTATTTTGTAAAAACATAAAATAGCAATAATTTTAATTTTATAATACAACTAGTATTTGCGCGTTGCGCGAGCTGCAAGCAGCTCGCGGGGTCGTGTTTTGAAAAGTATTTCTTACTTAGAATTTTTTGCAGTCGCCATTTTAGATTTTGACCTTACTATCGGCTTTAGCATCCTCGAAAACTATTAAAACGACTCCCATGATGAACAATTCAAAAATTATCGCAGCCGCCATCTTGGATTTTGATTTTAACCTTACCATCGGCTTTAGCATCCTCGAAAACCATGAAAACGACTCCCATGATGAACAATTCGAAAATTATCGCAGCCGCCATCTTGGATTTTGATTTTGACTTCACTATCATCTTTATTACCCTCGAAAACCATGAAAACGACATCCATGATGATATCTTTGAATTTTTTGCTGTCGCCATCTTGGATTTTGATTTTGACCTCACTATCGGCTTTAGCATCCTCGAAAACCATGAAAACGACTCCCATGAACAATTCGAAAATGATCGCAGTCGCCATCTTGGATTTTTATTTTGACTTCACTATCAGCTTTATCACCCTCGAAAACCATGAAAACGACATCCATGATTATATCTTTGAATTTTTTGCTGTCGCCATCTTGGATTTTGATTTTGACCTCACTATCGGCTTTAGCATCCTCGAAAACCATGAAAACGACTCCCATGATGAACAATTTGAAAATGATCGCAGCCGCCATCTTGGATTTTGACTTTGACTTCACTATCATCTTTATTACCCTCGAAAACCATGAAAACGACATCCATGATGATATCTTTGAATTTTTTGCCGTCGCCATCTTTGATTTTGATTTTGACCCCACTATCGGCTTTAGCATCCTCGAAAACCATGAAAACGACTCCCATGATGAACAATTCGAAAATGATCGCAGTCGCCATCTTGGATTTTGATTTTGACTTCACTATCAGCTTTATTACCCTCGAAAACCATGAAAACGACATCCATGATGATATCTTTGAATTTTTTGCCGTCGCCATCTTGGATTTTGATTTTGTTCTCACCATCGGCTTTAGCATCCTCGAAAACCATGAAAACGACTCCCATGATGAACAATTCGAAAATTATCGCAGCCGCCATCTTGGATTTTGATTTTGACTTCACTATCATCTTTATTACCCTCGAAAACCATGAAAACGACATCCATGATGATATCTTTGAATTTTTTGCTGTCGCCATCTTGGATTTTGATTTTGACCTCACCATCGGCTTTAGCATCTTCGAAAACCATGAAAACGACTCCCATGATGAACAATTCGAAAATTATCGCAGCCGCCATCTTGGATTTTGATTTTGACTTCACTATCATCTTTATTACCCTCGAAAACCATGAAAACGACATCCATGATGATATCTTTGAATTTTTTGCCGTCGCCATCTTTGATTTTGACCTCACTATCGGCTTTAGCATCCTCGAAAACCATGAAAACGACTCCCATGATAAAATTCTCGCTTCGCTCGCCACCTACCCTTTGCTCAACTCGGTCTCGCAGGTTCGCTCAACTCGGTCTCGCAGGTTCGCTCCACTCAGGACCTACCTACCTACCTAGATAAAGTCTTGTATGCAACTGTTATAATTAGGTATTAAAACACTCATAAACAATAGTTGCATAAATAACTATTACGAATAAACTCTATTTTTAGATTGTACAAAACTTACCTCTAAAACATAGAACATGAGTCCTACAATTATATCATAAGTACAAAGAATACTTAAATTAAAACTGCTGACGACCTCTGGATTATCTGTTAAAACTACGTAACGCACACTAAGGCGCGCGGGGCCGCGAGCAACACAGGTCCGTCCTCTAGAAGCCCTCGGGCGCTACTGGCCGTACGCGCGACGTACATCAACTAATAAAGCATTATTTTAGAATTTTGTAATAAAAAAATGTGAAGGTAAAAAAATTAAAAAAAAAATATAAAGTAAAGGTAAAGTTTTATACTATAGTGTGCTTTACTTTTTTTGTTCTTTTCTTTCTTATTTTGTCATTAAAACAATGTTTAAAATGCACACATTTTAGATCAATACTGCTTTCGAATATTGTTTTTTTTGCGTCAATTCAATTTTTATTTCAATATTCTAATCAATCTGCAACCTTGAAGACTGTATGACCAGTACATACATATTTTTTTTAGATTTTTTCGTGTTACCATTTTGATACAAATGGCAGGAGAAAACCTAATGTTTAACGTTTGCTTGAAATTGGCTGTCGGAAAATTGCTATTTCTTCTAATATTAACTATTATAACAAAATTCTAATCAATCTGCGAACTAAAACAAAGTCAGATTTATGATTTTTCATTGAAATATTATGCGATTACCCTTTTAAAACAAATATCGAGGACTTGGAAAAGTACGTATTTTTGGTCAACCACCCAAATTATGTGAGCAGCCTCTTAAAGGATTTTTAGCAAAATTTTTATTTCATTAGTTTATTTCATTCTTTATTTTTAATATTTAAAGATAAATTAACAATTTACTTTATGTAATGTACTAACAAAGCAACTTTGAAAATGACACTATGTTCAATTTAGCATAAAACGGATGATCACATTCATAAGGCTGATTGGTTAATAAATATGCTATTTTAATATAAGTAAACATACTAAATTATAAGAAAAATATAATTTATTAATAATAAAAATAAAAAAAATACTAAGTTTGATTTAAATAAAACCCATTATCTCCTTTATTATATACCGTAGTCGAAACGACGAAGGTTCGTAATAAGCGTCGAAAAATAAGGTTAGTAATCTAGGGTTAATAGAAGGTTTCACATGCACAGACAAACCTCAGAGAGATCGTCTTAACCTTTGGCTTGTGCAGCTGTAATTTATCAATGAGCTTCTCTAAATTCTCTACTCTACGAGATTTAATTTTTTTTTATAATTAAAAAAAAATTGCTCGCTCTAAGAATTTCCTAATATAAATATGGGGGCACGCGCACGGCAGTGCCCCCGCCAAGGCTTGCATCTTTTTAAAATTATCTTTATCCAAAAATGTGCATTGAAAAAACACCGTTTCTAAAGATCCGCTAATCGCTAATTTCAACACCCTGCCCTAAACAGGCATTGTGAGAAAGCTTCGTCGCCCTTTTACGATACTATAAAAAGATACTACAATATACATTTACGTCGTCCAAAGTACGCCAATGAATTTATATTATTATTTATTAATCCAAACATTCCTGTTAAAGAGCTGTTTTATTTCTTATTAAAGAGAACAACATCTGCCTTGCCTTTTTCCAACTATGTTGGGATCAACTGACTTTTACGACTTTTTTTCAACATTGTCCTACACAATATTATTATTTTTGTAGGTACCTATCTACCTTCATTAAAGCACAATGTGATTCTTATGCTGGCCTTACATGGCACATAATGTAACTAGGCGTGTATATAAATAAGACAATCATGTTTTACATTATGATTGGTACTAGAATTTGCCAGCATAAACTAATTTTGTCTGTCACAGCTTTGAAATAAATAACAATTAATGAATAATAAAAGGTCAACCGCATGCCTGATAAAAGTTTTGTAATTATTTTTGAAAATTAAACGAAGTTAAAACAAAATTCAATTATGCTTTTCTGTTTTATATATTTTCTTTTAAAGAATTTTGTACTTTGTGGCTTTGTCTTAACGGCAAAAGTTACAAAATAACGTTCATACAGAATTTACGAGCTGAATTCACTTGAGTTTCTTTTTTGAGAATAATGAAAGTATTTAATTTTGAAATATTTTTGGGCTCTGAAACAAGCGAGAGAAAGTAAAAAAAAAAATACACACCGTTTATTATCAAAACGATAATAACCAAAGAAAATAATTAATTAAACAGAGCATTTATTCCACTTTGAAGTGACATGTGAAAAAAAAAATGAATAAAGCTACCTACAGTCCCAGTCAAAAGGGACAATTATTGTAAAAAACATTGTACTTAAAAATTATAATAAAACTTTATTGATACATTATCAAGAAAAATAATTACGTTGTTGCTTTCAAGACCTGTACCCTTAACACGAGTTTTCACTCCTTTACTTTACAGCGTCTTTCCAGTATTTACAGCTTTTCTTGTATGAAAACATGGAACAGTGCCTCTGGTGTGCGAGGAAAGAACTATTTTAAAAAAGTATAAATAAATTGTTAAAGTTACAGTTTACGTTTCAAATACTGAAAACTCGTGCTATGGATACATAACAACACACATTAAATTTGACAAAATGTAAATGTATATCCTGTAACAATAAAAGACAAAATGTAATGTAACCTATTTCTACAGCTTACCCAATATCCATTTAAGATTGGCTAATGTGCCTGAAATAATTCAGCCACTTTTCATTGACACTTTTATTATATCTGCATGTCAGACCACGACCCGCCATTTTAGAAGCCAAACCAACTGTGTACAAAAACAAATTCAGTTACTAACAACTTATAAACATTTATGTGAGTCCAAATTAGATGGTGACCCAAGTAAGGTTGCACACACAAATTAATTAATTATTTAATAGCAGCTTAGAGTCGTGCTATTAAAATAAATATGAACATTTTGGGTGCAATAAAAGATTTTATGAGACTCAATGAAAATGCTGGCGAAAACAAAAATAAACTCAATTCATTAATTTAAAGGTTTAAATTCCAGTACAACAGAATTCACTGACTAAATGGCTTATTATAATTAAAAAAAAAATTAAAAATAGAAAAATAAGTGAGCTCCTGAAGGTAAACTACCGACATGGCTCATTTATAATGTTCTGTTAAACTAAAATACACCTTAATACTCAGAAACTGTAGCACTATTTTAAGTACATTAAAAATGTGGGTTCAAGTTTAGACATCTAAAATACTAATCTTTTTCCGTCAAAGAAAACTGAACTGGACTTAACTTCTGAAAATAACAAAAACTCTGGACCATCAAAAAGTATATTCTTTAGCAACGACCATTTCCTTTATTTTATTTGAATGGGCGAAACGTTTCTTTGAAATATTAAAACTACGTCAGATAAAATTAGTCTCGGAGTGGCGAGGCAATCTCGGTATCAAATAATCAGAAAATACTTCTTGGCCACAAACTACATGCTTTAAGCGACAAGCGACTTGTGACTGACTGTTGGAAAAAACAAACTAAAGTTGTCTTTCATTCCATTTCATATTTGATGAACCTCGACTACCCTGGAAAAAATATAGGGTGACTGGTAATTAGTGTACGATAGGTACTTAAACACGTGATTGTGCTCACGATAACAAACAACTTTTAATATGGGAACAAACCTGACAACGCGAAAAACTATCAGCTGTTCAGTACATTTAATTATGTTTGTTTAATGTACTGAACAGCTGATATTTTTTTCACGATTTCGGCTTTGCTCCCATATTAAAAGTTGTTTGTTACCATGAGCACAATCACGTGTATAAGTATCGTACACTAATTACCAGTCACCCTATATAGTTTGTACGTGTTTAAAAACTAGTATTGCACTGATCTGTATCATTTACCCCATCTTGATTAACACAAAATACCACATTGAAATCACTACGATAAGCGATTCGGGAAGAAAACATGCGTTTCACCGTGTGGCGCTTGAAACATTTATCAGACTTAATACTCGTAGATAAATATTTTTTTTCACTTACGCTACCTATCAAAAGGCACCTTTAAATGACTCAAGTTATAAAATATTAGAGGAATTGATTCCACATTCTGCTTGAAAATTGTCACATGAAGCATGTCGCTTAGAGAATGTCACTTGACGCAAGTCGCATCCCTATAAACCGTGAACATGGCAATATGTACGTTCAGAAACGTTCAGAAAAAATATTACTTAAATAACGTACACTAAAAAGAAAGTATGCCATCAAGAACCTAAAATAACAACTCAAATAACTAGCTAACAAAGTAGCCAAATAAAAATAAACAGACAGTAACACTAAACTTATTGAAATTGAAATATCTACTCTAATTCCGCAAATAGTTTTTGCAACGACCCTGTTAACTCCTCCAACAGATACGTCAACAAACTTAACGCATCCGGCTCGAAGGACCAAAAACTCGAAGGACCGAAAGAGTACCCTATTTGACCGTCAGCAAAATAAAATTTGTAAAAGTGTACAGGCCCATTTATTGGTCAAAAGAGTTCTTCAGAGGTCGTGTGTCGGGACAATGGGAGGACCAATTGTTATTATCTGCGATTTATGTGAAAGTAAGTATGTTTTTATGGTGTCTTCAATTGGGGTCCTTTCTGTGAGCTATTGGTTTAGATATACTGGGTAAAGATGTGTTCATATTTTGGTTTTTATGGTGGTTATAATAAGGTGGTTCGTGTTTATATAAAAAAATGTTTTTTATAGATCTTAAGACATCGTCATAATTATAATCCTACTCTAATCCAAATTTTATTTTGTATTTCAGCAGTTCTACTCGTCGTATGTATTTAGATAATTTATTGCAAAAGGTTTGAAATAAAAGATAAATTTTATTCTTCATTGAATATAACAAGTTCAACAAACGAATAATCACAGTAATTGGATTTATTACATTTAGGTTTTATATCAGGTGATGTACGTGCTTTTTTAAACCAAAATGTTAATTTATTAGTAAAATAGAAACTCAATTTTCTATTAATCAAAATCAAAATAAAAATAAAGGATTGCATTCTACATTTTAGAAGAATGCAATCCGTTACGAATTTTAGTTAAGGCAAGTTAGAATTTTACAATGAGCTTCAATATTTTTCTTCATATGAACAAGTCCTATGAAAATCTACCGGATAGCCACGCCCAAGTGTGTCGAGAATAGCTCACTCACGTCAGTTTCAGTTCTTCCTGAATATTAAAATGGAGATTTGTAGAAAGTCTGACTTATAAGAGAAACTTTACATGGCAGATGGTTCTACAGTGTGAAAAGGACTGCATACGAATCTAAGCGTTACGGCAGACTTCTCTCACTTTGTTAAATATAATATATATTTAGAAATATTATTGGCATGGTTTAGAAACAATTTGGCATACCTACTTAGGTCGATTTTGCAGTTTTGGCTATTTGTGACTTTGTTGCACCGAAGGTGTGATATTATTTTGTTTCAGCACGCATAGCATGGCACTGTAGAAACGAATGTAGTCGACGGAAGAAAAGACAAAATGACAGGAATTAATAGAAAGATTTGTGCCGTTAAAAACATGGCAATTATAATTATGTTAAAAATATAGAAAATAAATAATTTTATTGTAATCTCTAATCACTTGATGTAAATAAGTTGAGAAGATTAGCCTCAAGAGATTAGTTTAGTGGTTTACGTCAACTGTCAAAATCATCATTCAATTTGATTAGGTACTATATTTGTATTACCGTCGTTTTTTTTTTTCTAATTACCTACTATTTTCTGGGCATTTATAGTCTACCAATACTGTATCGTATGGTACAGTATTGGTAGACTTCTGGGCTAATGCCGCCCCTTTCTTTTTCAAACCTTTCTATTTCAGGCAAATGGAAATATTTGACTCTCGAACGCGCTGCTGTTCATAACACTAATTCATACTTCCTCCATTGTTTTGACATTGAAATCACAACCATTTTGTGATACCACCACACTCGGTTTGACCACAAATTGGCCACAATACCTACTCGAAAAGAGGTAAATATTAGCTAAAACTGACCGACCAATGTTCAAAATGTTCTCTCATTGAACATTTTCGGTTCCAAACCGATACTTGTTTGCCCCTACCTTTTCGCCTATTGTAGCCAAAACAATCGGCTGTCGATTGTGTTCCCGAAATGCAGTATACGTCAATTTTGAGGCGAACTAGGTTCAACTGTATAGGTAGTATGAAGCAAGATGTGTGAAAAAATCGGTTGTCAGTACCCTTAGCACTTTTACTTTACAGTATTTACAGCATATCTTGTATGGAAAATGGAACAGCGCCTCTGGTGTGCGAAACAGGAACTAATTAGGGTTCCGTAGTCAACAAGGAACCCTTATAGTTTCGCCATGTCCGTCCGTCCGTCCGTCCGTCCGTCCGTCCGTCCGTCCGTCTGTCCGCAGTTTAGCTCAGAGACGCACAGTACTAGAGAGCTGTAATTTGGTGTAAATATACGGTTTTGTTGTGCCGAAAAAGTGGTAAAATAAAATCTCGTAAAATATTTTTTTTTAGGGTACCTCCAGTACTTACACGTAAAGTGAGGTTTTTTTTTTTCTCGCGTACCCCTTAGTGTGGGGTATCATTAAAAAGGCCTTTAAAAAATAATGTGAGTTTCCATTAACAATTTTTTGATAAAAAAATTCGTTTGTGAACTATTAAGCTTTAAAGTGCTAAATTTTGCTCGATTCGAGTGTCCCCCCCCTCTACCAGCTAAACGGTTATGTTTGGGGGTGTGAAAAAATTCACAATAGTAGCATATATAACGAAGTTTAAAAGAAAATTATCACGACTAAGTGGGCTTTACAACTTTACGAGTAATAGTCGACCAACTTATAAAATGTACTTCATATCATATTTTCTTAAACAAAATGTATCGGAGGCAACTGCAAATGTAAGTTTGTCAACTTTATTTTTACAGCTTTTATAGGTATGTTTTTTGGGGATAGGTAGGTTTTTATCATCAATTATTTTTAACTAAATTCAAAAAAAGGAGGAGGTTCTAAATTCGTTGTAATCTTTTTTCTTATGTATTTTCCCCGATTTCTCAAAGACTCCTGGACCAATTTTGAAAATTCTTCTTTTTACAATTAAATTCAGCGAATCAGTTTAGTTAGTTCGCATAAGTATTTTGACGGGCAACTACGGAACCCTACACTGTGCGTGGCCCGACACGCACTTGGCCGGTTTTTTTTTTTCCTTAAAAATTGTCAATTTAAAATTGTCAAAGTTCCACTTTACGTCTCAAATACTGAAAATTCGTGCTAAGGATACTGTAAAGTCGGTTTACTGACGATAGTTGAACGTAAAAACTTCATAAGAAAATAGTGCACTTACGTTGATATAAGCAAACAATTGACACGCCCGCCGCCGTTGCTATGGAACGCTACAGAGCCAAATAACGCCGCATGACGTCATCTTTTTTCGGCTGCCGGTCATCGATTTATAAGACTATTATCGCGTTTAAAACAAGGGTTATTTGTTCAAAATAATATTTCATTGGATTTATATTGTTATCAAAATATTTATTTTTACTTGAATTCGCAATATTCCGTAATTGAATTGTGTTTACAATTATGTAATGTTATTATCTGGCAAGCGTTTTTTTTAAATATCAATTAATAGTAGGCATACACCATCCTGCCTATCGATATTTGCAATTGTTTTTCATTTGACGCTTGCAATTGTTTCAAATCGGCAGTTCGTCCATATACACCATACACCATCCTGCCTATCGATACGATAGATTTGTCACAACTTCAAATCTGCACCAGTGATGCCAACTCAGCAACTAGATCTGGCTATTATTCGGTGACGACAGCTACAATTTCTAGCACCTTTTCATTTCATCATGAGACTATCGAATTAGATTAAAAAAAGTGGTGCAAGCGATTTTCGACCTTATCGACATTAAAAATTTAGTTTGTTTTTCTCACATTCTTATTCGTTAACATTGCTCCTTCATTAAAATCCGGTATTTGCATCATTGTCAATAAGGTCGAAAATCGCTTGAAGGTCGGAAAATACTTGCTTAAGGATAGCAAGTTAAAAAAAGTGGTGCAAGCGATTTTCGACATTATCGACATTAAAATTTAGTTTGTTTTTCTCACATTCTCATTCGTTAACATTGCTTCTTCATTAAAATCCGGTGTTTGCATCGTTGTCAATAAGGTCGAAAATCGCTTGAAGTTCGGAAAACATTTGCTTAAGGATTGCAAGTTAAAAAAAGTGGTGCAAGCGATTTTCGACCTTATCGACATTAAAAATTTAGTTTGTTTTTCTCACATTCTCATTCGTTAACATTGCTTCTTCATTAAAATCCGGTGTTTGCATCGTTGTCAATAAGGTCGAAAATCGCTTGAAGGTCGGAAAACATTTGCATAAGGATTGCAAGTTAAAAAAAGTGGTGCAAGCGATTTTCGACCTTATCGACATTTAAAATTTAGTTTGTTTTTCTCACATTCTCATTCGTTAACATTGCTTCTTCATTAAAATCCGGTGTTTGCATCGTTGTCAATAAGGTCGAAAATCGCTTGAAGGTCGGAAAACATTTGCTTAAGGATTGCAAGTTAAAAAAAGTGGTGCAAGCGATTTTCGACCTTATCGACATTTAAAATTTAGTTTGTTTTTCTCACATTCTCATTCGTTAACATTGCTCCTTCATTAAAATCAGGTGTTTGCATAAATGTCAATAAGGTCGAAAATAGCATGAACCTTTTTTTAACTTGCTTTCGTGGTCCCTTGACACCTCTCAAGTTTTCAATCGTATTTTGGTTTAAAATAAAATGAATAACTCTTTTTTTTACGAGTGTACATGCGATCCATGTGTGTGCGAAAAGCCTCAGTTTTCCTGGTATGGCCACGTTCACATGGCGATTATTTTCCCGTATACTGTATACAAGATTTTATCGAATAGAGCAGTAATAACAGTTCACAAATGAAAACTTAAAAATAGTTTAAACGGCGTTCATACGGGAAAATCCCGTGTTTGAGAAATATAATATTTTACCGTGTACCGTGCAAAGTTGTCCTAAAACTGGTCAACTCTATTCGATAAAATCTCGTGTACGGTATACGGGAAAATAATCGCCGTGTGAACGTGGCCTAACCGTCCCTGTAGAAAAGTAGCTAAAAAGTTTAGCCACAAGTTACACTTTTTAGCTTTTTTTCTAGCACCTTTATAAAATTAGCTAACTATCTATGAAGTTGCTAAGATGGCATCACTGCTGCCGATTTGACGTTGTGTCAAAAACGATTTGATGACCTATCAAAATTGGCATGTCATGCCATCAAATTGGCATTCCACCCCCATACACGTTCAATTCTATTTGAGCAAATTGGCAGTTTTATGCCGAATTGACAAATAGGCAGTATGGTGTATGGCTACCATTAGACACACTAATTCTCTAATTTAGACTTACAATACATTTTTTTCTACTTTTGCATGCAATTTAACCACTTCCCTGTCCGATGAATTACATGTGTCTCACGACTATTGTTTAGGCCCCTCGCCCACGGGCGACTTTTTGTAGCGATGCAGTCGCGATGCTGTCGCGCGTAGCATCGATACAGACGCGATGCTGTCGCTAGCTGTGTCCCCTCGCCCACGGGACCAGATTCAGTCGCGATACAAACGCCCCACTGTAATCGCGACTCTCCCTCCCCCCTCCGACCTCTCTACCGATGTCGTCCCACGCGGTCGCGCGTTTGTATCGATACAAACGCGATGCTGTAGCGCGTTTGCTAAACGCGCTACAGCATCGCTGCAAAAAGTCGCCGTGGGTGAGGGCCCTTAGGTATTGTGTCTGCTGCGCGGACAGTGAAAGTGTTAATTATTTTTTCTAGAAAAAAAAGTAACACAGGTATGTGTAGATTTAGTAGCTACTCAATTTATAATAAAAAAAAAATCCCAAAATTATAGAACTTTTGGTCAACACATTCATAAAAGGTGGAAAAAAATCATTACTTACTATACTGTGGGGGTTGGTGTCCTACCCTATTTATTTTTGAATATCTTTTTAAGCTTTATCTTTGTAAAGTCTAAAACCGGAGATAATTACTGTATCTATTATAAATAAAAAAGCGGATTTATGACGTGTATTTTACTTGTTTATTCAGAAAAGATATAGACGCTATCTCTGGGCGTCAGATTCTTCCCAAATTATCGTGACAAAATGAAGTAACGCTAAAATAAACCCTGTCATAGTTATAAGTAATAATTATAACGTAGTGAATGATAATGTTACAGATATTTCCAGTCATTGATGATAATTAAAAGTTTCATTACGAAATAACAATTAACGTGCAAATATTACTAATGATGTTAATTTTTATTGTTTATTGCTTTGATGATAAACTTGAAAATCACGTGTATATTATGTGTACAGAAGTACATTCATTATGCACGTGATTAATTTCACATAATTATTTCTTTAAACGTTCAATTTTACGAATCTTATATCCTCAATGGCAAATCAAATTCATCATACCTTAACCTAAAGGACTTTCAGTTATGGCCTTCACCGACTTATATAACATAACAATTATACATCTTTCAAGTAACCAAATGTAAGTTAAAAATCAATAATTATATTTACATTTATGAAAAACACACTAAAGATAGTGGTAACTTAGGTATTTGCATGCACAAAGCTCGGTGAAATCAACAGAAACAAAGCTAAACTAAAGCTAAAAAGCTACACTTCAAAAGTTAAACAGCTGCTGAACACTTTTGTCTGACACTGACAAGTGTCCAACCGATGATTAACTTTTTTTCCGTAAGATGGAATTTGTTTTTTGGTGACACCCGCCCTTAGTAGTCATTAGTTACATATCTTAAAGCTATTGTAACACTCCTTCTCTATACAGAACATTATTTATTGAACAAAAGACATCATGCAGCCAATGTTACTAGGCTGCCACCGAAAACGTAACGGTTGTACAAAAGTAGTTTTTCGGCAGCGGCAATGCATTCGGCTTTTGTATTAAATTATCCCACTGGAACGTAATCTGGGACTAATGAGCTACCGTGACCACCGAACGTAAATGGCTATTAAGCACAACCAGGATTTTAGTCAGTACAAGTCTGACAGTCCCTCCTGCCTGCACTGTAAGGAATTATTTAGAGACTTTAGCATGCTAGAAAAATTCTGGAACATAATCCCAGGATGTATGCAAAGGGCCATTGAAGGAACACAGCTGATTTTAGAATTCAAATTCATGTAAGCCGTGATTTAACAAAAAACCTTACTTTTGCATTTATCATATAAAAATATTGATGTGATTAGGATGTGAATTAAGGAACTTGATAACTTATTAGCTGAAGTTGAAAACAGTCAGATTTCACGCAATGGAATATAAAAACGTCTTTGTAAAAACACAAAGAAGAAGAAGATCAATTTCTGAGGTCTAGAAAAAGCAGGATTTTTCTACGTAATCCTGTAACAAATAACTATTGTTTGTTCGAAGAAAATGGACTGAATAAAATAAAAAATACTTTTAAAATCTTCTACAAATTGACTCACAAAATTTTTATTCTCATTCTTTATCTGAAAAACTAGTCGACACAAAACGAGAGAAAAAATATCCAGATAAAGTCACGGTCACAACTAGTTTCATTATTTTAATCACAGATAACTATCATGCCAGCTACAATGTAAACTGAGTATATAAGGACACGTATTCACACAAGTCTCACAGCAATCCGAACCACCGAACAATAATGTCTGTGACGATAGCCGTACTGCTACTAACAGTATCAATTAATTTCAATGATGCGGCAAGAATACTGGCATTTTTCCCAGTTCCGTCCATCAGTCATCAAGTCGTGTTTCGTCCTCTAACTCAAGAACTAGCCAAGAGAGGCCATGAAGTTACAGTCATCACACCAGATCCTGCCTTCCCAAATGGAAAAACTCCTACAAATCTCACAGAAATCGATGTCCACGACTTCTCTTACAATAAATGGAAGTCTTGGTACGAAGTCACTTCTACAGGAGATGGTGATTTAACCGCACAAATGCGATCAGCATATAAAATGATTGGTGAGCTCGTTGAAATGCAGTTGAATTTAGATGAAGTGCAGAAGTTAATAAAGGAAGAAAAATTCGACTTGCTATTGCTAGAAGCCTGTGCAAGACCAGCCTTACTTCTTTCACACATTGTCAAGGCACCAGTGATTCTCGTCTCTTCATTCGGCCCATTGACTTTTAATGTGGAAACGATTGGATCAGCGGGACATCCTCTCTTATACCCCGATGCCTTTAACCAGCGTTTGTACAATTTAACAAATTGGGAGAAAATTACAGAGCTTTTGCACTTCTATAGAATGTCAAAACTTATGCAAGAATTTGAAGATGTAGAAAATGAAATTGGTAAAAGGATGTTTGGACCTAATGTTCCGACTATTAGTGAATTGAAGAATAACGTTGAAATGCTGTTTTTAAATACTCATCCCGTTTGGGAAGGAAATCGTCCAGTGCCTCCTAGTGTTATTTATATGGGTGGATTGCATCAGAAGCCACAGAAAGAATTGCCAAAGGTAAGGTTTCTTTATGTTCATACTAAAATTATACAAGTTGTATCATAAAGGTGCATTCTTGAGGATGTTGTATTGCCTTACAGTTCCATGGAGATTTACCTTTGAACCATTACCTTTCCAAGCTTTACGGGCTGATCGTATTTTGTCTAACGCATAGCTAGTCTTTGGTGTCACTGAGCTCACTACTATAATTTTGTCTGTTTTTTTTCTACGTTCCGCCGGTCAAAACCAATACAAAGTATGTCTTTGATTAATTTTATAAATAACAGTGCGTTAGTATGATTTACGACTTATATTTTTTTCAGGATCTTAAAACGTATTTGGACTTTTCAAAGAATGGCGTGATATACATTAGCTTTGGTACAAACGTGCAACCTTCACTGCTTCCTCCAGAAAGAGTACAATTGATGGCCAAAGTCTTCTCTGAACTACCTTACGACGTTCTTTGGAAATGGGACAAAGATGAACTGCCAGGACGCTCTAAAAACATCAGGATATCTAAATGGCTGCCTCAATCGGACCTTTTAAGTAAGTTTCCCAAATTCTCTTACTATCCAGGGTGAATGTGATCCATCACATAGCGGTACGCCGCAAACAATGGTACGAGTATCACAGGCTACATAGAACCTATGATGTTGGCTGAGTCATCCAATTAGCAGTAGGCTTCACTAGGTCAGAGTTCCTCCTGATCCTGAACTTCAGAAGATTCTGATCTTCTGAAGTCTCTTGAATCCAAATAGAGCCTCATCTTTGTTTCTCGGCTAGATTGAAGCCAACAGCAAACCCATTTTAAATACCAAGTGTAATAAAAATATAAAGATAGAACCCAAAGACGAACTAAACGAGCATGAAATTTCAGGACACCCAAAGATCAAAGTTTTCATAACACAAGGAGGTCTACAATCAACAGACGAGGCTATCACAGCTGGAGTACCACTGATTGGTATACCAATGTTGGGTGACCAATGGTACAATTCTGAGAAATATGAGCATCATGGTATTGGAAAGAAACTTGATTTACTTACAATGACAGAAGAAGATTTTAAGAATGCTATTACAACTGTTATTGGTGATAAAAGGTGAGTTCTTGAAGTCCCTAACAATATTTTAGACAAAGCTTGGCAGATGAAGACGTTTCATTACGAGAAAAATATTAAAAGAGGATAGGAAAAAAATAGAAGGTTTTCAATTATCCGAATGAAAATGGGGTGTAAAACAATGGAATTTTATGGAATTTCAAAGGCAAAGACCATCCAAAGGCATCAGGCAGAGACTCCCAGCGCCATTTGTGATGTTGTAATAATGATGATGATGACACATTACATTTCAACAGATTATTTTGCAGCAGTTCATTTTCACTTCTTTACATATAATAAAATCGTAGAGCTGTCATTCCTGTACATTGAATATTTTTTTCTTTTTGTATTTTTTTCGAGATAAGGGATCGATTCTGATGCCAAATCAACTTTTTTTTTCTTTCGAAATTTTTGTATGTTTTTTTGATTTGATCTATCTCTGAAACTACTGTAAAGTTGTCGATCAAATTTTCCTCAAATATTCCTAATAATATGCTTCTGTTGATAGGCTATGCATCATTACGCTATTTTTCCTGGGAGATAAGCAATTTTAAATTTTGTTGTTTTTATCTGTTTGTTTTTAGTTGGAAGCTAAACCACTGGATATTATTTAGTCAATTTTTCCCCAAATATTCCTTAAACTGCTCTTCTATTAATAGGATATGTATAATTACGCTATTCCCTTTGGGGGATTAGCAATTTTATAATATGTTGATTTTCAGTCATTGTTGACATTTGTGTAAGAACCGCTATTTGAGAATCACTGTCAGCGTACTAGCCAGTCGGGTTGGTATCCTGCTTGACTTTCGTGCAAGGGGTCTCTGGATCAAATCTCGCAGTTTCTTTTTTTCACTTTTTGAGTTTTCGTATATTTGTCCTGAGAGTTTCAAATAATTAAAAAAATGTGCATACTTTTATTTCAATATTATTCGCGATTTTAAATTATTACTATTTTTTTTCAATAGTTCTCTAGGATATAAATCTACACTGATTTAAATTGTAGGTAGTAAGTTCGATATTTTTTTAAATTGTAATTGTTTCGACGTGTGGAATTTTAAAGATTAGAAAAAATTGTGTTTATTTATGTTTTGAATTGGTGTTCAAACCAGTGCATAGATTCTGTTTTAAACGACGACAAGTTGTACTCATCGAGTCAGATAATTAGTTATTTTTTAAGTATCACGCGGAATGCAAGGGAGAAGAGCAATGCTATCGTACGTTCAATTTGCAGCGATACTGTAAATCAACCCAAAAATGATAGTCTAATGTTTAAAATAAACACGGTTCTTTGAAGTTAATGTCGCTCAAATAAGGACGTTTCCTATGCAAACTATGTACCTAGATATAACATTATTGATCTAAACTAATAATAAAAATGCAAGTATGTTTGTTTTTTACCTTTTCATGCATTACTACCTACTGAATCGATCGTCCCAAAATTTAGCTTATACGTTGTCAGGAGTATAGACACGGATATAAGGTATCTTACATCCCGAATAACTGAAGAGAGCTGTTGCCGAGAAAACAATTATGTTCATATTCCAGATGGCGCCACACGATCCATATTGTTTCTCAAATTCTAAAATAACGCAAGCGAAGCCGCGGGCAAACACTAGTAAATAAATAAGTGTGTTATTTAAAAATATACAATTCATGCGCTACTTAAATCTCCTATCGATACTCGTATTTACGACTATTAATGTCTGGATTTGTAGCACTTATCAATGATGATTCGTGTTTTTAATATTTACGACAGACTTATCTATATTTATTATATTTACAGGTTTCGTCACAACATAGTAAAACTTGGAAATATCATGCGTGACCAGCCGATACATCCACTGGAGCGCGCCGTGTGGTGGACGGAGCACGTGCTGCGTCACGGCGGCGCGAGACATCTGCGAGCGCCCGCCGCCAACATGTCTTGGGCGCAGTATTTAGAACTAGAACTAGTGTTTACTTTACTAGTAATTGCTCTCGCGTTTGCAGCAGTATTTTCAATTGTTTCATACAACTTATGGAAAGTTCTTAAAAACAATCGTGTGCAGATAAAAATAAAGAAAAATTGAATGTTCTGATTTAAGTAAAGGAACAAAATTTTAGATGAAATTAGGAAACTATTTGTAAAATTATTAACAATAGAATTATTTGAAAAAGTTGTGAAATATATGCCTGTAGAATACTGTGATATAATTAGATAGTAAAATATTTTCCCAAGTTCGTGGGTTTCGTTTTTTTTCCTTTAATTTTCAATATTTTTTGCTTTGTCCTTCTTTGACATTTATTTTTTGCTAAAATTCAATAAAAAAACATTTATTTGATAGAATAATAATTATGGTTCGTTCCGTATTCAAAATAAGTCAATAAAAAACATTCTGCCACATGAGACATGTAAATAGTAATTAAAGTAACTAATATGTACACAATTGTAATTTGAAGGGTACAGGGGCAAAACAAGGAATGTCACAAAAAGTTCAAATAAAATGAAGTGTAGCAACACTTCGGGCACGCCACAGTCGCGGCATGCAGCGATCTTCCCTTGAGTAGACTCAATTATATTAATAATTTGTTGTGTAATTGTTCGCCTAAAAAAGGATTAAAATCCAATCCAATGCCAAGTTTAAGATACACTTTGAAATTTGATACATTTTGGCCAGATGTACCGTGGAATAAGGTGGGTAGTGGCCGGATGCGGAACGCGGGGTACTGGGTGTGGTGGCGAGTCTTGACAATGGCAAATGTTAACCAGTGGATCAGGCTGTTGATGAAGATGATTATGATCCATTTTAAAGTGCAACTGACTTTGGCATTGGATTGGAGTTCCACCCTATTTTAGGCACCCATATAGGCGAACTATTTGGCCCATATAGGAGCTTGGCCCCCATTTTAACAGGTATGTTTTTGGTGGGATAGACATTACTTACAAAAACTTCTATAAATTGACTCAACATAATTGTTTTTCTTTATCTGCCAATTTGCTTGACACAATACGACGGAAAAACTATCCAGACAAAGTCACGGTCAAAGCTAGTTTCATTTAATCATATAGATAAATAGGTTATTACGTAAACTGAGTATATAAGGATACGTACCTATTCGCATAAGTCTCACAACAATCGGAAACACCGTACAATAATGTCTGTTGTGACAGCCCTACTGCTACTAACAGTATCAATTAATTTCAATGATGCGGCAAGAATACTGGCATTTTTCCCAGTTCCGTCCATCAGTCATCAAGTCGTGTTTCGTCCTCTTACTCAAGAACTAGCCAAGAGAGGCCATGAAGTTACAGTCATCACACCAGATCCTGCCTTCCCAACTAAAAAAACTCCTACGAACCTCACGGAAATCGATGTCCACGACCTCTCTTACAATAAGTGGAAGACTTTTTATGAAGTCAGTTCTACAGGAGATGGCGATTTGTCTGTACAAATTCGATTAGCATTCAACATGATTGCTGAGATCGTTGAAATGCAGTTGAATTTAGATGAGGTGCAGAAGATAATAAAGGAAGAAAAGTTCGACTTGCTATTGCTAGAAGCTTGCGCGAGACCAGCCTTACTTCTTTCACACGTTGTCAAGGCACCAGTGATTCTCGTCTCTTCATTCGGCACATTGCCTTTTAATGTGGAAACGATTGGATCAGCGGGACATCCTCTCTTGTACCCCGATGCTTTTAACCAACGTTTGTACAATTTAACAAATTGGGAGAAAATAACAGAACTTTTGCATTTTTATAGAATGGCGAAAATTATGCAAGAAGTTGAAGATGTAGAAAATGAAATTGGTAAAAGGATGTTTGGACCTAATGTGCCGACTATTAGAGAATTGAAGAATAATGTTGAAATGCTGTTTTTGAATACGCATCCCGTTTGGGAAGGAAATCGTCCAGTGCCTCCTAGTGTTATTTATATGGGTGGATTGCATCAAAAGCCAGAGAAAGAATTGCCAAAGGTAAAGTTTGTTTTTGTTTATACTAATATTATACAGGCTGTATCAGAAGGGTAGTGGTACATTCACACTATGTTGTATTGACTGACAGTCCCATGGAGATTTACCTTTGAACCCTTACCTTTTCAAGCTTTATGGGTTGAACGCATTTTATCTAACACATAAACTTCTACTTATCTTTGGTGTCAGGCAGAACTATGCTATCGATTATAATTCCACAGGAAGAATATTTTAATAAAAAGCCGCGGACAAAACCTAGTAGTATGTATGTTTTTGATTAATCCGTCACAGTTGTTTACGATTTGCGCAATTCCATTTTCACTGTAGAAGTCTTTCATAAAATCAAATTTGTCGTTTCTTTCTTTCTTTCTTTCTTTCCACAAAGATGGGATTTGGGATCTATTTCTTAACTCCGCAAAAACTTTAGATATTTAAAAGTACAAAAAATTATTAAGTTTGTTGTCAGTAATCATAATTTAAAAGCTGAGTTTTGAATAAACACAACAGTATAAGAAGATTCTAAAAATAGTCGTAGCAATCGCAATGACTATACAATACGGCAATTGACATAAATATAGCCCTAACGATATGTAATTCTGTATCATCTTCGGAGTAGACATACATTGATTGTCAAGGTTAGAAATAAATTGTTAGCTTCCTATGTTGTATTACAACTCAAATCGTTTTTTATATGTCTTTTCAAATTGACTGTTATTATTTTTACCATTTATTTTTATTTAAAATGAGTTCATAACTACATAATTATTACTTGGTGCTCTTGTCATAATATAATGTACTTCTATAGAAAAAATAAATGTAATTCATACCTAAGTTGGAATTCGAATGGATAATATTATTGTATTTTATTTCGAAAATGATGACGTAGTTTAATGACATAATTTAATTTTTTTGCAGGATCTCAAAACGTATTTGGACTCCTCAAAACACGGCGTGATCTACATTAGCTTTGGTACAAACGTGCAACCCTCACTGCTTCCTCCAGAAAGAGTACAATTGATGGCCAAAGTCTTCTCTGAACTACCTTACGACGTTCTTTGGAAGTGGGACAAGGATGAGCTTCCAGGAAGATCTAAGAACATCAGGATATCAAAATGGCTGCCACAGTCGGACCTTCTAAGTAAGTTTCGCAAATCCCCTTATTTTCCAGGATGAATGAGATCCATCTCCTAGCGATACACCGCAAGCAGTGGCATCAGAGGCTACCTAAGTATAACCCACGGTGACGTTTAAGTGATCCGACTAGCTGTTATAAGCATCACCAGCTTCACTAGCGATCACCATCCTGTCGGAGTCCAGCGCAAAATAGTTTATACCATCCATAAACAATCATTTGTGTGTTTAACTTAGGCGCTACACGTAGCGCCTATAACTTTTTACCAGTGTTACACACGGACGTAACCTGTTGCCATTATAACGGTAGGTAAGATATTTTTTATTTATAATTTCAAAATTTATAATTTTGCGCCTGGCAAGGTATTATCTGGCTCATTAATTTTCCTTCTCTTCAAACATTTTATAGCAAAAGGTTTCGAATTTCTTATAAAGGGACTCAAAAAAATTGTATCTTTGAATACGTCTGGTTTCGTTCAAAACCAGTTTCTCTCAGCCAGGTCTACATTTCTATGTTAAGGGATAATTGAGCAAGTTTTCAGTGTAACTCAAGCACTTTCTAGGGCCCCAAGTGTTCACTATAGTCACACACCATGAAATTCAGTTGCTTTTAAATGAATTCACTCCAAATTGGGCCTCATCTTTGTTTTTGGGCTAGATTGACGCCAACAGCAAACCCATTTTAAATACCTAGTGACTATAATACACATATAACAAAGAAAAATTTTAATCAAATAATCATCAACTTTCAGGACACCCGAAGATCAAAGTATTCATAACACAATGCGGTCTACAATCAACAGACGAGGCTATCACAGCTGGAGTACCACTGATTGGTATACCAATGTTGGGTGACCAATGGTACAATGCTGAAAAATATGAGCATCATGGTATTGGAAAAAAACTTGATTTACTGAAGATGACAGAAGAAGATTTTAAGAATGCTATTACCACTGTTATTGGTGATATAAGGTGGGTATTTGAAATCTATATAATATATTTCATTCGTTGATGACTATTCTAACCAACCAATCATCATCATCAGCCGGAAGACGTCCACTGCTGAACATAGGGCTCCCCCTTAAACCGCCACGCCGAACGACAATTCGTCGCTTGCATCCATCCGCTGCCCGCGATCCTCACGATGTCGTCGGCCCACCTAGTGGGAAGCCTGCCCACGCTGCGACTTGGGAACTTGTCTTTCCCATCGGTTGTCAGTTCTACGAGCGATATGGCCTGCCCGTGCCCATTGCCACTTCATGCAATTTTTATGAGCTATGTCGTTGACTCTGGTTCGTTGCTGACTATCCATGTTCCGGATTTTATCCCGCAAAGAAACTCCGAGCACAGCTCTTTTAATTGCTCGTTGAGTGACTCTTAGTCTCTCTGAAAGGCCAGGAGTCAAAGACAACCTTTCAGAGCCATATGTCATCACTGGCAATACACGCTCGAAGGCAAGTAATGTGTGTCTCGACGTCCGATCACGGACATGCCCGGGTCGACGGAGCGTCTTGTTCCAGGCACGCTTCCAAGAGCTGTCAGCAATCTGACTAGGTTAGAGGGCCAAAGCCTGCCAGGTTTCGCGGGATCATCTTATTAGGAAGCCGTTACCTTGGAATGAAAAACGCTAATGAAGGATCATCGTGCCGGCAAAGACTACCCGGCTTAAAGGCGTGCTTATGCTCTCAATGGCCTATGTCCAGAAGTGCATGAGTACCTATAAAAAAATAAGATAGGCTGGTGACGATGATGATGACGATTTCATTTTACCAGATTATCTTTACAGCAGTTCGGTTGCACTAAAACAAAAGAAGTAGAAGAAAATATACAAATCATGTACGTAATCCTATCGGCAGACATCAATATCATATTAATGTCTGGATTAGTAGCACTTATCAATGATGATTCGTGTTTTTAATATTTACGACAGAGAAATATTTATTTATATACCTATTTGCAGGTTTCGTCACAACATAGTAAAACTTGGAAATATTATGCGTGACCAGCCGATACATCCACTGGAGCGCGCCGTGTGGTGGACGGAGCACGTGCTGCGTCACGGCGGCGCGAGACATCTGCGAGCGCCCGCCGCCAACATGTCTTGGGCGCAGTATTTAGAACTAGAACTAGTGTTTACTTTACTAGTAATTGCTCTCGCGTTTGCAGCAGTATTTTCAATTGTTTCATACAACTTATGGAAAGTTCTTAAAAACAATCGTGTGCAGATAAAAATAAAGAAAAATTGAATGTTCTGATTTAAGTAAAGGAACAAAATTTTAGATGAAATTAGGAAACTATTTGCAAAATTAACAATAGAATAATTTGATCAAGTTGTGAAATGTATACCTATAGAATACTGTGATATAATTAGATAATTAAAGTAAAATATTTTCCCAAGTTCATGGGTTTCGTTTTTATCCCTTTAATTTTTAATATTTTTTTTTTAGCTTTGTCCTTCTTTGACATTTTTGCTAGAATTTAATAAAAATAATATTTATTTGATAGAATAATAATTATGGTTCGTTACGTATTCAAAATAAGTCAATAAAAAACATTCTGCCACATGAGACATGTAAATAGTAATTAAAGTAACTAATATGTACACAATTGTAATTTGAAGGGTACAGGGGCAAAACAAGGAATGTCACAAAAAGTTCAAATAAAATTAAGTGTATCAACACTTCGGGCACGCCACAATCGCAGCGTGCCGCGGGATCCCCATTATCAATAAATTGTAGTGTAATTGTTCGCCTAAACAGGATTAAAATCCAATCCAATGCCAAGTTTAAGAAACACTTTAAAATTTGATACATTTCAGCCAGATGTACCGTGGAATAAGGTGGGTAGTGCCTGGATGTAGAACGCGAGGTACTGGGTGTGGTGGCAAGTCTTACAATAGCAAAATATGTTAAATAGTGGATCAGGCTATTGATGAAGTTGATTATGATCCATTTTAAAGTCCAACTAACCTTGGCATTGGATTGGATTTCCACTCTTTTTTAGGCAAACTGTTAGCCCATGAAGGAGCTTGGCCCTCATTTTGACAGGTATGTTTTTGGTGGGATAAACATTTCTTGCAAAAACTTCTATAAATTGACTCAACATAATATTAATTGTTTTTCTTTATCTGCCAACTTGCTTGACACAATACGACGGAAAAACTATCCAGACAAAGTCATGGTAAAGCTAGTTTCATTTAATCATAATATAGACAAATAGCCAATTGGCTATTACGTAAACTGAGTATATAAGGATACTTATTCGCATAAGTCTCACAACAATCTGAAACACCGTACAATAATGTCTGTTGTGACAGCCCTACTGCTACTAACAGTATCAATTAATTTCAATGATGCGGCAAGAATACTGGCATTTTTCCCAGTTCCATCCATCAGTCATCAAGTCGTGTTTCGTCCTCTTACTCAAGAACTAGCCAGGAGGGGCCATGACGTTACAGTCATCACACCAGATCCTGCCTTTCCAAATGGGAAAACTCCTACATATCTCACAGAAATCGATGTCCACGACCTCTCTTACAATAAGTGGAAGACTTTTTATGAAGTCAGTTCTACAGGAGATGGTGATTTGACTGCACAAATGCGATTAGCATTCAACATGATTGCTGAGATCGTTGAAATGCAATTGAATTTAGATGAAGTGCAGAAGATAATAAAGGAAGAAAAATTCGACTTGCTATTGCTTGAAGCCTGTGCAAGACCAGCCTTACTTCTTTCTCACGTTGTCAAGGCACCAGTGATTCTCGTCTCTTCATTCGGCACATTGCCTTTTAATGTGGAAACGATTGGATCAGCGGGACATCCTCTCTTGTACCCCGATGCTTTTAACCAACGTTTGTACAATTTAACAAATTGGGAGAAAATTACAGAACTATTGCACTTTTATAGAATGGCGAAAATTATGCAAGAAGTTGAAGATGTAGAAAATGAAATTGGCAAAAGGATGTTTGGACCTAATGTGCCGACTATTAGTGAATTGAAGAATAATGTTGAAATGCTGTTTTTAAATACTCATCCCGTTTGGGAAGGAAATCGTCCAGTGCCTCCTAGTGTTATTTATATGGGTGGATTGCATCAGAAGCCAGAGAAAGAATTGCCAAAGGTAAGGTTTGTTTTTGTTTATACTAAAATTATACAGGTTGTATCAGAAACATTCATAGTATGTTGTATTGACTTACAACTCCATGGAGGTTTACCTTTGAACCCTTCCAAGCTTTACGGGTTTGAACGCATTTTATCTAACACATAACTACTACTTATCTTTGGTGTCAGGTAGAACTATACTATCGGATATCATTCCACAAGAAAGATATTTTAATAAGAAGCCGCGGCAAAAACCTAGTATTAAGTATGTTTTTAATTAATCCGTCACAGTTATTTACGATTTGCGCAATTCCATTTTCACTGTAGAAGTATTTCATAAAAATCAAATTGGTCGTTTCTGTCCTTTCCACGAAGATGGGATTTGGATTTGTTTCTTAACTCCTCAAAAAGTTGTGAGATATTTAAAAGAATGAAAGAGAATTATAATAGTTGTCACTAATCATAATTTAAAAGCAGGGTTTTGAATAAACACAACAGTATAAGAAGATTCTAAAAAGAGTCGTAGCAATCGCAATGACGATACAATACTGCAATTGACATAATTATAGCCCTAACGATATGTAATTCTGTATCATCTTCGGAGTAGACATACATTGATTGTCAAGGTTAGAAATAAATTGTTAGCTTCCTATGTTGCATTACAACTCAAACCGTTTTTTATTTGTCTTTTCAAATTGACTGTTATTATTTTTACCATTTACATTTGTTTAAAATGAGTCCATAACTACATAATTATTACTTGGTGCTCTTGTCATAACATGATTTACTACTACAGAAAAAATAAGTTGGAGTTCCAATGGATATGTTCTTGTCTTTTATTTCGAATCAAAATGACGTGGTTTAAAGACAAAATTATATTTTTTGCAGGATCTCAAAACATATTTGGACTCCTCAAAACACGGCGTGATCTACATTAGCTTTGGTACAAACGTGCAACCTTCACTGCTTCCTCCAGAAAGAGTGAAACTGATGGCCAAAGTCTTCTGTGAACTACCTTACAACGTTCTTTGGAAGTGGGACAAGGATGAGCTTCCAGGAAGATCTAAGAACATCAGGATATCAAAACGGCTGCCACAGTCGGACCTTCTAAGTAAGTTTCGCAAATTCCCTTATTTTCTAGGGTGAATGAGATCCATCGCCTAGCGAAACACCGCTAGCAGTGGCATCAGGGGCTACCTAAGTATAACCCACGGTGACGTTTAAAGTGATCCGACTAGCTGATAAAGCATCACCAGCTTCACTAGCGATCACCATCCTGTCGGAGTCCAGCGCAAAATAGTCTATACCATGCATAAACAACAATTTGTGTGTTTCACTCAGGCGCTACACTTTTTTTTTTTTAAGGTGGTAAAATCATCAAATGAGTCCTCCCGCCCTGGGTGGGGCGGAAGGGACTGTCAGACTCTTACTGACTAAAATCCACCCGTGTTCCTTCCTATGCCCTTTACGTTCTGGGGCCACGGTATCCTGGGTTAAGAAAAAACCCGCGACCCCAGCAGGCATTTGGCGCGAAACACGACGCGCCACCGACCCGGGCTTGGTCCTTCGGACGGCGAGTTACCCATCACTCACCGTCCGCAAGCCCGCTCCGCCGCTGTGCCCTCTGCTAATCAGAGGGACACGCGTTGGAGCGTCCACACGACAGGCTATTCGCATACGGGCAAAGAGACCACTTAGGCACACAGTGCTTAAGAAAGAGTTTTTGCCCGCATCCCAGGGTGCACCGGCCCGAAAAACTGGTCTTCCCCCTGGACGTATCCGAGAAGGAACTCCAGTCCACGGGCGCACGTGGAGGTTTCCTGTCATAGCACCCCAGGCGCTACACTTAGCGCCTTCAACCATTTACCAGTCTAACACACGGGCGTAACCAGTTGCCATTATTATAATGGTAAGGAACTGTTTATTTCTAATTTCAACATTTGTAATAATTTTGCGCCTGGCAAGGTGTAAATTATCTAGCTAATTAATTTTCCCTCTCTTCAAATATTTTAAAGTAAAGGTTGCGAATTTCCTAAAATGGGACTAAAAAATTGCATCTTTGAATACGTCCGGTTTCGTTCAAAACCAGTTTTTCTTAGCCAGGTCGGCATTTCTGTGTTAAGGGATAATTGATCAAGAATTTAGCAAGATTTCAGCGTGCCTTAAGCACTTTTGCGAAAATTCGCAGAGCTCTCCTTGTACGTCACAGGCCTTGTAGTCCAGTCACTAAAGCCTAAACCCGAAAATAATTAGTAACACGCTGAAATTTTTAGGGGTTCTTAAGGAAGGTAAAATAACATACCGGGTGATTTTGCAGCGTTCTGGGGTGTACGGAAAGGGTTGAAAAGGGGTGAAAATGGTTTTTCGTTAATAACATTGCCAAGAAAATTAGTAACACGCTGCAAATTTGGAATTAGGTTGTTCTTACCGTTTTTTAACGTGTATTAAATTTGCAGCGCTTTGCGACATACGGAACATTGTTTTTTTTTTAAAAACAGTGATTGCACTGTTTTTATTGTAAAAACAGGGGTAAGAAAATTAGTAACACGCTGCAAATTTGGAATTAGGTTGTTCTTACCGGTTTGTAACGTGTATCAAGTTTGCAGCGTTTTGCAACATACGGAACATTGTCTATTATTAAAAAAACAATGAAATTATTTATTCACACAGGTGAAAGAAATTTGTAACTCGCTGTAAATTTGTAATTAAGTTGTTTTTACCGTTTCGTAACGTATATCAAATTTGCAGCGTTTTACAACAAATTGAACATTGTTTATTATTAAAAAAACAGTGCGATTTGTTAGTAACAAGGGTAAAAAAGTAGGAACACGCTGCAATTTTAGAATTAGGTTGTTCTTACCGGTTTGTAACGTTTTGCAAAACTGAACTTTTTTCATTCATTACCATAAAAACAAATATTTCAGTTAGTAACAATAGTGAAAAAGTTAATGAAGAGTTGCAATCTGGAGAAAATGTTGTCAAAACCTTTTTGAAACATTTTTCAAAGGACATCATTTTTTTTGGGCCATCTCTGAAAGTGCCAACGAAAAAAATTGGTACCTTTTGTATTATTGGTTGGTATAGGTAGTACTAGTCATTTGGAGCAATAGTTACTATGGCACAAAAGTTGTAGGATTGCTCTCGGCCAAGTTATACAAGTTCGAAGATTCGTAATTTTCATACATTTTTCAATTTTTGAAAGTGCCGATATTCACCAAATAATGATAAGAATTGCTAGAACTAGCGACCTCAAGTAATTTAACATAACGCCTGTAATCCCTGAGGGGTTGGGCAGAGGTGTACCGAATAAAAATGAATAATAATCTGTTTCTTTTTGTGAAAAGTAACAAAAACATTTTAAAATATACAAATCTGCTGGTAGGACCAGCATCGGGAACAGTATCGGGGTTGCCTGTGGTTAGGGGTCTTGGGAGAGGAATCTCCTAACAATACGAAACGTGATCAGCACTGCTGCTTGAATCAGCCCTTTTTAGGGGGAAATAAAATCATCAAATGAGTTATCTCGCTCTGGGCTGATCTCTAGAGTTTGTCAGACTCCTAGACGCCCTTTGCGTTCCAGATACTAAGATAGTCGACGAGCTGGTACCTACATTTCATTCATACATTTGTTGTTTTCTCAAAGAGCCTCATAGCTTTGGAACACGATACTTGTATGTTAGCGGTGAGACGGGTTTGCCTCACCTCCCGCCCAATTAACAAGACTCGACTGAAACTCGTCCTTGGAATCCCGTGGAACTTTAAGGAGCATTTCCGACGTTTGGATCAAAAACAGGATCGAGCCGGGGCTGCCATCAAGCTGTTACCCAACCTTGTAAGCAAACGCCGCTTTCTGAAGGCTCTACGAGGAAGTAGTACTGTTAAAGCCCCTCTACGGGAACCCTGTGTCTGTCGTTTCCATACGGAAGCAAACACACAAGCCAATCGCACCAGGGGATCATGGCTATTCGGGCGATCCACTCATACACAAAGATGCTGGAGGATCTGCTTCCAAATCACACGTTGGCAATCCGGAAAGGAGGTTGCCACTACTTCAGCAGCAGTAATGACAGCGAAGGAAGAGGCAGAACACGCGAAAGGACGCCCTCGAAATCTCAATCCAGTCGCGTACGGCAAGTAATGCGGAGCTAGGTGTCTTATCAAGGATCAGGCCCAGGATGACAGCATATCGTGTTCCACCTTCGTCTAAAAAACCCAAACGCCTACCGGCTTGCGGGACCATTTCAGCGGGAAAGGTACCGTAGCACGGTCGATGATGATGATTCCTGCGTTTGGCCCCAAGGCAGAACCGGGCATCAGCCGCCCTCAGGCGGCTCCTCAATATCGGCGGGCCAAACGCCACCTGTAGGAGGTTGCACGCGCACTGTCGTGCGCTCCATGGCCCTCTACGGGGTCCCCGTGTGTGCCTTGAGCATGCGAACGCGGCCGGCAAAGTTGGTCGCATGCCAGAGGGTCATGGATATCAGAATGATCTTAGGATACCGCACGATTGCTGCGAATCGGCCAACGTTCTTGCCGGATCGCTGCCCTGGGATCTGGGGGTGACTGCCCTCCGGCGCGTCTATGAGTGGCGCGTAGAGGCGCAGCGTCGGGGTGTATCCCCGCTGCCTCGAGAAGTCGAGGCGCAGCGAGAAGAGCTCCGGCGCGATCTCAAGGCAGTTTGGAGAGAACGACGGTCGCAACCGAGGCACGGGCTAACCGCAATCGCGGCTGTCAGACCCCTTTTTGAGGAGTGGCTGGATAGTTCCCACGGCGTCCTCAGCTATCGCATGACACAGGTCCTTAGCGGACATGGCTGCTGTGGCCGCCCGGAGGACACGGTGGAGCATACGGTGCAGGACTGCCCTGCTTGGGCGGAAAACCGCCGTGACCTCACGGCGTGCAATAGGCGGAGACCTCTCGCGCCCGGCATAGGTCGCGGCCATGCAGCGAGGCGAGACGGAGTGGGAAGCGGTCGCCTCCTTCTGCGAAGCAGACATGCTCGCGAAGGAGGAGGTGGGCCGAGAGAGAGAGAGGACAGCGTCCTCCCTCCACCCCAACCGCAGTGGTAGGCGCCCGCGGCGTCGGACGTCAGCAGATGATCTCCGGCCACCGTAGGCGCGGCCATGCGGGCAGCGAGTAAAGGGCAACTCGCTGCCCGACCATGGATCATGCCCGGGTCAACGGCTCGTTGAGTCCCACGCGCGCCTCAAAGAGCGTCAGCACACTGACGGGGCCCCCTCTCAGAGGGCCAAAGGATTATTTCCTTACCGTGACCCCGGAACAGAAAGGGCTATTGAAGGACACCGTGGATTTTAGTCAGTAAAAGTCTGACAGTCCCTCCTGCCCTGCCCGGGGTCGGAGGACTCATTTGATGATTTTACCTAGTAAAAAAAAGGGTTAGGTAGAGGTGTACCCAATTAAAATGAATGAAAATCTATTTATTTTTTGTGAAAAGAAGTTAAAACATGTTAAAATAATATATAAATCCGCTGTGCCTATGGTAGGGATCATGGGAAAGAAATCTCTTAACAATTTAAATCCTGACCAACAGAACTGCTTTCTGAATCAACCACGTTTGTTTGGCTAATAAAATCATCGAAATTGTCCTACGGTATCCTGCTAAGATAGTCCTGCGACCTGGCAGGCATAAGACGACTAGCTTCTCATTACTCGCCGTATGCAGCTGGATTGAGATTTCGAGGGCGTCCTCTCCTTCACGTGTTCTGTTTCCTACTTCGCTGTCATTGCTACTGCAGAAGAAGCGGCTGCCTCCTTACCGGATTGCCACGGTGGGATTTGGATACAGAAGCCCCCCAAGCATATATGAGTGGGTCACCCAAAAAGCCATGATTCCCTGGTGCGATCAGCTTATCCGGTCTCTTTCTTATGGAGACAACGGACACAGAGTTCCCATAAATGGACTTCAACCGCACCACTTCCACGTAGAGTCTCCAAAAAGAGGCGGTTGCCTTGCAATATTGGGTAACTAGCTTGAAGTCAGCCCCGGGACTGCTTCTTGAAGTTCCACGGGATTTCAAGGACGAGTATCAGTCGAGCTTCGTTGATTCGACGGCGATGCAAACCCGTCCCACCGATAATTGGGATCTGACAGTTCCGCGTACTGAAGGCTATGAGACTCTTTCAGAAAACAACAAATGTATGAATGAAATGTATCGGGTCGTCGACTATCTTAGATCTGGAACGCATATTGCAACCTAATGAAGGAGGTGGACTGTTAGTCAGCAGGAGTCTGACTTGACGATTTTATTACCCAAAAAACGGGTTGATTCAAAAAGCAATATTTTTGGTCACGATTCGTACTCTTAGGAGGTCGCTCTCCCAGATCCCCTAATACAGACAACTTCGATTCTGTTCTCGATTCTGGCCCCACCAGTAGATTTATATATTAAAAAAAAAAAAACACAAAAATAATGTGATTAATTATTATTCATTTTTATTGGGTACACCTCTACCCAACCCTTCTGGAATAACAGGTGTAATGATATTTAATGTTAAATTGCTTGAAGTCGCTAGTTTTTATCATTATTTGCTTATTGGTACTTTCAGAAATTAAAAAATGTATGTAAATTACGAATCTTCGATCTTGTATAACTTGGCCGCGAGAGCAATCCTACAACTGTTGTGCTATAGTAACTATTTCTCCCAATGACTAGTACTACCCATAGGTGACAATTTTTTTCGTTCCTTTCAGAAAAGGCCCAAAAAATAAATATTATTCCACAACTATCACACAACGTCATCTAGTCCCAAGCCAAGCTAAGCAGAGCTTGTGACTAGCGTGTACTAGACAACTGATAAGCATACTTATATATTTCTAAATACATACATCAAAATATAATAGACAAATTACACCCAGACACAGAACAAATGAACGTGCTCTTCACACAAACATTTGTCCTGGGTGGGAATCGAACCCACGACCCCCGGCATAGCAGTCAGGGTCACTAACCACTAGACCAACAGGCCAGTCAAAATGTGTGGAGCCTGAATGTTCTCCTTTGAAAAATGTTTCAAAAAGGTGTTGACAACATTTTCACCAGATTGCAACTATTCACTAACTTTTTCACCATTGTTTCTAACTGAAATATTTGTTTATAATTATGGTAATGAATGAAAAAAGTTCAGTTTTTTGCAAAACGTTACAAACCGGTAAGAACCACCTGATTCTAAAATTGCAGCGTGTTCCTACTTTTTTTACTCTTGTTGCTAACAAATCGCACTGTTTTTACCGACCTCAAAAAAAAGGAGGTTATCAATTCGACCCGTATGTATGTAATATTATCAGAACTGCCCAGTTTTCACATATGTTAGTCTATATCAGCGTCTGAACAAATGTACCAAATTTCATAAGTGTATGTATGTATGTTTTTATGTTTGTGCACGCATATCTCCGGAACTACAAGTTTGATTTAAGTAATTTATTCTTTTTTTGTTGTACAAGGTATTGTTCAACTTAGGGTACACTGTAAGTTTCATCAAAATCGGTTCAGTAGTTTTAGAGATATGGACTGTTTTCGTTGTGACGGATTACAAGATTAGTGCACATCATGTAAGAAAACTTTGTATTTTACAAGAATTTGGGTTGAATATTTAATAAATAAACTAAATAGGGTAAAATAAAAAATTAAAAAAAAAGTACCGACTTCAAAATAAATACAAAAAAGTTTAAAATAACCTTTCTTTCGGAAGTCGGTGGCAATAGTCAATGAAATATTAAAAATCAAAGCCACCGACTTCCGAAAGAAAGGTTATTTTAAACTTTTTTGTATTTATTTTGAAGTCGGTACTTTTTTTTAAAAAGTTTTTTTTTTAATAATAAACAATGTTCAATTTGTTGTAAAACGCTGCAAATTTGATATACGTAACGAAACGGTAAAACAAATTAATTACAAATTTACAGCGAGTTACAAATTTTTTTCACCCGTGTGAATAAATAATTTCATTCTTTTTTTAATAGTAGACAATGTTCCGTTTGCTCCTTGAAGTTCCACGGGATGCCAAGGACGAGTTTCAGTCGAGTCTCGTTGATTGGGCGGGAGGTGAGGCGAACCCGTCTCACCGCTAACATACAAGTATCGTGTTCCAAAGCTATGAGGCTCTTTGAGAAAACAACAAATGTATGAATGAAATGTAGGTACCAGCTCGTCGACTATCTTAGTATCTGGAACGCAAAGGGCGTCTAGGAGTCTGACAAACTCTAGAGATCAGCCCAGAGCGAGATAACTCATTTGATGATTTTATTTCCCCCTAAAAAGGGCTGATTCAAGCAGCAGTGCTGATCACGTTTCGTATTGTTAGGAGATTCCTCTCCCAAGACCCCTAACCACAGGCAACCCCGATACTGTTCCCGATGCTGGTCCTACCAGCAGATTTGTATATTTTAAAATGTTTTTGTTACTTTTCACAAAAAGAAATAGATTATTATTCATTTTTATTCGGTACTCCTCTGCCCAACCCCTCAGGGATTACAGGCGTTATGTTAAATTACTTGAGGTCGCTAGTTCTAGCAATTCTTATCATTATTTGGTGAATATCGGCACTTTCAAAAATTGAAAAATGTATGAAAATTACGAATCTTCGAACTTGTATAACTTGGCCGAGAGCAATCCTACAACTTTTGTGCCATAGTAACTATTGCTCCAAATGACTAGTACTACCTATACCAACCAATAATACAAAAGGTACCAATTTTTTTCGTTGGCACTTTCAGAGATGGCCCAAAAAAAATGATGTCCTTTGAAAAATGTTTCAAAAAGGTTTTGACAACATTTTCTCCAGATTGCAACTCTTCATTAACTTTTTCACTATTGTTACTAACTGAAATATTTGTTTTTTATGGTAATGAATGAAAAAAGTTCAGTTTTTTGCAAAACGTTACAAACCGGTAAGAACAACCTAATTCTAAAATTGCAGCGTGTTCCTACTTTTTTACCCTTGTTACTAACAAATCGCACTGTTTTTTTAATAATAAACAGTGTTCAATTTGTTGTAAAACGCTGCAAATTTGATATACGTTACGAAACGGTAAAAACAACTTAATTACAAATTTACAGCGAGTTACAAATTTCTTTCACCTGTGTGAATAAATAATTTCATTGTTTTTTTAATAATAGACAATGTTCCGTTTATTGCAAAACGCTGCAAACTTGATACACGTTACAAACCGGTAAGAACAACCTAATTCCAAATTTGCAGCGTGTTACTAATTTTCTTACCCCTGTTTTTACAATAAAAACAGTGCAATCACTGTTTTTTTTAAAAAAAACAATGTTCCGTATGTCGCAAAGCGCTGCAAATTTAATACACGTTAAAAAACGGTAAGAACAACCTAATTCCAAATTTGCAGCGTGTTACTAATTTTCTTGGCAATGTTATTAACGAAAAACCATTTTCACCCCTTTTCACCCCTTTTCAACCCTTTCCGTACACCCCAGAACGCTGCAAAATCACCCGGTATGTTATTTTACCTTCCTTAAAAACCCCTAAAAATTTCAGCGTGTTACTAATTATTTTCGGGTTTAGGCTTTAATGACTGGACTATTGTGCCCCGCGTCACTATAGAGTGACGCAGGGCACAAGGCCTGTCTTGGTGTGTGTCAATACACACACCAAGAAATTCAGTTCTTTCTGAATTAATTCTCTGGTTGAGGCAAACAGCAAACCCATTTTAAATACCTAGTGTTATAACAATAAAGAAAAATTGAACCAAATAATCATCAACTTTCAGGACACCCGAAGATCAAATTATTCATAACACAATGCGGTCTACAATCAACAGACGAGGCTATCACAGCTGGAGTACCGCTGATTGGTATACCAATGTTGGGTGACCAATGGTACAATGCTGAGAAATATGAGCATCATGGTATTGGAAAGAAACTTGATTTACTGACGATGACAGAAGAAGATTTTAAGAATGCTATTACCACTGTTATTAGTGATATAAGGTGGGTATTTGAAATCTATATTATATTTCATTCATTGATGACTATTCTAACCAACCAGTCATCATCATCAGTCGGAAGACGCGTCCACTGCTGAATATAGGCCTCCCCCTTTGACCGCCACACCAAACGACAAATCGCCACTTGCATCCATCGGTTGCCCGCGACCCTCACGATGTCGTCGATCCACCTAGAGGGAGGCCTGCCCACGCTGCGACTTGGGAACTTTTCTTTCTCATCAGTTGTCAGTTCTACGAGCGATGTGGCCTGCCCATTGCCACTTTAACTTGCAAATTTTATGAGCTATGTCAGTGACTGGTTCTTTGCCGAACATCCATGTTCCGGATTTGATACCGCAAAGAAACTCTGAGCATAGCTCTTTCCATTGCTCGTTGAGTGACTCATAGTCTCTCTAAAAGGCCAGCAGTCAAAGACTACGTTACACAGCCATACGTCATCACTGGCAACACACACTGGTTAACCATTTAGTGCTCAAAGTTTATCGTATTAGCAAAAACTACGGGCATGCGGAAGGGACGGTAATGTGTGGCTCGACGTCCTTTCACGGACATTCCCGGGTCGACAGAGCGTCGTTTTCCAGGCACGCTTCCAAGACGCTGGCCCTCTAACCCTGTCAGCAATCTGACAGGGTTAGAGGGCCAAAGCCTGCCAGGTTTCGCGGGATCGTCTTATTAGGAAGCCGTTACCTTGGAATGAAAAACGCTAATGAAGGATCATCGTGCCGGCAAAGACTACCCGGCTTAGAGGCGTGCTTATGCTCTCAATGGCCTATGTCCAGAAGTGCATGAGTACCTATAAAAAAATAAGATAGGCTGGTGACGATGATGATGACGATTTCATTTTACCGGATTATCTTTACAGCAGTTCGGTTGCACTAAAACAAAAGAAGGCAGAAAAAAAAACATGTACGTAATCCTCCTATCGGCAGACATGAAAATTCGGATTGATAGCATTTAATCAATGATGATTCGTGTTTTTAATATTAACGACAGACTTATCTTCTATATTTATATACCTATTTGCAGGTTTCGTCACAACATACTAAAACTTGGAAATATCATGCGTGACCAGCCGATTCATCCCCTGGAGCGCGCCGTGTGGTGGACGGAGCACGTGCTGCGTCACGGTGGCGCGAGACATCTGCGAGCGCCCGCCGCCAACATAACTTGGACGCAGTATCTAGAACTAGAACTAGTGTTTACTCTACTGGCAATGGCTCTCGCGTTTGTAGCAGTATTTTCAATTGTTTCTTACAAGATATGGAAAGTATTTAGAAACAATCGTGTGCAGATAAAAGTAAAGAAAAATTGAATGTTGCTGTTGTTTTAGTGAAAATTAGAAAAAAAAAAATGTTTAGTAAACAATAGAATTATTTGATAAGGTGTGAAGTATATAGAATACTGTGATATAATAATTAGAAAATTAAACTAAAATAGTTGTAGTGTCCCAAATCATGTTTTTTCTTTAAATTTTTATTGCATTGTCTTTCTCTTAAATCTTTGTTTGAATCCGAATCATACTCAATTGTTTAACAGAATATTAAGTATAGGTACATTATCATCATCTTCGCCTTTAATGTTCCCACTGCTGGGATACAGGCCTCCTCTCTTTGAGATGGTGATGAAATATGATACACAAAGTAATGCACCTGGCGGGGTTCGAACCCACGACCTACGACTATACAACTGGGCCATAGGTACATTCATGCTCTAGGTACATTTGGGTCTTTTAAATTATAAGTCAATAGTTTTATAACATTTTGCCACATGAGGCATGTAAATATACCTAGTTAATAATTATGTACACAATTGTAAATTGAGCAAACAAAAAATTTAAAATTTGATCCGATGCAATAATTTAAGTCAATTAAAAATTAAAATGGATGAGAGACCACACAGAACAGAGATATGGCAACAAAAGGGGGAGGCGTATACCTAGCAGTGGGTGATCCCAGTCTGAGAATGATGATGATGATGAAAGTTAAAAAATCACAATACAACATAGACGTAAAAAATTCGAAAATTAAACAGAGATGTATCCAACTTTGTCGATGTAAGAAGACTTTATGCTATGAAGAGCAGAATTGGCCTAGTTGTATCGGTCCCGACTTACGAGTTGTAGGTCGTGGGTTCGAACCCCGCCAGGCGCATTACTTTGTCTATTTTATTTCATCACAACTGCTCTCAAAACGGTGAAGGAAAACATCGTGCGGAAACCGGCAAAATTTCGAAGACATGGGACATCTACCAATCCGCACTGGGCCCGCGTGGTGAATTATGGCCCACTCCCTCTCACGCAGAGGAGTCCTGTGTCCCAACAGTGGGAACATTATAGGCTGATGATGATAAAGAAAAAAGAAAGAAGAGGGGTTACAAATAATTCAAATATTTGATTTAAATTTATAATTGGCCCTCGTTCACAACTCCCACATGTGTGGGAGTTAAAGGTCGAAGGGTAACAAAACACGATTAATAACATCGATATGAATTCGATAACTCATAAAACATCACAATGCTTGCTGATACAAACTTTAGTACACAATTTGCTTGGATTAATTAGCACTGTTGTTTCTCTCATAATGCCGAAGTGAAATATTTGTTGTAGCTAGAAATACAAGGGAAAACGATCTTTATTCTGACTGGAGTAAATTCCAATATAATTTCGGACATATTAATGCCCTTTGTCCGGTTGTGTTAATATGGAACGTGCATTTGCAAGTTGATCTTCAACTATTTTTAAGCTGTAATACGTATTCGATATTCAAAACGGGTTGCTGTAAGTTTGCCATAAAAATAATTCCCTACACATATTAATTAGCCAAAGCTTTATTTTTTATTTTGATAATTGTACAATCGACAAAGTTGAATCATGACCCATTTTGACAAAAAATCGTTTGAATCTGTCAAATTGACTAAGATCAAAGTCGTACCTATGGATATGTATGTTTACACAAATATGTGGACCTAATTGTATTGAATGTCTGTAGGAAGATAAGCTTATGGTGGGTCATAATTCTACTTTGTCGATTGTACATTCGACCCTTTTTTTGCGAATATTTTTTACATCGAACTTATATCTCTATTATCCTCAAAGCTTTAGCTATTTAGCCCTCTAATGTGCACATTTCTTAGAATCTATTTGCTCACAATAATGAATGGTGCACTTAGCATTTATATGTATCAGTTCTTTAGAGAATTTGTTGTATTTTATTTTAAACATTCGCTTAAACGTAAACGTTATTATATAAAACCTTTTTAAAAAAAATCAAACCGACGAAACATCGAACTGAAAAGCAAAAAAATAAATTTTGAGGCGGCGCCAAACAAACAAACATAATAATATAAATTAACTATTTGAAGAGCAGAATAGCTCGTTGTATAGCTTGTCGTGGTGGAATAGCTCGTCGTAGCTATTCGTTGATTGTTTCTTTGGCGCCGCCTCAAAATTTATTTTTTTGCTTTTCAGTTCGATGTTTCGTCGGTTTGATTTTTTTTAAAAAGGTTTTATTTTTTACTTTTGAGTTTCCTGTAACAAAATTTTTTTTTTACCTCCTACACCTGCTTTATGTCTTCATTCTCAAACTCTCAATGACTGTCATACCCCAGCTTCGTCTAAAGTTCTCATCAAGATGAGTGAAATGAGCCCAAATACGATATAGTTGCTGTTAACTGTTAAGGATCTCTTGCTACTGCTCTCTGTCACCATCCTCAGACCCTCGATTACAATTATACCCCAGCTAGGTATAAAGTTTTCATCAAGACTAGTGAAATGAGCCCAAACACGATAAAGGTGCTGTTAACTGTTGAGGACCTCTTGCCCCTGCTATCCGTCACCATCCTCAGACCCTCGATGGCAATGATACCTCAGCTAGGTCTAAAGTTCTCATCAAGCTGAGTAAAATGAGCCCAAACACGATATAGCTGTTGTTAACTGTTAAGGAACTCTTGGGACTGACTTCACAAAATAACAGGGATCTGGAGTTGATGTGATGATGGTGACGCCATCATGTTATGTTCTTCACATCTCTGCTATATAATAATGTCCTCAGAACTACAATTGTTAACTTTATTTCAACAGAATCGGTTCATAATTGAAAATTCTGTAGGAATTTGACAATAAATTCCTTTTTTTCTTCCCCCTGGAGGCCGATTTCAGTTTAGAAATTTAAATGGGACCAACTTTGAGATATACTCTTTCCAACAAACAAAAAATTTTTGAAATCGGACCACGTCAGGAAAAGTTATGCGTGGTCATACATAAAAAAAAAAAAAACAAATATACATGTCGAATTGAGAACCTCCTCCTTTTTTTTTCGTCGGTTAAAAACGCAGTATATTTTTTTGAAATTTTCAAACGAATTTAGTCCATGCAATACGCGGTGTCCAGTAAGTTTAAAATAAGAACTTTCTCGTAGTTTGTCGTAGATTGATTGTTGAAAGCTGATAGAGATTTACATTTTTAAGCTATTGCAGGTTTGACCACGGCGACTGAAATAAGAAATTCCGTAACGAAAATAAACCTAACACCCCCCCACCTCGACTGGCACAGCGGTGTGGTGTTGAAAGCCGTCCATCGTGTAACGTCGTTTCAGTTCGGCAGACTTCGGCACGGTGTTTGTGTGCGAGCGACTAGACGTATACGTGAAGACTACCTGCTAAATGCTCATAACTGATTCTATCTCTTTTAGCCACTACTGAGTCATCAAAATGATGTTATAACATCTACTCTGTCATGTCAACGTGAATGAGTAATAAAGAATGAACACATTTTTCTTTGAGGTCTCTCTTGATTGACGTGGCTGAACATGGCTTAATTAGTAAAGTTAAAAATAAAATAAAATAAATAATTATAATTGCATAAGTTGATAAATAATGCTTATAGAATAGCTTTACCGCGGCAGTCCCCGAATGCCACACGTATTTTTTTATATTTATGTAGGTAGTAGGCGTTGTGTGTGATTTTGGCGTAAAAAGTTAACAAACGTTTCTTCGACATTATTTTATAGTATTCGTTATAATATAAACTGATAACCCTAAATGCATTTTAATGCCGACCTCTTGATAACTTTAATGATTATTATCAGTATACCTTCGGTAATTATCATACAGTAGGTGGTCCTTATTATAATCGATTATATTATTTCACTTTAACCTTTTCACCCTAATCATCATCATCAAATATACCGAAAGTCGTTTATTACTGGATAATGGTTGACTGTACTTTTTTATCAAATTGATGACCGCTATCTTCACTATGCTTACTGTCTACCCAGATATTTTACCAAAGTTAGCCTTCCTAAAAAGCTAACTGTAGATGGCGCGACCTTAGCTAAGTCCTAATCCGACCAATGAGGTCGTACTATTTTAAAGTACCTACCTATAAGATTTGAACCAGTGACGATGCTTGGAACTAGCTATACTAGCGCCATTAGTTTCCTAGTTGCCATCCCCATTGCGGATGGACGCCGATCAGCCCACAATAATGTATTTCAAATTTAATGTCAACTGTTACAGATTTAGGCTGCCTATCCACAGGAGCAAAGCGAGGCTGCCGGGCATTTGGATGACAAGTAAAAGGCGACTCGCTATCCGATCATGGTCCATGCCCGGGTCGACGGCACGTCGTGTTACACACACGCTTCAAAGACCTTTCAGCAACACGACGGAGGGGTCAGCCGGGGTCGCAAAGCTATAAGGTTACCGCGTATCCGTAATGTAAAAGCCTATTGAAGGACACCGTGGATTTTAGTCAGTACAAGTCTGACAGTCGGAATCCCAACCTGCCCTGAATGGGGTGGGTAACTCATTTGATGATTTTACCACGTACAAATAAAAGCGATGCTGCAGAGCGGAGAAAAGGAGTAATATCAACCAATAGGATAGCACTAAATCTCCGTTCCTCTGCAGCTGTGCTATCCTATTGGTTCAGTCATCCCCTATGCTTTCCGCAGGTTCTCACGTAAAAACTGGTGTTCTATTTCGAGCACTTCGTCACCAGCCTCGGTGGCGCAGTAGGCAGCGCGTAAGTCTCATAATCTTAAGGTCGTGAGTTCGATCCTCACCCGGGGCATATCTTTTTGTAATACTCAGCTTAGAGGAATTAAATAAAATAGCAGTTTGACATATTATTTTCCATAGATAAGCTGTCGAACCGCCATTTTATTCTTCAGATAAAAGTTATCTGACTATTAAAAATCAGCCCTTAGTTGACGATTCTGTTTTTGTGAATATTAATAGAAACTTTAGTAAAATTTCCGAATAAATTACCTGTTGTTTGATAGATTATAGTTTTTTTTTTGTTGACCATATATACCCAGATATACCCATATCTGCGGTTTTCTTTGGTGTTGATACTAACGGATAAAAAAACTGTCTATTTACGTTTAAAAAATCAATGGTGTTTGTCTCGCTAAAACTCGAGAACGGCTGAAAAAATTTCGTCCCGTCGTCGTTCAGAAATCAATTAAAAGTCGTTCAGAAATCATATTCTGGGCGGTAAGAAGTTTGCCGGGTCAGCTTGTACTTTCTCATTATCATTGTTAAACTATTCCCAACATCCATTGAGAAACATGAGTAGGCACATGACTTACTGCTACGAAATTTATGAACAGCAACATACTTTTTAATTTTGTTCGACACATCAACGAACAACTAAAGAGTTTTAGACGAAAATCCCGAATAATCTCCCCGAAACCTACTCCACACTATAGAACTTGTGGACAGTTGTAATTTGCGCTGCGGTTACCGCCGCACTGTCTAATTTTCAACACGTATGAAGGACATTTTGGACATTTCAGACTTTACCTATTTCGTGGAGTGTCTGCTACGTAATTGTGTTTGGTCCTTTATGATGTATTGTGGAGTTTCGCGAAATGTTCTGTTGCTAGGGATTTAGTTTATACTGGCTCTGTGCTTACGTTTACATTGTTGAAGTAAAATGGCAGCGGTGATTTCTGTAATATTCAATTTGCATCTGCGAAAACATGTACCTCGAATTTTCGAATCACAATGTAAACATTGATTGCTTTTGAACCCGCCCAAGTGCCTCAACAAGCTCAAGCTACATGCGCCGTGTACACGCCCCCCGCGGGTCAGCATCAGCTACTTGATCATCTTGCGCATGTTACTCGCGCGGGTAACCCGCATCTATACTTGCGCGGGTTACATGCACCGTGTACAAGCACCCTTAGTATACAAACATTTCCAGTTACTCTGTTTGTAACGATATAATTAAACAGAGAGCGAGCAGTCATGCGAGGCATTTGCCTCGCGAGGAACTGCCTCGCGAGGAAACTGCCTCGCGAGGAAGCCGCCTCGCGAGGCTGATTGCTCTGTGTGGACGTGCCTATTGATTCGACCGAGACACGAAACAATATACGCGAGCAAAACAAAAAGCCGACACTGGATGGCTCGGGCGCTGCGCTGGGTCGTTCGCCCCCGGCATGCGGCAGCTCGCGCGCACGCCTAGGCCGAACGACACAATATTTCCACACTATAAACTATAAAGTACTTAGAAGAGAACACACTAGAAAACAATTGACGCGATTGATCGGAGCACACGCACACACGCACAGTTACACCGTACGGTGTCACTCGAAAGAATTGATTTTCGATCTAGCGCCGGTCGCCTGCGCAGGTTCGAAAACCTGCACGGGTCCATTCCCACACACATTCCGGTCTACCTGCGCAGTCATACTTGCACAGGTGGACCTCTCCCGTAGACGTAGTGTGTATAACCGAGCTGCTTCGCAGCTTCGGTAGTGTCGACGTGGTAGGTCCACTTGCGTAATCACCACTCGTCTACCTGACAATAAAATTGACGTAGAAAATTATCTTCTTCAATCCGATTTGATTGTAACAGCACTAAGTAATGACTTTTATACTACCTCGTAAAATTCAAAATGTCTGTTTTTAGAGAGGTTAACGTTTTATTAGAATACTTTGTCATAATTATTCCAGGGAACGATTATTAGGAATGAAGGTATTGAATTTTGGGCAATAATTTGTTGAAATATGAGTGGGGAAATAAGACTAATTGATTAAGAGGACCGTATTGATTTTTGAATTCAATTTATTTCAACATATTTTCGTAATGGGAATAAAATAATTAATTGGTATTGCAATTATATTAGGTACTAGTTGACCGGGTAAACTTTGTACCACCTAAAAATCTTCCTTAGAATTTCAAAAATAATTAAAAATAAAATAAGCCAAATCGGTCCAGCCGTTTTTGACTTTTAGCAAGACTAACGAACACTGCAAAAATGATTTTTATATCATAGAAGAACAAAAATGTTTTTTTTTTCTATTTTCTAATATTTTTAAACAATAATCCTTTCTTATAATTTGGATTCATCCTTAAAACGGTTAAAATTTTCTCAAACATCAAGCAGACATGGTCCTCAAAGTAAACGGTACGTACAATTTTAAACCTTCACTCACTGAAAACATGTTTAATTTCAGCTTGCGGGGATAACTGGTCGGTATAGACAGCTGATAAAATACAATAACGATGCCTGTAAAAACGAATAGTTTGAGATATGGCGGAGAATTAAATACAGCGAATTAATACGATTTAAAGTTTTATTAGTCGTTAAAATATTATTTCATGAATTATTATGAATTTTAATTGGCTAAAAGGCGGGTTTATTGAGACGGCTATGGCTATAAAACAATACCTAGCTTAAATAATAACCTAACTTAAATAATTATCATCATCATCATCATCAGCCTATTAATGTTCCCATTGCTGTTACACAGGCCTCCTCTCTGTGAAAGGGAGTGGGCCATAATCCACCACGCGGGCCCAGTGCGGGTTGGTGGATGTCACATGTCTTCGAATTTTCGTTTCTAGGACATGCCGGTTTCCTCACGATGTTTTGAGAGCAGTGGTGATGAAATAAATGACACAAAGTTATGCGCCTGGTTGGGTTCGAACCCACAACCTACAACTCATAAGTCGGGGCCGATACCACTCGGCCACTACTTTAGACGGAGCAAGAACTCGTATGCGAGTTTCACTACATTGCGGCATTTGTTTTTGTTCTACCTATAAATTCCGCAATGTAACGCAACTGGCGTTCGAGTTCTTGCATCGTCTAAACGACGTTTTTTAATAATAACCTAGCTTAAAATTTCAAAAAAAAAATTGACTCGTATGTTATTTTTGCAATGTCAAAATTTTGTTTTGAAAATCTATTGCTTCTATTGTTTGGCTTCGAACTCTTCTTACCTTATATTCACAATTGAGTGTCCATATCCCAAAATAACCTTGAAACCCAAATCGAAATCCAATAACCTTTATCTCAATCAAATTACAATCGAAAACAAGATAAGACCTTTAATACAAACAGACTATAGTGGGGTTGCAATAAAATGGCCACTAACGTTTCAGTCCAACCGCAATTGTTCGCGTAACGATCGCGCTTGCCGTCAAGTGGGCCGGAAAGCGATAACAGGACAATTTATGTCATCGCTGCTATGTTGTGTGGGTTAAGAAGCGATACAAAGGACTAACTTTTAATATTTGGAGGATAAAAGTTGGCATCAGAAACTAATTATATTGAATTGTACAATATTATATCCATATTCATGAGGTTGAGGAACGATTCATAGAGCAACAAATTAATGTATTCTCATTAGAGCATATAGTTGCGTAATACGGAGGTAATGTCCGATTTGTTTAATATCCCATGACATTCAAATTTTAACCTGTGTAATTTATTCAAATATTAAATGCATAAAATAAATTTAAGTAATTTAATTATTATAATCTTAGATGCTCAAAATTTGTATGCCTACTAGGCTAAACATAGTGATCCTAATATTGTAATTTAATTTCATCTTATTTACCTACCTATGTTTCACAAATAAATAATTTGAATTTGAATTCGAATTTGAATTTGAATTTGCTTCTTCTGATGAGATTACACACTTTTCACACTTTTTAATACTTCAAGTTTAGAACACACTTTTCTTTCAAACTCCCGATGAAGAACACACTTTTCTGTCACTCAGTCAAAATCCAAATGTAGAACACATTTTCGAACTCAAGCTATACAGTGTGTCCGGGCACGAGTTAGCGATATTTGAAGAGGATATTCTAGGCTCATTTTTATCGACAAAAATGCTTTAAAAAAAATTCTTCCTCCAAAACTTCGCGAATGGCAGCCATTTCAAATTTTTGATCTGTCGAACTGGGGTGTGTACAATAAAATGCAAATATCTTTGAATCCAAGAGGCCTAGATTCATGCAAATGACTTTACTGTAAAGTTAAATGTTGAGGCTTATCAAAAACTTACGAAAGTTTTCTAAATAATACGTAAAAATAGCTAAAAAACATGGGCAAACATGAAATTGTACACAAAAATTACTGAATAATTTCACATTTTTAACTCTAGCTCGATGAGTACCCCTGAATTTTGCTAGGGATTTTGCATTAATTTAAAAGTGTTTGAGTCAGGCTATAAAATGATATCAAAATTATCACTCTACGTTAAGTATCTTAGGAGTTATTCTCAATCAAACATCACCCTTTCGTCTCGCTCCGCAGCAATAAATCCTAGAAACTGTACTATTTCAGTTTAAGGATGGTTACTTGGGGATCATTTACGCGGTGGTCAATAATGCCAGCTTATAAATATTTGTTGGAACGATTTAGCTCACCCAAAGAATGCGACACCTGTAATATTGGGGTACATTCGATAAGGAAGGGTGATGTTCAAGTGAGAATAACTCCTAAGATACTTAATGTAGAGTGATAATTTCGACATCATTTTATAGCCTGACTCAAATACTTTTAATTTAATGCAAAAACCCTCGCAAAATTCAGGGGTACTTATCGAACTAGAGTTAAAAATGTGAAATTATTCAGTAATTTTTGTGTACAATTTCGTGTTTGCCCATGTTTTTTGGTTATTTTTACATATTATTTAAAAAACTATCGTAAGTTTTTGATAAGCCTCAACGTTTAACTTTACAATAAAGTCATTTGCATGAATGTAGGTCTCTTGGATTCAAAGATATTTGCATTTTATTGTACACACAGATCAAAAAATTAAAATGGCTGCCATTCGTGAAGTTTTGGAGTAAGAATTTTTTTTTAAGCATTTTTGTCGATGAAAAAGAGCCTAGAATATCCCCCTCAAATATCGCTAACTCGTGCCCGGACACACTGTATAAATAGATCACACCGTTCTTTCAAACTCCAACTACTAGAACACTCTTCTTTCGGACTTCAACTTTAACACATTTTTATGTCACATGCCAACTATAGAACACATTTTTATTAGAATTCCATAGTAAAACACACTTTATTGGCATTCCAACTGCTGGGAGTATGTCCCAGAGCATTTGGAATGCCAATAAAGTGTGAAAAAAACGAAAGTTAAATAAAAAAGTATAATAAAAAACGACAAAGTAATAACAGCTAAAAGAGGTTTTGATTCATCAAAAACACAAAAACATCGCTCTACGCTATTTGCTACGAGGCAGAATGGCTATATTATCAAATAACGTGACCTGTTTCTGACTACCGTACGCAATTAGTGGAGCTAACCTACTAACAGTAATAACAAATAGGGACGTCCACTATTAAATGGGTCTTAAACATAATATTGTCCTATTTTAGGCACCACTTATTAGTAGTATACAACGTATAACGTTAATTACTGAACAATGTTTGTTCTAAAACTTTTGGGAAAATAAAAAATAAATATTTTTCATATTGATGGGCTCGATCAATTTCTCATTTTGTATGAAAAACCATTTTATTATTTTCCAAAAGTCTTAGAACAAACATTGTTCAGTAACATGGAGAGTGTTACCCCACGAGAGGTTTTGCGAATTTAACGTAACACGTTGTATATAACTCGTTTTCAGTGGTACAGTCATAAAATGAGTCATCCCGCTGTTAGTGGAGGTACTGCTAGACTCATTTTGACCAAAATTTAAGGTCCAGTGTTTCTTCAAATGCCTTATAACATTCCAGGGTTACGGTTAATCTTTGTTTGTCTGAGTGCCGATCCCAAAATTGTAAGATATTTCTCAAAAATAGCTGGCCACCAATAAAATTATCTCAGCTCAAGTTCTTAGTTAGTAGAACGAACCACTGGCCTGGAAAAGATACACAGTAATAGCGGACACTTGTGGTCTCCAGTGATATATGTCTGAGAAAATGGTCTAGGGAGTAATTCGTTGGGTATTATGTAACTCTGAGAGTGTCTAATATCTACAAAGTAGTAGGCTGCTCCCCTATTCTTAATGTGGCTAAGTTTCAAAAGAATTTCTCGTTAAACAACGGTTTGTAATTACATACAACATTATTAGTTTGTAATTATAACTATTTATTTATTTATCATATGCTCGTAAAAATGTAAAATGGTAATTTAATCAGAAGAAGAAAATATGTTTATTAATTTTTTTGTGTTTCATTGGTATATTGTGGAAATTGTCAGCCTTATTAATCACTTGTCTAAAAAAAGTGTGACTGCAAAACAGACCTTCATATCAATGTCACATGCCAACACTTTTTTTTAGAAAAGTGTTCAACAGAGATTTAACTTTTCGTAGTAAGACAGACATTGTTTAAAATGTCACTTAAATCTGAATGTTTACGCAATGCGCATACTTTTATAATGACTGCAACTTGGTTTTTTTTGTATACATTCATGAAAAAAAAACTTGAGAGGTGTCAAGGGACACCCGGATGGAACGAAGTTACTGTATACACTCAACAAAAATAATCATCGCGACTCGACTCCACTCCACTCTGCTCAGCTCCGCTCCACTCCGCTCCACTTAACTCCACTCTTTGAGCTCTAGCACCCTTTCGCAACGCGCGATAAGGAACTTCGTTCCAAAAAGTGTTGTGACAACTTTTCGTAAGAATTTTTTCCGTCTAGCCCCCTTTCACAACGCGCGATAAGGAACTTCGTTCCAAAAGATCTCAATATCAACCGGGTTGGTCTAAAATTTAATCCTTGCGAAGCCGACTCGGTTCGCTGGTCCCAATACAAAATATTCAACTGAAAAAAAACTCCGTCCTTTTCTAACCGCGTTCTAACTCTACAGGTGCCAATATAATGCATGCTTAGCCCGATCTAATTGATGGATGGCGAAGGCAATTTATGTCCTCTGTCGGTGAATTTATTTTCTAACACTTCGGCTAAGAGTGCCGTGTGTCAATCGTGTTTTGGGGGTAAGTGGAAGTGTGGGTTTGTTAATTTATAGCTGTTGCATCAGCAGTAAAACCTCCCATTTTTTTTACACGCGTGGTCAAATCTTCAATTGAGATCTCCCTACCCCATACTGTCAGACTCGTACTGACTAAAATCAACGGTGTCCTTCAATAGACTTTAACGTTCCGGGGTCACGGTAATTCGTTAGTCCCGCGACCCCGTCAGGCTTTGGCCCTCTATAGAATGTCCAGTCATAATGCTTACACTTTTTGAGGCGCATGTGGAACACATCGCGCCGTCGACTCGGGCATGGGTCATGGTCGGGCAGCGAGTCGCCCATTACTCGCCACCCGCATGCTCGCGCCTACGAGCCGCCGGAGTTTGTCTTGCGACGTCCAGCCGCATTAGTAGAAGCCCCTGGCGACCCATGGGCGTCTACCAACGCGACTGAGGAGGACGCTGACTTCTCCCTCACGCTGCGCGCCTCCCTCTTTACTAGCATGACTGCTTTACAGAAGGAGGCGACCGCTTCCCACGTCGTCTCGCCCCGCAGCTTGGCCTCGACCAATGCCGGGCGCGAAGGTCTCCGCTAATCAAGAGGACACGGCGGTGCTCTGCCCAAGCGGGGCTGTCCTACACCCGTATGCTCCACAGTGTCCTCCGGGCGATCCTCGCAATGGTGACATCCAGACGTTTCCTCTTTCCTCATCAGATACTGGTACCTCCCGTAACATCCGTGTCTCGTGAAGTAAAACCTGCCATAGCAGAACATTATGTTGAGTGGAAGACCTCGTGTCAGTCACAGTCATGACGTGCAGTTCCCATTACCTAATGTTTTCTATGTATCATCATCAACCACACCAGCGCAAATTTTGGATGTCACATAAATGTTTTCAATTTTTCATCTCCAAATTTTCTGATCGTAGAAACTATACACAATTACTCTACCTAAACTGATTCTTTACTCAATAAAAACCAGTTATCCTATTACACCTTGACCTTGAACGTTCAAATAGCGTCTTTTCCTTACAAAACACATTACCCGCAAGTAACTTGACATTGAATTTCAAAGCACATCTTCCACATAAGATAGGAACTAATATATTTAGTTAGAACGTGAACAAAATACGCGTTCGGTACGATCCATTGAACGAAATGTAATAATCTGTAGACGGTCTGCTAATATCTCGACATACGAAGTGTTTCAGTTGATTCAGTATGTTAGTAGAAATAACTAAATAAGTAAATAAATAAAAGAAATTCATATCCAAATAAAGGTGTGCGTCCACAGGTCGGTATCGCACGCATCGGATGTATCGTACGTTAGTTTGCCTTGTATGAAAACTCATACAACTGCGTCAGCTGATCCGTATCGTACGGACGGCTCATCAGCAATGCCTTAATGCGATGCGTACCGATGACATCATACGGAATGCCGATCAGTGGACGCAATGATGGTAGCATCGGCAATCCGATTGCTGATACTCGCGTCGTCAATCGCGATCGCTGCCGACACAGAAATCCGTATGATGTGATGCGTCCGATACGTACGATGCGGACCTGTGGACGCTTAGGACGTACCATAATAGGTCATTCGGATCTTTTCTCCTTTTCTCTTCTTTAAGGCGCAGGCCACACAGAAAAGGCGTAAGACGAGGACGCGTCGCGGACGTGCGAAATTGTATGAGACTCGCGCCCGCGTCCCGTCTCTTCTGTGTGATTTTACGTCACGATGCTTCTATGCATTTTGTATGATAGAGACGCCGAAGAGACATAATAATATATGTCTCCGCCTCGTCTGCGTCTTACGTCTTGTCTGTGTGGCCCGTGCCTAAGGATGAGTGGAGATAGAGAGATATAATACAACCATGCAAATTGCCAAGGATCAGCAACGCTTGTCAAGTTGTCTAGGAAGAGAAAGCAACGAAAGAAAAGAATTTAATAATTATGTTTTAATAAGTATATTTATTAAGCTCTCGAAGCGGTGAAGGAGAACATCGTGAAGAAACCGGCATGTCCTAGAACAAAAAATTCGAAGACGTGTGACTTCCATCAACACGCACTGGGCCCTCGTGGTGGATTACAGCCCACTCCCTCTTACAGAGAGGCGGCCTGTGTCCTAACAGTGGGAACTTTTTTATGCTGACGGTGATGATGATGATGAAGTGTTTATTGGTAAAATACATACATAACAAACTACACGGAAAGCACGACAATTTTAATATTCGAAAATAGTTGTAACAGGGAGTTGAAATAGTCATTTTGATTTTAAATCCTTTTCTAATAAGTATGCCAATTAATACCTATTACATTTTAATTGAAAAGACAAAAAAATATCAAAAAAAGTGATTTTTAATAAAATGTGAAAAGTAAAGGGAAACGGCGCACGAATATTTACATTTCATCCGGTGATTATGCAAATTTCAGTTGCAAGAGTTAGTTGGATCTTATTTGCATACACGACGCTTTAGTCCACCATCCACTGAGATTAAATACTGAAATACCTCTTATATTACTTGCTGATAATATAACTTACCTCCAATAGAAGATTCTTTAAAGTCGTTTTTTTTTATTTTACTTCAAACATACAAATAAATCCACTCCTATTTTGTATTTCTTTTTTCAGATATTAAAAACATAGTGAGGTTTATGTATGTTATTTTTACAGTTTGATATATTAACAGTGTTTATCCTTTATATTTTATTGCTATTGCCATTATTTTCTGAATGAATTGTGTGATTCGAGATTTGTGAAAAATTTTTGTAGCCACGAACAGCGGAAAGTTATCAAAAATACGTCCTAAAAATAAATCCTAAATTATTTTGGATTCGCACAGCATTCGTCTTTTACATGCATAATTATTACGTGAGGACTCATAGAAAAAAACAGTTACTATGTAAATAGAATCTGTATCTGTACAAAAAATGGTCATCAATTTCAATATTTCTAAAATTATTCAGTAAAAAACTATGCTAACATAGCACCCAGTTTATCTTTCAAACAAATGTTGATTTGTGTTAGCACATTTCTGACACTAACGATTTACAAATAAAAACTAAAAAATGGCCAGTTGCATTTGAATTTTTGGAACGCAAATAACGAAACATCAATATTATTTTATCTTACTGAATAAAATAACTACTACTAACTGCTTACTAGGCAAAGCAAAACTTGATTAATCAGCCAATTATGATGTTATCAAAATATTTATTCGTTATTTTGAAAAGCCTCGTTTAAAATGTTTTAATTTGTTTGATAATATTCGACGCTACTGAAAATAATAATTATGCTACGCGGACTGTTATATTTATAGATCTATATTTTGTAAGTTGGTTATAAAAAAAACACTTTTACACGTCACAACCAAATTTTTTAGGTTCCGTAGTCAACAAGGAACCCTTATAGTTTCGCCATGTCCGTCCGTCCGTCCGTCCGTCCGTCCGTCTGTCCGCAGTTTAGCTCAGAGACGCACAGTACTAGAGAGCTCTAAGTTGGTGTAAATATACGGATTTGTTGTGCCGATAAAGTGGTAAAATAAAATCTCGAAAAATATTTTTTTTTAGGGTACCTCCTGTATACGTAAAGTGGGAATGTTTTTTTTTTTCTCGCGTACCCCTTAGTGTGGGGTATCATTAAATAGGTCTTTAAAAAATAATGTGAGTTTCCATTAACAATTTTTTGATTAAAAAATTAGTTTGTGTAATATTAAGCTTTAAAGTGCTAAATTTTGCTCGACTCGAGTGTCCCCCCCCTCTACCAGCTAAACGGTTATGTTTAGGGGTGTGAAAATTTTCACAATAGTAGTATATATAACGAAGTTTAAAAGAAAATTATCATGACTAAGTAGGCTTTACAACTTTACGAGTAATAGTCGACCAACTTATAAAATGTACTTGGTTATCATATTTTCTTAAACAAAATGTATCGGAGAACATGCTCTTCAACTGCAAATGTATGTTTGTCAACTTTATTTTTACAGCTTTAAGGGCCATACCTCACCAAGATGCCATGGCGACGTAGCCAGCGACGTTGCCAACTATTTTCTATGGGCCGCCAGGGTCGCCAGTTGATCGCCAAGTGAGTTAACCGTCATACATCTATAAAAGAACTAGTTGGCGACGTTGCTAGCTACGTCGCCATGGCATCCCGGTGAGGTATGGCCCTTATAGGTATGTTTTTTGGGGATAGGTAGGTTTTTATCGTCAACTATTTATAACTAACTTTAAAAAAGGAGGAGGTTCTAAATTCGTCGTAATCTTTTTTCTTATGTATTTTCCCCGATTTCTCAAAGACTCCTGGACCGATTTTGAAAATTCTTCTTTTTATAATTAAATTCAGCGAATCGGTTAGTTCGCAGAAGTATTTTGATGGGCAACTACGGAACCCTACACTGTGCGTGGCCCGACACGCACTTGGCCGGTTTTTTTTAAATCTAGATGAGGCCGGTGTTTCGTACCTAACTACTCTGAGAAGAAACATCCGAAACAAACACAGAGGTCACAGTCTCTTTTAAAGTCCAGACATTTTTTTGTTCAGGTCACACGAGGATCATGCGGGTGTCTGGGATGGTCTTTTGAGGAAAGAACCACACAGATTTGAGTGGACCTGTCCAGTCAGTGCAAGCATTTGTCGGTTATCGTGTAGCTCGATTCAGAACACAAGGAGTTCAACGACGACACGACGAACAATACCAAAGAAAGGACATTTGGGTAGGCCGCTTAAATTACTCAAATTGTCAGACTGTTAGGCCTTTGTCAAACAGACAGGCGATAGCGAACCGAACCGAATCATGTCATATAAAAATGCGAAAGCGATGCGATATTCTATGTGACAGGCTTCAAACAATTCCATACATTACAAACAAAAACGCCTCGCTTCGCCTTCGACACGCCTGACTGTTTGACAATAGCTTTAATGAGTTAATCTGTTTTATGACAGCTGAATGATGTTATTTATAAATGAATAAATGATATTCAACACTTAAAATATTTAGCGAAAGAAGAAAAAAAAACATAGTCAGTGAATTATATTTTGCTATCTTGAAATGTTTTTTTAGGAAATTAAAAATAGAGGAACATTGTAAACAGCAAAAAACAATTTTGCCTAAAGAAAATATCATTAAAAAGGTATTAAGGTTTAGTTTTCTGTGAAGGTTGGTAATACTTATTAGATAAAACGGTTTATAATATATTAGGTTGTACGTGTATAAAATGGATTATTTTTGTTGTTTACTTCGATGTTTATTTTTCTACTTTAATTGAAAAGACGTTCTAAAGGACGATTCGGCCGGTTGCAACTACAAGTGAAAATCAACCGTGCGTCTAAGAAATAATGATGTGATTCGATTGACTTGACGTCATCGTGACGTTCGTTTTTTGTTTTTTATTTACCCGTGGTAACAACGTGTTTTATGTCATAATGTCGTAGTGGTAAAGTTTATTTTCACTTGTAGTTGGAACCGTTCGAATTGCTTTCGCGTCGCACCATGATGCGTTAAGTCCTTTAGTTTTCTGGTTTTAGCTGTCGCATGACTAATGGCTTTGTAACACTGGATCAAAAATTAGTTCATACTACGACCTAACATAAAAATCTATATTAGAAGCTTGAACGTCTTAAAAATATTGCAAAGCATGTGCACTACATACAATACCATTTTATCCAACACCAACATTACTCCAAAAATCTTACATTTTTATTCTTTTTCACAACTCAGCGCATTTGGCTTAAAATAATGGTCTCACAAAATATATATAAGATTTCGCACCCTTTGCCTCCCTAATATATAATTTATCACGCCAAAATTCCCTTTTACAGCGAAATATTGGGGTACTGCTATTAAAAACCCCATAGAATAGTACATTACTGCCGCGGCCTATAATGGCTACTTTGCTGGTCGCGCTGATGATGGCCGACAGCGCAGCCTAGCGCAGCTCCAGGCCGACACAGCGCGGTCAGCATGCACCACTTGATGGACGAGCTGAGATAAAGGCCGAGGCCGGAGGCCGAGGCCTTTACAGTGAGGACAGCAAGGGCTGCATGATGGCCAAGCTGGAAGGCCTAGAGCGTAGCTAGGCTAGCTCGAGGCAATCATAGCGTGACCAGCGAAGAGTCATAATGGGCCAAGGCTTGTATAGTGCTTTACTCAAAAATGCAAGTACCTAACCTAAATAAAACCAGCAAGTGATTTAAATAAAATACATATAGGTATTAACTAGAAAATTAATTAAAATAACAATATGAAAAGTACAGTTACTAAAATTCAACACCGGGTTTCCGGGTTTCATTATTACTTACTAATAGTTTGCGATAATTTTAATGCGGTGTTTGACTGCTAGGTATATTTTCTTCACTTACTTAAAGCAAAAAAAAAGTCACTAAATAAAAATTAAAATTTCGCTGAACCGCGCTTTTGTTACTTCTTTGTATTTTTTTTTTTAATATGGAATTAGTACATTACTGCCGCGGCCTATAATGGCTACTTTGCTGGTCGCGCTGATGATGGCCGACAGCGCAGCCTAGCGCAGCTCCAGGCCGACACAGCGCGGTCAGCATGCACCACTTGATGGACGAGCTGAGATAAAGGCCGAGGCCGGAGGCCGAGGCCTTTACAGTGAGGACAGCAAGGGCTGCATGATGGCCAAGCTGGAAGGCCTAGAGCGTAGCTAGGCTAGCTCGAGGCAATCATAGCGTGACCAGCGAAGAGTCATAATGGGCCAAGGCTTGTATAGTGCTTTACTCAAAAATGCAAGTACCTAACCTAAATAAAACCAGCAAGTGATTTAAATAAAATACATATAGGTATTAACTAGAAAATTAATTAAAATAACAATATGAAAAGTACAGTTACTAAAATTCAACACCGGGTTTCCGGGTTTCATATTACTTACTAATAGTTTGCGATAATTTTAATGCGGTGTTTGACTGTTAGGTATATTTTCTTCACTTACTTAAAGCAAAAAAAAAGTCACTAAATAAAAATTAAAATTTCGCTGAACCGCGCTTTTGTTACTTCTTTGTATTTTTTTTTTAAATATGGAATACAATCTTTTTGTGCCTACCTCTTTATATACAAACAGCTGTGTTTTAAATAAAATCTTTTTGCATTTGTTTTTTTAAAACGTTGAAACGTCAAAATAGCGGCCGGCAATGTATTACTGACCTGTAGAGCGGCCAGCAAAAACATTACTGGCCGCTCCTTGAAACACTCCGGCAAAGGCGACTTTGCTCAAACAAGGTTGTCAAAATAATGACCACATTACATGCATTTTTGAGTAAACAATCTTTTTGTGCCTACCTCTTTATATACAAACAGCTGTGTTTTAAATAAAATCTTTTTGCATTTGTCTTTTTAAAACGTTGAAACGTCAAAATAGCGGCCGGCAATGTATTACCGACCTGTTAGAGCGGCCAGCAAAAACATTACTGGCCGCTCCTTGAAACACTCCGGCAAAGGCGACTTTGCTCAAACAAGGTTGTCAAAATAATGACCACATTACATGCATTTTTGAGTAAAATGATAAGACGATTCGGTTGACAGATTTATAATTTATTTCGTTCAGAAATTTGTATAGAGTAATTTCAGAGGGAAATTGAGAAATATTGTAGGCGTAGATTTGTTCATTAACCCTTCATGTTCATTAGAAGAAAGTTATAAAATATGGTTTTGTGTGGTCTTTCTGACCAGCTAAAGCTATTGTCAAACAGACAGGCGAAGTGAATGTGATCCGAAACGTTTTTTCTTTAATGTATGGAATTGTTTGAAGTCAGTCACATAGAAAAGCGAAAGCGATCCGATAGTCTATGTGACTGGCTTCAAACAATTGCTACAAACAAAAACGCCTCGCTCTGCGTTCGCCACGCCTGTCCGTTTGACAATAGCTTAAGTGCGAACACGCCTCATTGCAAGAGCTGTCAACGGCTTGGATTGACGACGCGGCGTGGTTTCAACGGCAGTTTTACGCTCTATGAAGTTTTAAAGCCACAATTCATAATTATAAATACTTCTTACGGTTAGTCTACACGGTTAGTATTTGCACTTTGTCCCCACAGAGTTTTAATAAAAATATCGGACAGCAAAACATTGACAACCTTACCACCATTTCTAGCAGTATTACAGTTAATCTAAATTAATTGTGAGAAAAGTATAGAGCTACACGACCTGTATTGTTCCGTCTCTTTCCGAAGGCGATAATTCAATACCTCAAGAATAAAATAAACTCTGTAGGTAAAGAAAACCAAAATCTGGCAGAAGAAGGGTTAGGCTCTTTAATATTTGAATGAGTTCAAATCTTTCAATAGCCCTAATTATATCCATTATTATTATAAACTAACTGAATTATTTTGAATTACTTTGAAGATAATTTTATTCATTCTGTCAGGGTTAATTCATTAAATTAGTTCTCCCGTCCTCAATTGATCGAAAGAAACGGTCTGGCACTTCCTGATTCAAAATCAACCCTGTCTACTGAAGGAGGTGGCAGGAAGCGTGTAGGAGAGGATCGCCTCTACCACACGATCCAGCCGCTGAGGGAGACGTCCACGGCAACGGACCGTCGGATGGTGAGTAATGGGTGATTTAAAACTAAGGTAAGCTAGTTTTATTGTAAAAGATAGTAATAGTCCAACGCTACATAATATGAAATGCTCTTTAATATTGCAAACCTTCTTCAATAATATGCCCATTATAATAATGATTTCCTTTCATTTTGCATACAAATGTTCTATGGTCCCAGATGTTTCTGCTTTGAATTTGCAGTCTGCATGCTTTTATTATTATTAGAATCTATAAGATTCTTAGAATTTTCTCTATAGAAACAGTTCTAAAGAGAAAATTCTATGAAAATTCTAGGAACTTATTAGAGCTACGTTCTGTCTTACTGTTGCAAATTTTAACTACTTTTCAAGTTTTAGCTTTTTTTCTAAAAAATTTTATGAACACGTCAATAAAAATATTATCTTTCCTATTTTAAATAAAATTCTGATATTTTTCCTGCGTCGTGGGAACGTAATATGTTCAGAAATATTTGGTCCGCGCGTCCAGTTTATTTACGTCATAAAAACGTCTAAATTCATGGCTAGGGCTTCTTGATTGGATATCTTAAAGACAAATACGGTAATTGATTGATTATTATTATAGGCAAAGATCCAATAGACAATACCAACCGAGATAGGTCAATAATGTGCAGCGTTAAACAACCAAAAAATAAAAGGCTTGTTAACAATGAGCGATAAAAATATTGATGAAGTATTTAATTACTTACTTTATAACATACAAAAGACAGCCCAATTTTGGTGAAGCAGTTACGAGACCACCTATACTACATGTCGTGTGAAAATGTACGTCCATTAGCGCGTTCAGGCTAGGATTGAACTGCAGACAGTTACGAGCTTTCAACTCCATGTTACACACGATACTGCATCAATCGTTGACCACGCTCGCTCTGCCACTAGTATAGAAACTGATAGGTACGGCAAAATGGTTGGAAAACGCAGAAGGATAAGTCTAAGCAAAACATACGTTTTTATTTAAAATTGATTTGGTTTTAGCCCCAGTGTAACCCGCATGGTAAAAAGGAGTCGAGACGAGGTGTGTTATGAATAACAAGTAAATTTTCTTTATTACCACATCTCCTTTTCGCTTAGCTTCGGTGAAAATGGATCAAACGGGGAGGAGAGGAGATGTCTCATACTTAAATAGAAATTTGTGCCGCGTCAGAGCAGGAAACTAGCTGATTTCGATCTCCGTACATCTCACAGCTCTTCTGCGCTACGCATCTCCTTTGGTGGAAATTACCTGCTGGCTTCGCAGCACATCTCCCCTTCTCTTGGCTTTGGTGGACGCCGGGCCTTAGATGGCCTGTGTTAGTATGCAGTTTCATTGAGGCGAAGTGAAGACGAGCTGTGACGCAATTTACCAATCACATAATGGCTGATGCACATGACTGATCAGTCACACGTGGATTTCAAGCCATGTCATTGGTGATTCGCGGCACAGCTCTGTTGCGCACCGCTCTACGCCGCTCCACTCCGCCGCCCCACTCCGTCTCACGGTTTCACTCCACTCACTCCACTACGAGACGGAGCAGAGCAGAGCGAAGAGAAATTCAAATATCACATGGCTTGAGTGGATGGATTGAGTGAATGGCTTGAGTGGATGGTTTGAGTGGATAGATTGTGATGAATGGATTGTCTAAGGAATGATATGAAAGAAAGAGGAGTAGATGATACTATGACGTGTGATAGGGGAGAATGGAAGAAAAAAACGTGTTGCGCCGACCCCAAGTAAAATGGGATAAGGGCAGTAAGATGATGACATGGCTTGAATGGACAAGAGATTTGGATTTCAAGCTATGTGATTGGTGAATTTCACTCCGCTCTGCTCTGCTCCGCGTCAGTGGAAACGCAGCCTAATCGTTGTCTGGGTAGAAGAATCTGAGACGGTTCTTAATATATTTCGGTAACTCATAATTTAAAAAAAATCTTAGGAAATCAAGTCCAAAATAACAAAAACCAGGTCACCAGTCCAGTTGTTTTTCTGCTCAATTTTCTTGGCGGTGGTAGTCACTGAAAAGCGGCGGTGATCGCGCTATAAATCATACATCTCGGATTTTGGGAGCGTCCCAGTTTTGGCTAGAAGTTGGACGATGTAGGCAGTGGGTGAATTGATGTCGTGTTTAATTCAAAACTGATTTTTCTTCTACTTTTTTTATAAAACTATGACAGTCAATTTCATCGGCGCACCAAAACCAGGCTGATTCCGGCGAGTGAAAGTGACAGAGGTATACAAGTCGTCTAGCGCCATCTCGTACACTCACTGGAACAAGTCTGGTTATAAGACGTTGTAATACCCCCCTGATCCCTGATTTTACAAACTTTTATTTATTTTAACATGTCTTGACCTTAGTCAAATCTTGCAAGTAAAATTTGATCCACTTCCCGGTTTCCAATTGAGCTGAAATTTTTATGATGACATTGAACTGATGCAAGTGCATGGAGGCAAGTTGCGGATTGTTGTCGGCGTGCATGTCTAAGGGGAGGCCTATTTTCAGCAGTAGACGTCTTCTGGCTGATGATGATATTAGAGCTCGAAGATAGCCATAAGAACTATGTAATTACACGCCGGAAAGCGAGTTTAGGCTCATTTAATTCGTTTTGACGTGTGCTTAGTCTATCGCAAGTATTTTTTTTAACAATAAAAACTTGTTTTGAAAAAAATGGCTTTTAAAATGCCACGAAATTTTAACATACTCTTCACATCATGCTGTTCTCTAGTGAAAGTAAGCCACCCCTGTTTTCCCATATCCCGGTCTTGGGTAGTACTTGGGCAAAGTCCATTCCAAAGTTCCTCTTTTATGGCCGAGTGAGTAACTACTGCGTGTCGCGGGTTTAATTCTCGCTTAGAACAAATATTTGTGTGGTTTACAAACACTTGTGTTTGAATGTTACTAAACCCATTCACGATACCTACAGGAGAAATCCAAAGTGCGTGGCAAAGTTCCAAAAAATCATCTTATTCAACATTTCTTTTTTTATGCAAAACCCGATACACCTGTCTAATATTTTTTGTAAAGAATCTACGTACAAAATTTGAATACCGTATCATAAAAAATCACAAAACTAAAAGCTTGTATATTCAATCCTCAATACCTATATTAATTTTCTGGTTGTCCGTTCAAAAACATGATCATTTCGCGGTACACCCGCGTAAACCTCATCTACTGTGTTATACACTCGTGATAATAGTTTGGCAATAGGTATGTACCTAGCCGTACGGTGATTGTATTGTAATTAACTAGTAATAAAATTTAATTAAATATTTTTGAAAAAAAATATAACATGATGTAAAAATTATTGGAATCGAATCAATATGCTTTTTATTTTATATTTTAAATACATATTTTATTAACCAATAATTTTTTAATAATATATTAATTATTTTTATTAAAATTAATTAATTAATTATTTTCTTTCATTAGGATTCTGAACAAACTATGTTCAGGTTTCGCATAATTATAATAAAAATAGTGTTGTAGAAACAGCCTTCCAAAATATCTCATTGGATGTTCAACAAAAACATCATATGAGGGACGAGATTATTCTTCAAGAACAATTTAATTACGCGCCTAGTTGGATTAAGCAGAATTGTTCCCTATGAATAAATTTTAACTTTTAAATTCCTTTACCCACTGTTTGTCTGAATGGATACATTGTTAGACTTTACCTCTAACTTTATGCCTAGATTGTGGTTTTGCTCTAATAAATTGTTAAGAATGAGAAAAGGAGATAAGTTTCTTCATTTAAAGTGTAAGAACTGTTGGAATTTGTAAGAAGAAACAGAATTAAGTAAAGCTCGGTATTACTTTGTGTTTTATTTAGTGTTCGCTCGACGTTTCAGTTTCAGGGAGTCTAATCTCTAAGCATGAAACCCGTGGTTTCGGTCTTAGTTAGGGACGTTTTGACAACGAGCCCAAACTAAGAATGAATGATATTATGATAGACAGCTCCTTAGGTAGGATTCTCACCAACCGGCCGGAATCGGCGGCATTTTACAATGCGGTAAAGAACATTGAAATCTATCAACAGTAAATACAGTTCATGTTTGCTTGCAAAGTTATCTCCGTCGGCATTCCGCGACACGTAGCGACGTGTGCCTTATGTTGCTTGCAAATATGAACTGTATTTACTGTTGATAGATTTCAATGTTCTTTACCGCATTGTAAAATGCCGCCGATTCCGGCCGGTTGGTGGAAATCTTACCTTAGAGTCCGCGCTACCATTCATGAGCAATAGAAAATTTTTGGCACTACATTGTTTTAACTTAATTTGATGTCATGACATAGACACTAGCGCCGCGTCCAAAAGACTTCAGTCCTGGCGGTGTTATCCCTTGACAATTAATGTTCTGACGTTAGTTAGTGTGCTTGTACACGGCGCATGTAAACCGCTCAAGTGCCTCAACATGCACAAGCTACATGCGCCGTGTACAAGCACCCCGGGCGTAGCTTGATCAAGCAGCTTGCGCATGTTACGCGCGCGGGTAAACCGCAAACCCGCACCTTTACTTGCGCGAGTTGCATGCGCCGTGTGCAATCACCCTTACGATCATTCGTCTACATCCGTACCTGTGTCTTCGTTAACGAACTTATAAAGAAGACGTTTAGGCTTTTTATCGGCGCTAGCGCACACCGTTCACGCCTCGTAATTGATTAAGCTGTCTACACACCGATCCGGGCTTTAGAAGTTGCGAGACTGGGCAATGCCCGTCGGGTCCGTGCCGGCGGGCCGGCTTCGGTGTGTAGACGGCTTTAGGTCACGAGGCATGAACGGGTTATTTGCGCGGTCAGAAGACTATGTTAATTGAGAGTTGCAGTGCTGTTATTATTTAGCCAAGAGTCCCAAAAAATAGTACTAATTATAATTAATAGCTTGGTACAACTTGCACTTACCAGAGTTTTATCACTCCCTTTAAAACGACCAACGACATCAAAAGCTATTCAAAAATAAACCGAAAAACTATTCCTAACTTCAATCGACATACACCGCCATCAACTCGATGCGAGAACTCATTTTTCATGCGAAGTAACAGCTTTCAATCCAGAACATATTTGCTCGATAATACTTCACAAACTTTGTATCGCTCACACTCTTTGCTTTAGGAAAACGATAGAGGAATGGTTTTAGTTTTGTAAAAGTTAGAAAATGTTTGGTGTTGGCGATATTGTTTTTGAAGTTGGTGTATTTGCGAATGGGGTGTCCTGGAGGATTTACCATCAACATAGCAATAGAAGGACGTCCACTGTGTATTATTGATTTCCAATAAGATTAGTTGGAAGCGGCTACGAAGAAGCTAAATAAAAACCCCTTCGTAGACAACGCGATGCAAGTCTCCGATACTATTCGACTTTGATATCTATTGACGCATACCTGTGTACAAACCTCTATGGATTTGTAGTGCAATAGTCGCTTGGATATCTACTAAAGTCGTAAGGTATCGAAGATTTGCGTCGCATTGTGTAAGAGAAAAGTACATGAAAGTCACAATGCGGCACCAAGGTCACCTTATTCATTTTCTAGTATCTACTTAGTTTAAAGTCTTTTTCTGACGGTCAACACAGTCAAAACCACGGAATCTAGAAGTATTGCGGATGAGTTAGTAAGTAGTGCTGAGGAAAAGTTTGTTAGGAAGTTCGAAATTTTTGACGATACCGAAGGGATACCTATTCCAATTGCCGCTCAGCTTGTAATATATAAACAATTTTACTTTGATATACACACTAACATTTTCAATTGGACACAATCGTTTAAAAGTTTCATTTATTTTCAAAGTAAAACACCTACAAAAACCATTTTAAATTCAATTATTTAACACTCAATTTAGATGTTGAAAACAAAGCTCAAAACAATTGTAAAACCTTTCGTAAGATTAAAAAAACAAAGAAAAAACTAATTTAAAACAAATAAACGAGTTAGCGTAAGTGTCAATGGAGGGTAACAACACAAAAAAAGCCGTTCGCAATACATCCTGAGATGGTTTTTGTAGTTGGGCTTCGAAGTCAGCGATTTTGAGGATTTTCCCTATTTTCACCCACGCTAAGCTCGGTCGACCAGGTGATTATACGTTTATACATTTGTGTTGTCGACTAATACTCATCCGTGCGTCCGTGTGTCGAGGCTCTCGCTATTTTATGGAACTTAACGGGTCTAACGATATAGACAGTCGTGCTCCCACATCTAATGACGCGGATCCGGATTTTTCCGTCGCCCTTTCTCTTTCTGTCGCTTAGAAATGCCATTTGCAAGACCGAGACAATGCGATAGCACGCGGCCGCCTTGAAGATTCCATCGCATGAGATCGCATTATGCTTTCTGTCTCGGTCTAGCAAATGGCAGTTCTAAGCGACAGAAAGAGAAAGGGCGACGGAAAAATCCGAATCCGCGTCGTTAGATGTGGGAGCACCCTTAGGGTTTGATGCATTTTTCTGCAACACTTGAGATTTTACAATCGATGGGAGAATTTTTCTACTGGTAAATAAGCAAATCCATCATTGTGTACTCTAGTGAAGTTTGCAATTTACCAAGGCGAAGAGAAGAGCGTTAATAATCGCTTTTACAAGAGCGTTACTAAATCGCTTTCTTCATGGCCCCACACAATAGCTCCCAAAGTTGCTATAAAAGTGTTGGACCAATCAAACAGTCAAACTGTATCGCAAAACGAATTCGTGTCCAAATATTGAACTTTAGCCACCAGAGGGCGCCGGCGGTCGAACTCGAAACTTATCAATCATCAAGGGTGATGTTAGGTCAAAGAAAGTTTGACACTATTTTTGTGTTACAGAAAAATAGTAGGTTTAGGTAGTATTCTGAGCCCGAAGTCATATAACCAGAGTTTATAAAAACGTGGGAATGACTAAGGGTGCTTGTACACACGGAGACACATCAAGCTATACTGTTTGGACTTTGGACTACTAGAAGTTGAACGCTGCGAATCGTGCGAGAGGGTGCGACATGTTTTTGTTATTTCGTCTCACTTACGCACATTACGAATGCCACGTGACACGCGCCGCCCGCGCCTCTCTGTTGGTTTCAAATATTTCATTTTTACATTACTTTACTATGCTTAAAGATACTTATCTTTTATTATTTTGTTAACAAGTTAAGCTCGTATTAATTTATGCGATTTGTTTTTCGGTTTGCGCTGCGCTTCTGAATGTTCACTGATACATTTATTATTATCATAATTATAATTATGTATATTACTTATGTTAGTCAGTAAGACAATTTGTAGCCCAGTAGTAACTGATTTTATAAAATCACTGAAACACTTATTTCTTAATTTTTGAGGTGAATGCGTAGATTGAGACCCGCGTAATTCAAATTTTCATTAATTGTAATAGTTTTTACTTAGCGAGCTTTACCAATGATTAATTCTAGCATCTCCGCTTTCTCGACAAGTCGAGGCACTGCGAGTAGGTAGCTCCGGCGCGATTTCATGGCGGTATATCTAGAGGGAACGACGGTCGCAACCAAGGTCCAAGTACGCCGCAATTGCGGTAGTAAACCCCTCTTTGAGGAGTGACGGAGAGGTGCTACAGCATCCTCACCTTTCGTCTGACGCAGGTGCTCACCGGACATGGATGTTTCGGGAGGTTTCTGTGGCTTATTGGAAATTGTTAAAGACGTGAATCAAAATTTCAACTTAAACAATGACTTTCAAATTACCAAAAAAAAATTCGCGGGCTACCGATCTCCTCTAAAAATAATATATAATCATTATATTTATCAAACATTTTACCCTTTGCCCTGTTAGTATGATAATTATATTAAGGCAATCAATGTATAGACGTGCGCAGACCGATCCGAACAGACTTTTTTTTTTCTTTTTTTTTTTTAGCGTGGTAAAATCATCAAATGAGTCCTCCAACCCCGGGCAGGGCGGGAGGGACTGTCAGACTTCTACTGACTAAAATCCACGGTGTCCTTCATAGCCTGTTACGTTCCGGGGTTACGGTTAGGGAATAATCCCGCGACCCCGGCAGGCTTTGGCCCTCTGAGAGGGGGGCCCCGTCATTATGCTGACGCTCTTTGAGGCGCGCGTGGGACACAACGCGCCGTCGACCCGGGCATGGTCCTTGGTCGGGCAGCGAGTTGCCCTTTACTCGCTGCCCGCATGCCCGCGCCTACGGTGGCCGGAGATCATCTTGCGACGTCCGTCGCCGTGGGATCCGAACAGACTAGTCGAAAGCCTTGAAAATATTTTAATTTTCTTTGCCTTTAAACTGACGTTGTTCACGACGTAACACCAGATTTAGTAGTTATGCATCCCAGTGCGTCCAAAACACACTGTTTATTATTAAAACACCGTTATAAAAATCGAATCTTTATTGGAATAAATGACAAAATATTTATGGCAAATAAAACTTAATTTCTAAAACCATTTATGTTATTTGAGGGGTAACATCTAAAAACGAGGTGTATTGCACTGTTTAGGATATTTTTTTTTATTTTCTGGTTTCGCGCTAGCCGCTGGAGGTCATAAAAATACCATTATACAGAGTGAATTTTCCAACCGGGCTCGGTTGGTTAATCTGTAAGTATGAGGAATATCGAAAAATACTGCAAATTATTTCGAGGCCGATTTTGACGAAAACTCAAACTGCATTGGTTTTTATGAAAATCAATAAGGCCAAGAATCGAATGAAAATGAGCGATTTAGGTGCGCATATAACGCTCGTGTGCCGTCAACAGTAAGAATTTACGTTAAATTACACGGTGAATTACATTACGCGTTACACCAGTCTGAAACCGGCATTTACAGTTAAAGAATTAAAAAAAAACAGTATAAAAACGGAGTAACATTTAAGGACATCAAAATTGAAAAAAATATATATTTTAGAATTTAATGAAAAAAAATGTTTATTTCTGTTGAAGTGTAGTGGTTCCCACACTTTGTTTTTGATAAGTGTCATGTTTTATCAATAATTATAAAATAATAACCATGTAATATCAAAAAACTTCAAATCACGAAGCATAGTGCGGATGTCAAATTAAACTTGTTATGTTTTGTTGAGAAATTAATATCCTCACACTTGAGCAGGATTGGCATGATTAAAACAAGTTGTTTTAAAACAGTTTGAAAATAAAGTGTTGAACTACTTTTCATGACTGATGAATGGATTTAAATGAAAAAAATATATATATTCAGAAGTCTAAGTTTATGTTATTGCTACTCATGCTACGTAATATTTTTAATGAAATAATACTTAAAAACTTTCGATGTTTATTTCCAATAATTTCGATCAGTTAATTTGAAAATATTTAGTCTAGAAAATATGAAACTTATAACTTATATATTATTATAAGTTTAGACGTCGAATTAATATGTAATAATGTCCAAAACTAAAAAAAAACACAAAATGTCAAAACAATTTGAACTGTTTGTTTATAAAACTGAAAATAAAACTTTTTACAACCCTGCACTTGAGTAATATAAGATGTAAAAAAGTCAAAAAATTATTTATAAGACTAGAAAAAAACAGTCATTGAGCTCAATCAACATAAGGTGGCCCCGTAAGTAGCAGCCCGTGAAATTCAAATTTTCTTGTTTTTTTGTAATTTGCATATCAGTGACAAATTGTAACTTGATCAAAATATGATTCGCAAATAACGAGTATATATTTACATAATTATATATATAATTATATATATGTATACTTATAGTGTAACCGCCATCTCGCAATACCACTATTAGCTGCCGCTGTTGTGGAGTTAATTGTGGTGCCATAATATGGATCACAAATTCAAAAGATTTTATTAGAAATAACGACAAGATAATAAATAATAATAGACCGAACGACAGTGACGTGTAAATCCCGAGCGATTTAGGGAACGGACTGGCTGGCGACGGCGCGTGCGTCGGGGGTGGGGCGGCTCTGGATATGTGTGCCAAAAAAGTGCACCTGTGTGCATAGGCGCAAAGCAACAAATACTATGATTGGCCGATGACACGATGCCCAGTCCCTTTCCTACAATTCTCTGTTTTGTTGGTAGCGTAGTTATGGGTATGTAGGGTGTCTAACTTGATGTGTTGCCGTGTGTACACGGCGCATGTAACCCGTGCAAGAAAACGTGCGGGTTACCCGCGCCAGTAACATGCGAAAGCTACTTGATCAAGCTACGCGGGGTGCTTGTACTCGGCGCATGTAGCTTGAGCATGTTGAGGCATACACCCTAAGGGAAACTTTTTTCGACGGACGACGGCCCCAAACAGGACGAATTATATGTATAGTGAGAGTCGCGAGCAAATGATGTATGCAAGTGGCGGATTGTCGTTTGTGGTGGTGGTCTAATGAAACTGCCACACGCACAAGCTTCACCACAGTTCGGCCTGCGCAAGCTTCTCGCATGATAAAACAATACACGATCGGCAACGACAGATATATACATATTATATATAGGTATCTAGATAACGCAAATATCACATCTGTATGGTTATGAAAACCAGTCGTTCCAAAAACTATTTAGTCAAGGGAAAATCAAAACGATTTCTTTTTCGATTTGATTAAACTAAAATAAAAGCAATATCATTAAAAGATACTACGGACTTTTTGCTTATAATTTCCAAACTTAAACTAACCATTTTAGGTACATGTAAAAATTCCTCGAAACTCGGTTCAGCTATTTACGTTTGACACAAACAAAAATACTTTTTAGTAATTTAAAAAATCCGGATTGGAATATTAATACTTACACTAAGGCAAGACTAAAATAGCCTTATTTCTGTTATTTTCCTGTTGTATATTAGTTTTCCGGATAATTTCGAGATTATTTTTTAAGTAAGCACCGACGCAAATTTTAAGGAGCTTATTTTTCACTTCAAATTCAGAACATTTCTCGCGAGATGGCTACTTAGCTTTTATAACAGTGAATTCGTATTAATAATTTATTAAAAATGTAATCCTCAATTTATTTTCCAATAAAGTTTTTTTATAAGGGTTTAACTTATTTTTAATCTATCACTAACTTGATATTCAGAAAATGGAATAATTTTTATTTCATCTTTCTTTTAGTTTATATTTTTCATTATAATTTATGTTGATAACTTACTTATATAACTGTTCTTTGAAAGATACGCAATAAATAAAAATGGATGTGTAAAGCAATTGGGAGATTATATATAAGGTTATTATTTTCTTCTTCAAATTATAGTAAAATATTTGTTTTTTGTTTAAACTTTTCTTAAATATTATGCAAAATGCTAACGTTCAGAGATATAAATATAGCCTATTTCACACGATGAGATATTGAATGGCAGTATTTTTTTAGTTGTTAAAGCTCCTGAAGAAAAATGTTCAAAGCTCTTAATTTTTGTTCATCATCATCATCATCAGCCGTAAGACGTTTATTGGTAAACAAAAGTCTCCTCTTTAGACCGCCATGCCAAACGAGAAATCATCAGTTGCCCACGACTCTCACGATGTCGTCAGCTTAGTGGGAGGCCTGGGTTTGATTCCCGCACGGAACAAATATTGTATGACCTACTAAGTATTTGTTTGTTCTGGGTCTGGGTGTTTGTGCATGTGAGTTTCTATGTTTGTAGACGGATACAGAAAAAAAACCTAGCGTGGGCAAATAAAAAAAATATTGATATGCTGAACAAAAATAATTGTCATAATGAAACAAAAACCAGCTACAAGAGTTAAGTCTCCAAATAGTAATTCCAAAATAAAAACAAGTTAAAAGTAGTTGAAACCGGGTTCTTTTTGGCAGTGTTCCAGTGTTGACAGTGTTAAGCCTTTCACTAATGCTAAGGCCCCTCGCCCACGGGACCAGATTCAGTCGCGATGCAAACGCGATTCGGTCGCGATGCAAACGCGATTCGGTCGCGATGCTAAAATTCCTTGGATCAGTACAGTTGCAAGATGGACGCCGTTGAGGCAACATTAGTCACACTCTCTCCTCCCTCCGACCTCTCTACCGATGTCATTCCACGCGGTCGCGCGTTTGTATCGATACAATCGCGATGCAGTAGCGCGTTGCAAATGCGACTAACTCGCGTTAGAAGCGATGCTGTAGCGCGTTTGCCAAACGCGCTACAGCATCGCTGCAAAAAGTCGTCGTGGGCGAGGGGCCTAAGCAACACCTTAACAAATGCCAAAAATTTAACGCTTTGCTGGATTTTAATATGGTTTTATTAAGCTTATCTTGTTGGCTTTTTATTTATGTAGTTCTTGAAAAAAAATGAATGTGTAAAAGTTTTGCAGCCTAATTCAGGAACCAGTCTCTTAATAAAGCTAATTATCACAATATTTTGAATTGTTATTAATAAGTATTGTGGTAAGAAAGAAATACATAAATAATTATTATCTCAAAAATTTCATTTTGTTTCACAACTTCAAAAAGGGCGAGAAAAGGTTCTGCTCTGGTGTTGCATGCATCCATAGGCTACAATAGCCTCATTACAGGCGGCCCATTATGCTTGAACTTGCACTTTTAAGCTCTAAGAAAAATATTTTGTTCTATTTGATGGTCACTTTTTGTGATTCACGCTATTAAACATTTACATAGTTGTTGCCTAACTAAGTTAAACGGGAGTTAGTCAAACTTAAAAACAAAATGTTGCTGCTACCCCGTACGGAATGCTAATGTCCATTTCTTTTGACTATCAGCGTCCAAGTGGAAAGTCCGAGTTGGCAGTGTGCCAAGTAGGTCCATAAAATGTCATGTGAATAACTTTCTGAACTTAAAAAAGTAGTACGTTAGATACTCAATAAGTTTACATTACGCCTTATGTTAGGTGGAACTTTCAAGAAGCTGTTTGCCATGGGTTCTGTTCCTGGAAGATTCCAATGGCGTGGATGATTTAGGAGAAATGATCCGGCCACCTTATATTCACATTATTATTCATTTATTTGCATCCCACAAGGAATAAAGATTTTACAAAGAGCTCAAGCTATTGTCAAAAGTGAATGCGATTCGAAGCGTTTCTATTTGTAATGTATGGAATTGTTTGAATCCAGTCACATAGAAAAGTGAAAGCGATCCGATAGTCTCTGTGACGGGCTTCAAACAATTGCATACATTACTAGCACTACGCCCGCGACTTCGTCCGCGTGATTTTCGAACTTTGCCTTTGTGAATTTCTAGGCCACCGTCTTTATAAGATACTGTTAAAATATTGAAGTAAATATTCAACAAAAATTCTATCACCCCGCAATATCCCGTCTTGCGTGGCACTCACGCCTACTAAAAATGACCCCAATGCACAATTACCATTATAATCCCTTACGGGTCGAATTTCACAAAATGTCCACCTTGGTGAGCATTTACGTCTTAAAAAGAATCAATATGCAAGATTTGAGACGTCTAGCACTTGTATTCAAAAAGTTTCATACAAACTATCAACCCCAAAGAAAACCCTTAGGTCCGAATTTATGCAAAATCCCGTCATGGTGAGCATCTACATCCTTAAAAGACACCCGATGCAAAACTTGAAATTCCTAGCACCTGTAGTACCTAACGAAGTTGCGTACAAACAATCAAGATCAACCCCAAAAACAAACCCCTTAGTGGTCGAATTTCTCCAAATCCCGTCATGGTGAGCATCTACGTCCAAAAAGGAAAATTTGAGGCTTCTAGCACTTGTAGTAACAAAGTTTCATACAAACTATCAACCCCAAAAACAAACCCTTAGCGGTCGAATTTCGCATAATCCAGACTTATGTATCACTTACGCTCAAAAAAGAACCCCTATGTAAAATTTGAGTCTCAAAACTTTCAACCCCAAAAACAACCCCTTAGGGGTCGAATTTCTCAAAATGTCTACTTTGTTGAGCGTTAACGTCTTAATAAGAACCGCCATGCAAGATTTGAGACGCCTAGCACTTCTAATAACAAAGTTTCATACAAACTGTCAACCCCAAAAACAAACCCTTAGGGGTCGAATTTCGCAAAATCCTGTCATAGGTAACTCTTACGTCCTCAAAAGAACCCGTATTCTAAATTTAAATTTCCTAGCGCTTGTAGTAACGAAGTTTCATACAAACTATAAACCCCAAAAACAACCCCTTAGGGGCCGAATTTCGCAAAATCCGTTCTTAGTGCTCACCTACGTGGTATAAGGAGGGCTTATGCCAAATTTCAAGTTTCTAGGCCCAGCGGTTTGGGCTGTGCGTTGTCAGATCAGTCAGTCAGTTTTGAATTTTATATATATAGATAAACAAAAACACCTCGCTTCGCGTTCGCCACGCCTGTCTGACAATAGCTTTAACTCTGAAGCTATTGTCAAACAGACAAGCGTGGCGATCCGTCGTAGACACCGTGAGGGCACAGCAAATTAGATGGATGGCGAGTAATGGGTAGCCATCCGATTAACAACCAGGCTAGAGTTGCCAATGTCAAAGACTAGTCAGCAAATTGTTGACAGCTTCGATGCCCTGGGCCTGACCGGATTTGACCTGACGGGGTCCTGAGATTGTATCAAAAGACAAAGAACTATAAGTCTAACGGAACCCAATAGAACCAAATGCCTGGCGGGGTTGCGCATTGTCCAAAATGAACTCTGTGGTTTTTATGGACATGTGAAGGAACATGGTTGTTTTTAGTCAGTAAGAATCTGACAGATCCTACCACTCCAACTATAGCGGGAGGACTCATTTGATGATTTTATCATCCCAAAAAAACGGTCTCCTTAATTCAGTACAATTCCTGTTCCAAAACTTTTCGGCGTCGATTAAAAACACCAAAACCCTTTCCCAACAAAATTTACCCGGTCCGTGCGTAATTGTCCTTTTTTCGTCGACCATTGATAAACACGTTGGGTTCCATTTTCCCACAAATTCGTCGTGTCGTTGTGTCACTTGACAAAACCGCAATGCGTTCAACCGCAGTTTTGAACGTCGACACAAAAGTAACAACGAGAGATAGCCGTTTTCCGAGCGCCATTTTGCTAAATAAATTGGGACCATGTCAAAAAAAAAACATCATTAAATCTAGTTGTAGTTCGTGGCGTAGGTACTGAAACCCTTTTTTGTAAAGAAAAAAAAAGAGAGATTATGATACACCTAAGTTGCCCCAAGTTCGAGCACTATTTAGTGAGCAACTTCAGTGGATGTCATGCTTTACTAAAATATCTAGCCCTGTTTAGTTTATTGAAAACTACTTAATGAAAAAATCTAAAAAATTTTGACAGACCCCTCAATCGATTCCGAAATTCCATATTTAATAAAAGATGAAACCGTCATTGGTCAAAAATTATCAAACGGCGAAATTATAAAGGGGTATGACAAAATATCACCCAGAATTCGTCGCGGTAAACCTCGTAAAATATGGTAGAACAAAACCAAAGACCAGAGGGGCCAGGGGAGCTTAAAATTATGGGAATAGGTTTTTGCAGCAGTTTGATGACACAGCTTGATAACAGTAACAAACATTGAAGAATAACCAACGGTAGGAGCCTGTTACAAGAACACCAAAAAATTGTCCTTTTTACACAGAACGAAATGTCAAAGGAAATAAAATAGAAACGTACGAACCATTGTTCATGACAACCATGAAACGTTACGCTTGCAAAAGACTGGACACAAATAAATCCTACCTCCAGTATTTCTACGTTTTGAGCAATGTTTTGATGCGAATATTAAAGGTAAAGTCTATTTTCTGCAGTTGCATATCGGGAACAGTCATTATCCTTTGTTTTTGAGGGGAAAATTTCAAAAGGCAGCTAGTCTGGGATAATAATGGGAGGGTATGGAAGTTTGACATTATGACCATCCTTGGCTTGTGGTCATAGCTCACAAAAATGGTAAAGGCACCGTTTCTTCTTACCAGACCTAGCCGGAACCTACGCCTGAAGACGACGGAGACATTATGGTGGTCTTCCCTGAGGCGGGCGGCAGCCTCCTCTTCCAGTCTGACCTTTTTTTTTTAACGTGGCAAAATCATTAAATAAATGAATCCTCCCACCCGGGCAGGGTAGGAGGGACTGTCAGACTTGTACTGACTAAAATGCACGGTGTCCTTCAATAGCCCTTTATGTTACGGGGTCACGGTGATGGGATAAGTCCCGCGACCCCGATTCTTGTCTGACCTTGCCATCATTTACATTATGGTGGTCTTCCCTGAGGCGGGCGGCAGCCTCCTCTTCCAGTCTGACCTTTTTTTTTTAACGTGGCAAAATCATTAAATAAATGAATCCTCCCACCCGGGCAGGGTAGGAGGGACTGTCAGACTTGTACTGACTAAAATGCACGGTGTCCTTCAATAGCCCTTTATGTTACGGGGTCACGGTGATGGGATAAGTCCCGCGACCCCGATTCTTGTCTGACCTTGCCATCATTTAACAGAAGACAGAGCGTTTTTGTGCAACTTGGCTTTGAATCCATTTTTCATTTATTTAAACTATAGCATTGATTTGTCCAGATATTTAAAGGACCCTTAATAAATTGAACTTGAACCAGCAGTCTTCCGATTTAGCAAGCCAACACCCTTACCTTCTTTTATATCCTTAAAAAAAACAAACCTTTTTTGCACACGCTGTGGATCTACGCCTAGTTTGCTTCATCGGACCACTCGCAATTGACGTAAACCCAAAATACACGTGCCTCTCAAAATTCCACCTTGCCTAACCGACGACCCGACCTTTGAACATAATCCTTCATTTAGGCTAACACCTCTAAGTTTATATCGAAATAGTTAAGAAACACATTGGGCTAACTCTTGTATCAACTACCCTTATAATTTGGTCTCGGAACACTTCTTGCCAAACATAGTTAAGGTACGGTTCCGAAGGCGGCGTCTTGTCGCAAATGTTGGCTACGTTGCGATTGACAACAACTAATGTCGCCGCTGATTCCTTATTCTGAATGCAGCGGCACAACTCTGGCAGCTCTTTTTTTACATTTAGTAACTAGTTGCTCCTCGCTGCTAGGCCGAGCCTCACACTAAGATCTATTTATTGTAGCATGATGTTTTTGTAGCCTTCCTCGAAAAATGGACAAGAACAACGAAGAGATTTTTTTTCTATTATTTTTTTCTATTATTCTTAATGGGATTAGCAGTAGTTCAACTAAATACTTTTCCTTTTTATAATATAAGTAGAGATAGACTTGCGTTTCACCCCATCTCGACTAGGTAAGTGATGATAATTATGGTCGACGCGGCAACGGTAATGCACGCTTTCGTAGGAAACATCAAACTACTGGTTTTCTGACTGCAGTGTCGTCGGTATCGTCAGGCAGCAAGTACTGTCAGATGCGGTTTAATTTAGGAAAATATGCAGCAGTCATATCGCTTTGGTCAATCGTAAAGGTAATGGCTGTGACATTGTCGCAGCATTTTGCAGTTTCTCTCGGAACTGTACCCTTAGAATTTACCTTGAATATGTTTGAGGTAGTACGTATTTAGCTTGACGGCCGGTAGGGTTTCCTCGAATTCAAAATGTTCAATGTGTTTTGAAGCTTTACATTTCTTTGCAAGAATGAATATTTGGTTTGGTTATGACCTTTGACTTTTATCCTTAGTTATTTAAAATACATTTGCCTGTGGCTACCCTCGCTTGGGTTAAGCTCTGAAATTATCCACGTTTTAAATATAGGTCAAGGCACTCAGAAATAAAAAAAGGCTTTTTATTGATGAAAGTATTTTCGATTTAGAAAATACTTTCATCGAAGATCAGCCTAGCCTTTTCCCAAAATATGCGTTTCATCCAAAATGAAATTTTCTTCTATTGGCAATGTATAAAACACCTGATTTTTTTGGGATACGGCCCTCTTAAAGGTCTGCCGTGATCGCTGGACTGCCTCATTATGTAACCGTATTCGAGAAACTTCTGTCGACCGATATGGACGTGGAAGAAGTTATTAAAACCAAAATTCGTCTGGCTGCTACAACTAGTGCTCGGAGACTGACGGCAGCCACATACATTCGCCTATACACGCTCTGGCTGCGTTGTCATGCATTTGTAGGAATTTGTGGCTGCTTAGTGCGCGGGCTCCCATACAGCGTCAAATGTTTTACTGGCTGCCATAGCCTGGCAGCGCAGCCAGTACCCTTAGCACGAATTTCAGTATTTGAGAAGTATAGTAAACTGGAACGTTGACAATTACAAATTGACAATTATCAAGGAAAAAATTAGTTTCTTCTTGGCACACCAGAGGCGCTGTTCCATTTTTCATACGAGAAACGCTGTAAATACTGGAAATACGCTGAAAAGTAAAAGAGTGAATATTCGTGCTAAGGGTACAGGCTGCTTAGTGCGCGAGGGTTTTCAAGCATCTAAGGTCTTCAATAGGTTAAATAGACCACGTATTGCTACCGTACTTTTAATGCAGTGATGTTCAAATAACAAAACTCCTTTAAAAAAAAAAACAAATTAACATGAGGCAGAGATACGTAAACTTTCCGCGCGCACTTTAGTTGGTCGTCGACAAAATTGCTGGTAATTACCCTGAAAATTATACCGGCCAACTTTTGGTCAACGCCATTTTAAATCTGCTTTAAATTTTGATAGTGAGTTGGGCGGATGTTTTTCAAAGGGTTGAAAAAGTAGGTATGGTTTTAATTTTATAACATTTTATAATATTAAATCTTATGAAAAATATCTAGCTTTAATTCCGCGACAAAAATCCAGGCCAGGGGTGCGTTTAAATCCTTCGGCGGTATTTCGCCGGAAAAAAATTAAAATAGCGAGGTTTCGCTGAACGGAGTCATAAGTTTCTGTCAATGTTAGTTGTCAAATTCAACTGACAGCTCAGTTTATTGAACAAATAATCAATTTGCCGGTTTTAATATAAATCCATAATCCACAAATAATATTTACTCTATATAATAAAAATAATATTCGTTTTTACGGCGCGAATCAAGCAAACAACAAAACTTAATGTCAATCTGACAGCAGGATAAAATTTTGCGTGGTAAAAAGGTCGCAAATATTTATTCCATTTAGTAAAAACTTATACCAGTGGACGACCGTAAACGGGGCAGATTAAATTTTAGTTAGCTTCATTTTCCATCTCTCGGTGTGCTTGAACGGGGTGTTTGACATTTAGTCAGTATAAATTTAAACTGGTTAAAGGATTTAAACGCAGCCCTGTTGCAGGATGAAATCCCACCCTATCACCCTATGCAATCATGTAGTAAATGCACATGCAGCAAAGGACCCTTTTATACGTTATAATGTATTGTGACAAAACGACACCTGATTTTTTTTTGTCGATTTATTTGATCTTTATAACATTTTTTTTTGATTTTTTACAAAACGACATGTGGACAATTTAACACTTGGACGAATATTACCATAATTCAATTGGACAGTCCCAAGACTCCCTTAGGCTTTTGGCTCTTTCCGTAATATTGCTAAAATAATAATAATAATAATAAATAATATTCCACAATTATCACACAACGCCATCTAGTCCCAAGCTAAGCAGAGCTTGTGTTATGGGTACTAAACAACTGATAAACATACTTATATATTTCTAAATACATACATATTTTAGATAAATTACACCCAGACACAGAACAAATGATCGTGCTCATCACACAAACATTTGTCCTGGGTGGGAATCGAACCCACGACCTCCGGCATAGCAGTCAGGGTCACTAACCACTAGACCAACAGGCCAGTCAAAAGCTCTTTGATAGGCGTGGAACAAGACTTTCACGAGCATGGTCAAAGATCGGACAGCAAATCAGTTATTAGTCGCCGTTCATACGCCTACGGTGATCGGAAATAGCAACCACGGTAAATGGCCTAGCAACGCCATTTATCGTGGTCGTCTACTGCGTCGTCAAATACCTCAAAATAGTCCAGTTTATACCTTAAACGTGGCAGGAGCCTCGAGCAACCATAGTTAATTGATAAAATAGCCTGTTACGATTCCCAGAAACCATAACTACCTAGACAAGATAATAAACTCTTGTTTAAACCAAACAAATTTCTTGTTTGTGTTGCCACAGCTGAAAATAATATTTGTAATAGAATGTTTGAGTTATTTCTTGAAGTAATTTTGGCGATTATGTTATAGTGGAATAATTTTATAAACCCTGTGCTAAAGTGAAGAGCTTATTCAAATTCAAATTATTTTATTTTGGCATAATTATTTTTACATAAGCCTCCCCTATAGACTTCTAATAGTCTTGTATAACGGGCTGGTATCCGCAACTCCACGTCATGTGCGCGTATTTTGCGTGAATAGGACTGGTTGGATTTGATCCTGTGGCCGTCACAAGATAGTATGTCCACTTTGTGGGTGGACTTCTTACGCTACACTCGAGCATGATCTCCATTTGAGAACCTTACAGCACTATCGGCCATCAGTTCTGCGAGCTATTTGGCCTGCCCACTAGAGATTCCGAGCAAAGCCCTAGGCCTCATTGGTAAGCTTCTAATAGCTTGTTGGAAGCTTACTAATGAGGCCTATAGTAAGAGTTGGGCAAATTCTTCTCCCATAAGGAGTAAGATAGATTTTCTTATATCTAATAAGGCAAAATCAGAGATACTTTGAATATTGGGAAAGCTATAGATTATAGTCCTTTACAAAAGCTCTTTGTGTAATGAAAGGCGATTTTGACATTAAATTCGGATAATGATTATTCAAAAGCAGTTTATCTGATAGATTAACATTAATGATTGATGTTCCAATTAGTTAATTGACTAATTCTGATTTGCATGTATGATTTTCATAGATAATAATAGGACTACGTTTAGTCGTGGTTCGATTGTCAACCTTATCTTACTACATATTCATTAATCATTGTGCCTAATTGAATACTATTAAGTAGTTACTAGTGGTAGTTACTTAAACTCGAATTAAAAAATGTGAAAATATTCCAGTTATAACTTTTAAGGCTACATAGTAGGTACTTCAATATAATCTTACTCGCTCGCACTTGCACGTACCACGCACTATTGCTTGCGCTTTCTTTTAGCTGTCTACACACAAATCTATTTATACGGCGAAAAAAAAAGGAAGTTCAAAAAAATAAATAACATAAGACCTGCTTTATAGCAGTTAGTTCTGTTAGTATAAAAGTTTCATGATGTAATTTTAAGTATTTTATGATTGTCAGCGCGGTTTATTGTTCAATTTAGAGGTAACTTTAGGAATTTTTTCTATCGAGAAAATTTTATGGAATCATGTTTTCACAAAAAATAAGACCTAACATTTTAATCCTGAACTCTACCATATATTTATTTCAAAATTAATGCGTGGTATTTTCGACGTATCACAGACCCCCTGAACAGAGCCATCTAGCTGCCTAACATTCTGGTAACAGCTTTACTTTTGAGGTTTCAAAGAACGCTTCTTATCAAAACTACTCTTTAACAAAATTTCTTAAAATAAAACAAAATACAACTACCCCTCTCCCCAACTGTCCCTTATTTAAATTTAAATCTTGTTTACAACCCCGACTTGGACTGCTCCACTTTGGCATGAAATAGATAGATACAGAAGGTCGATTTGAACCTATGTACAATGGCCAGAACGGATTGAAACGGAACTAATCTTTCTGTTTGTTGACAACGTTTAAAATCTTTGATATTTGATGTAAACAAAAAACGCAGGTTTGTTAGATTTATTATTGTGCCATAAAACTAACGTATCTAATAAAAAAAAGTGGCGACTTCCGGTTTTCTACTGTTTTTTGCCAAGCTGTACACAGACACACTCCGCCAACGACGTGTGCATGCGTAATCACGATATTCACAACTGGCATTTGTTTTAGGTGAAGAGCTTGTGGCTAAATTATTACAGACGCACAGACCGATCTTCAGGCCCGGTATCCACCAAAGCGGAAAGGAGAGGAGATTATGTATTTGATTAACCAATCAGATGTCCACATCTCCTCTCCGCTTATTGACAGACGCTTATTACAGACATCTGATTGGCTATTCAAACACATCTCTCTTCTCCTCTCCGCTTTGGTGAATATCGGGCCTCAGGATTAAGTCGCCAAAGCCAAGGTCAGTCTGTCGATGGCTGACCATGTGTCATTTTTTTTTTTTTTTTTTTTTTTTAGCGTGGTAAAATCATCGAATGAGTCCTCCAACCCCGGGCAGGGCGGGAGGGACTGTCAGACTTCTACTGACTAAAATCCACGGTGTCCTTCATAGCCTGTTAAGTTCCGGGGTTACGGTAAGGGAATAATCCCGCGACCCCGGCAGGCTTTGGCCCTCTGAGAGGGGGGCCCCGTCATTATGCTGACGCTCTTTGAGGCGCGCGTGGGACACAACGCGCCGTCGACCCGGGCATGGTCCTTGGTCGGGCAGCGAGTTGCCCTTTACTCGCTGTGACCATGTGTCATAGCTTGTTTCCCCTGTGCCTCGTAAAACACATAAAGCCGTTGGGTATGGCTGTCATTTATAGATCTTTGATAGTCGGTACTATTAGTCAGAAGCTGTAAAAGTTTGACAACCATACTTTTAAGTGGGTATCGTATTACCCTGTTACTGGATTGTAGAGGTCCGATAGGGAACCGCTCCATGTGAAATGCTGATAGTTTGTAGTAGTTCGACTGGAAGTCGACCTCAATTTAGTTGGGAAAAGGCTAGGCAGATGAACATGACACTGTGGTCGTTAGCTCGAATTCCATAGGCGATGGGATACGGGCAAACGACCGGGATAAATGGGGCATGAAGGCTAGTCAAAGCTAATTATAGATGGCGCCACCATAGCTTACTATTTTGAAGTACCTTTAAGATTTGAACTGATTTGAACCAATGACGATGCTTGGAACAAGCTATACTAGCGCCATTAATTCACCCAGTTGCCATCCCCATTAGTAGAGGGAAGTACGGTGGTCTAAATAATGAGCGATTTGCCGCAATGAATGCGTGTGCTTATTTGCGATTTGTCGCAATGAATGCGTGTGCTTATTTTCATTTATTGCTCGGAACTAACCTTCTTCCCCATTGAGTTATTGGGCAAAGTAACGAGTGAAGTTTTTAGTTAACTAATTAATTCTGGAGCACGGTGTTATCTTCGAGGTTGCTCGCGAGGAAGGACGGCGTTATGTGGGAAGTAGCAAGTCATTATGTTAAATATTTGGTTTGTGGGAGAGATTGAATTAAGTAAGGGAAGAGTGTATAAGATGGGGACGCGGGGTATGATGGGGAATCACACACTTGAGGCAAAATACACAATACTAACGTAGCGCAAGCGCCAACAGAACGCCATTTTTGTTGATGGCCGCTTGAAAATGACGTCCTGATGAGGCTTGCGCTACGTTAGTGGTGTGCTAAGTTTGCCTTATGTGTATGTCCCCTTTATACCTCGCGTCCCCGTATTATACACGGTATGTGTATATATGTTCCGGGGTCACAGTAATGAGATAAATCCCGCGACTCCGGCAGGTTTTGGCCCAAGGGGGTCCCATCATCATGCTTACGCTGTTTGAGGCACGCGTGGAACACCCGTTGAACACTTGTCTAAAAAAATTTACAACTTCAAAATGACATTAATTCTCCTTGATATAAGGGTGTTTATCTTTTTGTGGTAAGACGAAAAGTCTTTAGATACGCTTCAGACATATGAACGAAAAATACAAGCCATAAATCAATCGGTCCTACTACTAAAATAAAAACAATATTAAAAGTTCAATGACATTTGCAAAAGGTCTGTTAATAGACCGTGGAAGCTATGACGTCACATTTTGACATTTGGGTAAAAACAAACACAGGAACGTATTGCATTTTGAGATAATTTACATTTTGAATACATTATCTGTTGTTTACAAGGTATAAAATACCTTATTGTTTTGCTCCCGGTTGCAACCATGTCTCTAGAAGAGAAACCTGTAGGGTTTTTTAGATTTCCTGCTAGTGAAAAAATCTTTAAAAAATGGAAAACACTCTGCCGGTACGTTACTGCTGATTAATTATTTATTATTCTAGTCTGAGGACTCGTTGTATTAACTTGTATTGCTGACTTACTCATTATTTTCAATTTCAGTTGTAAGGATAGAGACCCTACTCGTGAAGACTGTCTTTGTAGTTGTCATTTTGCTGATGAAAAGGATGTTGTTCCATCAATTCTTGCACACAATAGTAACAAGAAGTTCGACGCAGACATTATTATTAATTACAAAAAAGATAAAATAACAAAAATCCCACGTCGAAACCTGTTTGTTTTTACCCAAATGTCATCTTTTTACGTCACACTTCCACGGTCTATAGCTTCTTCTGAAACCAACAAGTCATTAATCCTCTTTGATACCTATCTTGAACACACAAGTATACTTCAAAGGATTTCAATTCAATAGCATTATTAATCACTAATAGGTACTTTCAGAAGCACTAATAAGTATTTATACCTATAGGCAATATTAAAAAAGTTTTTTTTCCTATAAATGTACCCATAGCTTTTTTTTTGTTTGTGTCTGGCCGAAAATAAATTATTTTTAGCCTGCTTCAAAAAAAGAAGGAACTAAGTACTTCAACTGTTTACTTTTCTTTTTGTTTGACATCTCATAACTTCCTAACCGATTTTGATGACTCTTCTTTTGTTTGTTGCAGTATATTAAATTTGTCATTTGGTCACGTAGTAGTTTTTATTTTATGAGCTTTTTTCATTTATTCGTTATTCTTAAACAATGGTTTTTCTTTTAGTGGTTTAAATTTTTGACCTACCAGGTGAATTTTTCGTCAATTTTCTTAATTATTTAAACAAAAAACCACATCAAAACCAATTCAACTCAAATTCTTGACACATTTTATACATAATTTTCGTACACGTGCACTAAAATTTTGTAATCCGTAGTACCTGTAATAACATTAAAAAAATACTGACCAATTGAAAACCTCCACCTTTTTTAAGTCGGTTGAAAACGGGAATTTAGTCTGTTTATTGTTCGTTTTATTTATCCTATATTTTTACACTTTTCCAAATGCAGGGATTGAATTATAAATTCTAGTTATTGCTTCATTTAATAATACCCACATTTTGATGCTCCTGACTGTACAAAGATTATAATTATCATTAACGATTCCTAATTGGTATATCTCTTTGATCAATGACTCGATTCAAACGATTAATGAAATCGAATGAAAATCGGATTACAACTCGATAACTTAAAATCAAATTGGATTGGATAAAGTTTTTGAAAAGGGATTGTTTCTGATGTGTGTTAATGACTGGAGTTTTTATTTTTTAAATTGTTTTTTTTTTTTTTTATCGTGTGTCTAATCGGTAGAAATAGGTAAGTACATTTAATTTTCTTTGGCAAGTTTTGTGATACCAGAGCCACTTGGCCCATCATCATCATCATCAGCCTATTATGTTCCCACTTCTGGGACATAGGCCTCCTCTCTGTGAGAGGGAGTGGGCCATAATCCACCATGCGGGCCCAGTGCGGGTTGGTGAATGTCACATGTCTTTGAAATTTTGGTTCTAGGACATGCCGGTTTCTTGTGTTTTCCCTCACCGTTTTCACTTGGCCCGCAACTATTTTATTATGTCGGAATCAGTTTGGTGCTTATTAGTTTTTCTAATCTTTGGTTCTGGGCTATATTAAGGCCAGGAAAATACAGGGCAACTCGCTGCCTGACCAAGGACCATGCCCGGGTCGACGGCGCGTTGTGTCCCACGCGCGCCTCTAGGAGAGTCAGCATAGTGACGGGGCCCCCCTATAGAGGGCCACAGTCCTGCCGGGGTTACGGGACATACGTATACCGCAACCCCGGCACACAAAGGGCTACCGAAGGACACCGTGGATTTTATTCAGTACAAGTCTGACAGTAAGGGGTTGGAGGACTCATTTGATGATTTTGCCAAGTAAAAAAAAAAAAAGGCCAGGAAAATACCCATAGTGGAAAAAGAACAGCGGTCGTATTACAACGTCTTAAAACCAGGCCTGTTCCGGCGAGTGGACGTGACAGAGCTATGTAAGTCGTCTAGCGCCATCTCGTTCACTCACTGGAACAAGCCTGGTTTTTAGACGTATTAATACGGCCACAGGACCTGCATGAGAATTTCCCCACGTTTAATAGGTAATGTTAGACTTCATGGCTCCCTCTTGCATGCCAGTAACAATGTAAACCTTCGAACACTGAACACAGCGTGCTTTATCGCTCAACTCCGGTAATTATTAGCGAGAAACGTATGTGAGGGGAAACTTCACACTTTATAGGTTATTTTTCTCAGTTAAGTGCTTAGATAGCGTACTTTATAATTAATGTCTGCTTGCATCGTTCAATGCCTTAAACGTTTAAGGGATTTAAAAATGGCGGCCCGACCCCGCTACGCATTGGGTTGAGTTCTTTTGGAGTTTAAAACATACACACACACACACAAAAATATTTTTTTTAGTTAGTAGTTAGAATAGAAGTTTAGATAATCAATGGTGGATCAGATCCGGAAAGAGATAATCCATCAAAGTTGTAGGTCGTGAATTCGAACCTAGGGCACGGTTAGAAGATTATGGCCCACTACCTGTCACAAAGAGGAGGCCTTTGTCCCAACAGTGGGAACATTTACAGACTAATGATGATGACGACGAAGTGCAAACATAATTTATCTTATCTCCAGCTACGCGTGTGAACTCATCAGTACAAGTAAATATATACTCGTATATACCGAGGAATCTCCTCAAAAAAAAAAAACAAAACACGATCATTTTTTTTTCGGCAACGCGTCTTAACATGATTTAATCAATCAGGCTTGAAAAATTTAATCCCTGAGGTCGGAAGTTTTAAAAAGAACCGCGGAATGACCTTGCTGAGATAATTCACTTGAAACTTGCTCATTTCCTAATCTCATAAAGGAACTTGGATATCAGCGGCGAAGACACGCTCTCGGGAAAAGATGTAAAATAATTTGGAGAAGGCAATATAATGTATCAACACCTTTCATCACTTGCAATATCTCACTCATCCATATTATTATCACTCAATCGAAAAGGTTTTTTTTTAGCGTGGTAAAATCATCAAATAAGTCCGACCCCGGGCAGGGCGGGAGAGACTGTCAGACTTGTACTGACTAAAATCCACGGTGTCCATCAGTAACCCTTTATATTCCGGGGTCACGGTAATGAGATAAGTCCCACTTGGTATCTAGGCGACTATCGCAACACAAATCCATAGAGGTTCGTACACAGGCACGCGTCAGTAATAATAATATAATAATAATAATATTCCACAACTATCACACAACGCCATCTAGTCCCAAGCTAAGCAGAGCTTGTGTTATGGGTACTAGACAACTGATAAACATACTTATATATTTCTAAATACATACATATTATAGATAAATTACACCCAGACACAGAACAAATGATCGTGCTCATCACACAAACATTTGTCCTGGGTGGGAATCGAACCCACGACCTCTGGCATAGCAGTCAGGGTTACTAACCACTAGACCAACAGGCCACCAAATGATGAAATAAAAGAATGGATACCAAAGTCGTATGGTATCGGAGACTTGCGTCGAGTTGTGTTGTGTACGAAGGGCCCTCACTCCCAAAAACCATTACCCTCCTTTCTATAGCTCCACATAGTTCGCTAAACCCACATAATTGATAATTTTACCCAAATCGATTATCACACTATCCGATACCGCCATTCACGACTCGTTCGTTGACTGCGGGTCTAAAAAGGTGTCTTTAGCAACATCATTATTTGAATCATATTGCAAATCTTAAAACGGTTACCTTATTAATAATTCACCAGGCCTTGAGGCCAGACCAGGCATTGATGCCTATGTTCATTAGTGGACGTCTTCCGGCTGATGATGATGATTAATAATTTTATCTGCTTGATAGTATCATATTAGACTCTTTATGATACTATCAAGCAAATGAATTGTAAATAAATTCTTTATATTTTGGAGAATCGTAAAATGGCCCACGAAGTCAATAGACATAAAGTATGGACTAAACCTTCCGTAGCTTCTGTCAAATAAAATTGCCATTGTATCTGGAAAAAAAGAAAATAACTGTAGGACGTCTTTGGTAATGTAAATGAAAGAGATAAATGGCAATATTTCTGTCTTTTTAGAGAGTAGGTATGACAATTTTAAGTCAGCTGCTCAGTCCATGCTTAAAGTCTATGATCAGAATCTGATACGAAATAATTTTAATACGATTCTGCTTGAACTATTGTAGTGATCATTTTACGAATATGAGAAGCATTGCTAATGATTTTACTGACAAAATTAAATGAATCACTTTTAGAAGAATTGCTTTAGGTAGTTGTTTTAGACCTTTTAAATACATTCTGTGCGCAAACAATCTGTGTAGGTATCAGTAACGAAGTTAAACAACAAACTCGACTTGGAGGAAGTTCACTTAACCGCTGTGTTGAGGCTCGCACCTCTTGGGAAATGGTGATACTGTGTTTTATTTTAACACCTCTGAAGCTAGCATGAATTCTTCGTATTTGGCCTTATATTTTGCAACTGTTATGACGTAATTGTATGGAAAAAACTTCTATGTGTGCGCACAATATTGACTGTGTGTTTGCAAACCAAATATGCGGCTATAAAATCACACGAAAAAATTGTTACTTACATGATAATAAATCCTAATCGAGATACTGCACTCCTATCATGCTGTATATATCAAAATAATTATATCAACGAAAAAATCCCATATACAAAAAAAAAAACTTTACGAGCGATGAATGTTCCAACAAAATTGGCGTATGAGGAATAGCGTGAAAAAAGTGACAATCGCCATTTTTTTGTTTTTTAAACGGAATAGGATATGAATGGTCTAGTACACAGAATGTTTTTGCTTTTTATTTCTGGCCATTTACATAGATACCTACTACGCTAAATTGGCTTAAGAGTTGGACGACCCAGGAAAACTATGTCAAGTATGTTTAAAGTACAATTGTGAAGGCCAACGCAGACCGTAAACCGCAGAATCCCAATTCCAGTGACAGACCTCAACGAGACGCTTCCGAAAATGGCGGTTAGCTATTTGTGGTCGCTTAAGAATTGTGCCTTTATGCTTTGCGGCAAATACGTCAAGTTTACGAAAGTGTGCTTATTAAATGGGCCGCGGGACTTATCAAATAACCATGAACCCTGGATAGAAGTGGTGGTGGCCCAGTGGTATCTGTCCCGCCTTACAAGTTGTAGGCAGTGGGTTTGAACCCCGCCAGGCGCATACTTTGTGTAATTTATTTCTTCACCGCTGCTCTCAAAACGGTGAAGGAAAACATCGTGAGGAAACCGGCATGTCCTAGAACCAAAAATTTGAAGACATGTGACATCTTCCAACCCGCGCTAGGCATTTTGGCCCAATCCCTCTCACGGAGGAGGTCTGTGTCCCAGCAGTGGGATTAGTATAGGCTGATGATGACGGATAGAAGGGCTATTGAAGGACACCGTGGATTTTAGTCACTACGAGTCTGACAGTCTCTCCCGCCCTGCCCTTGGTAGGAAGATTAATTTGATTATAATATCACCACGTAAAAAAAAGTGTTCTTATTTGTTTTGAAAAAGAACATAATTTTTAATGACTAACTTATTATCTATGAAGAACATTACGAACAAAATTTTTCATTAAGGCGCTCCCTCACCGAGAGCCACCTGTAATGTTGTAATGTTACAGATTCGAAATTACATAAATGTATAGGTTTCAAAAAAATCATATTTTTTTTTTAAGTGTTGAACATAATTATAATGTATAAAAAAGTAGTTTTAGTAAGGACGAGAAGACAGAAACGAAGTAAATATTTTCACAGATATAATTTGCTATTGTAAACACAAACAATAGATCGAATTCAGTTTTCCAATTCCCATTAAAATGCACACTTTTTAAAATTAGCAACCGATAATATCAGGATTCAAAAATAGAACCAGAATTTTTAAAATTCGAAGCTCGTAATTTTATTCCCTGAAAAAAGTCGAATACGTTTTAAATTCAGACAGTTCGAGTTTTAAGCTCATTTCTTAACTATAAAGGGTGAAGATCGACAAAGTACGGTTCAAACCCACACATGAAGGGTTCCGTCAAAACTAAAAGAAAATAATATATAATTATAAATGAAAGACCTAATTATTTTTAAATGTTTTCATTTTAATTTTGTTGCTACGCGAGCATCCATAAATTACAATTCTCATTTTGTTTTAAAAAAAGGTGTACCTACCTGTTTCTTTCAGAATTCACAGTACCAATATAAAAAAAAACAGTGATTACATTCCTCTTAAATTGGAACACAAAAAAATGAGGGATTGGATGCTCCTTCATATTTTTTTTTTACCTCAGAAGTGATAAACAATAATGTAAAAGTAATGCTTAATTTGTGCATTTCAAACGATTTATACGGGTCTGTCAGACGGCGGACTGTCTGACACGGGTTCTTCCAGTAAAAGAGTCCTATCAGCACCCTTTACATAAGAACTTACGGAACTCAAATAAAAAAACAAAACAAAACGGCTGCTATTCGAACTCAAACACCATGCCGAGAGTCTATTATCGGCTGCCAAAAGCCGTCCGTTGCATATAGATAACCGAGCTGAAATGGAAATGTGCGACAGCTGTGTCTATGCAAATGCACTGGACAATTTAAATTTGGAATTCCGTGTAACCGCCCCTCGCTTCTGGAATGGATTTTAATATTCGAATTTCGAAATACTGCTGGCTGGTTTTCGGATTAGCTCGAGTTGTTTTGGATTTATGATTTTTAAGTTTTATGAGAGTGGACCTTAAATAATTCAGTGGGTTAGAGGTTGAACGCGCTACAGCGGAGCACGAAAACTTATTTGATTGCCAGAACAGTTAGAAAAATATTAATTTCGTCATTCCATTAGGATGTTTAATATTTACCTGACAGTCTCGATTAGTGCTCAGTTCAAAAATAAATTAATAGAAAAAAATTTAGAGATGGCACAATAATAATAGCAATGCCTGGAAGATCATAGCGGAAATGTAAAAAAAAATACATTGGTCATAAAGATAGTATTAACGTGAGTTTATAATAAAACTGTTTAAGAGAAAACAAAAAACTATCAACTATCTTGAAGACATTTCTGGAAATTTTATGTCTTCGTCAAAAGCTGCAATAGAGAAGAAAATAATTTTCCTTCTCCAGGATTTAAAAGTTATATTTCTTAAGATAGCTCATGAAAGTAATGAATCCTTAACACAAGGAACTTCAAAGTAAGAGAAAAGAAAAAGCAGAAAAATAAAAGCCCCTCCAAAAAGCCGTAACGCACTTTAAAAAAAATATTTTTATTGCAATTTGGACAAGGGAACACCTTCTTTCAGGCAGTTGGCAGAACTTGGCCCATTTACCGAGATATTTCCGATTCCACAAGTTTAAATTTGATCATAATCACTTGGTAGAACTCCAGTTACTTCTAACATTGAATTTAAAGAGCCTTGTTTAGTACTGATGATCTTTTAAATTAGAAATTGGCAGTTGAAGTCAGGGTTCTCTGAGAGGCAAAATGAATTGGAAGACATTTACGTTTTTTTTTTTTTACTAAAATAATCTTTCTTTTGAAATAGTAGCTCTTCCATCGAGGCTCTAGACGCACTGCAATAGGGTAGTTTCCAGTGTCAAAATAATTACATTCTATTTAGTCCGCATTTTAGATTTAAAAAAAATTTTGGACACTTATTTTTTTTTCGATTAAACAAAGATAATAGCCTATTTAAGTTACCTGTGACTTCACCCTGCGCGAAAAATGCCACGCATCGTGACGTCACACGTAACTTTAATAGGCTATAATTATCTTTGTCATTTTTGGTCTAATTTACAAATAATAAATACGTGTCCCTTATTTTTGAATAATCTAAAAGACGGACTAATTACATTTTTTTGAGGTACTTATTCCATAACTAGCAACTGTTTCACGAATTCGCACTATCTGTTCCTCAATGCATACAACTCAAATCTTTTCAAAGTTAGAGTGAACAGGTTTCTTCTTAAGCTCCATCGTCGACTTGGTTTCCTTGGTTTTACAAACTATAAATAAAAACTTACTAGCAATATGTACAGGAAAAATTAAAATAAATAAATAAAAGAGAAAATTCATAGGGCGTCAAAGAATACGTCCACATCGCTGTCAACGGGGACAGTGCCCAGAACAATGGCAGCATTGCCACGTTGTATGGCAATGCTAATTCGTTGACCTAAGAATAGGTCAGCTTTTTGGTCACCTGAAGAGTCGACCAAACGCCTGGCGATATCTTTAAAAACGTTGTGGGCACTCGGACCCCATGGCCACAAGGTTTCAACCAGTGTTGGGCAAATTTTAATTCAATTAACAATTAAAAACTAACAATTAATCAATTGTAATTGTGAAAAATACAATTAACAATTAATTAATTGTTAGTTGTGGTTTTTACAATTAACAATTAATTAATTGTTAGTTGTGGTTTTTACAATTAACAATTAATTAATTGTTAGTTGTGGTTTACTACAATTAACAATTAATTAATTTTCAATTGTTTTGGGAATTTTAATTAAAAACTAACAATTAAAAATTGCTGCTGTATAATATACAGCCAGTTTATATAAATATTTAATATACCCATGAGCAGTGTGAGACTGATAAACTGTCAGACTCTATCAGATTGACAGACTGATCTACACTGTCCGGCTGATATACTGCCAAACTCGGTCTGACTGTCAGACTAATAAACTGTCCGACTCCGTCAGACTCTCGGACTGTCATAATCAGTCATCATAGTACCCACCCACCCCCACCTATTCCTGTAGTAATACACATGTTGGCAACAAATAAAAGACAGATTAGACTAATTTCGTTTTGATACATAAAGTTAATTGTTAGTTTTAATTGTTTAAAAAAAAAACTAAAAAAGTTAATTGCAATTATTTTAATTGCGAGTTACAATTGACATACGTTAATCAAATTAATTTAATTGAAAGGTGCAATTAAAGTTTAATTGCAATTAAATTTAATTGTAATTAATTTAATTGCAATTACTTTTTTAGTCAATTAACAAGACAATTGACAAATTAATTGATTAATGCCCAACACTGGTTTCAACCCATCTAGTCATCTAGACTAGATTAAATAGCAAATCATCTGAAATAAATAAAAGTAAACAAGCAACATTCCCCAAAATACCAAGACACATCACGTACAAAAGATTTCTAGAAGTGCATGTGTTTCTACCCTGAGTTCCGAAGCACGGAATGGCCTATTAGTGTCGTAGATAACTTTGAGGAATGGAGCGTAGGATAGCGGATATCGTGATCTACTGCTCTTGATTCTTGTGTAGTAGTTATTCTGTATTTGGGGAAGATATACATACTGTTCTTTTTCTTTATTGACTTAAGTCCTAAAATGTATTAACGAGGCTAATTGCATGGCAAGTTTTGTAATAATTCTGGCGATTGAAAAAGAGTGTCCATGCAGTTTCTTGCTTATTCTTCTCCATAGGGATCTACGCTTTTTTTTTTAGGTGGTAAAATCATCAAATCAGTCCTCCAGCCCTGGGTGGGGCGGAAGGGACTGTCAGACTCTTACTGACTAAAATCCACCCGTGTTCCTTCCTATGCCCTTTACGTTCCGGGGCCACGGTAACCTGGGTTAAGAAAAAACCCGCGACCCCAGCAGGCATTTGGCGCGAAACACGACGCGCCACCGACCCGGGCTTGGTCCTTGGTCGGACGGCGAGCTACCCATCACTCACCGTCCGCAAGCCCGCTCCGCCGCTGTGCCCCCTGCTGATCAGAGGGACACGCGTTGGAGCATCCACACGACAGGCTATTCGCATACGGACAAAGAGACCACTTAGGCACACAGTGCCTAAGGAAGAGTTTTTGCCCGCATCCCAGGGTGCACCGGCCCGGAAAACTGGTCTTCCCCCTGGACGTATCCAAGAGGGAACTCCAGTCCACGGGCGCACGTGGAGGTTTCTTGTCATAGCACCCCAGGAATCTACGCTTTGGAATGAGCACCTACGGTACTTTCACAGTTATTATGTCTTGTGACTGGGACTGTAGCACCATAAGTATTTTTGTGCTTGTTTTATTTTATGTCTTTTGACAATTCATAAGTGCCTGTAATTGGCCCGGTTGAAATAAAAAAAAATGATTTGATTTGGTAACGATGCTCTGGACGATTCAAAACTCCAGAGACGATTTGACAGATAGCTACAACATTTTATAAATGCAATTTCATATTATGATAATACTGTGACATAGCTGTATAAAAAGTATTGTCAAAATAACTTTTCTTACACTAAAATCTATATTCAACACGGGTTTCATTCCTCCACTGCATCCTTAACACATTATTTATGTTGACTCGACCACTTGTACGTGAAAGTAGATACATAAATTACATTTTATGAACTGCAAAATATACTTCGAACGAGTTCCCAATATAAAATATTAAGTAACCCATATTTTCTCCAATGCATTTTTCTTTAAAACGAGCACGAAATTGTTTTACTGTTATTTCCAGGGGTTATTTCGTCGGGTTGTTGCACATTTGCTACTTAGTTAATTCGCCAGAATTATTATAAATTACCTGTAAATTCGCCACGTGACTTTTTATGACAGTACCCTTAGCACGAATTTTCACTCTTTTACTTTAGAGTATTTCTTGTATGAAAAAATGGAACAGCGCCTCTGGTATAGGAAGAAGAAACTATTTTTTTCCTTGTTTGTCAATTTGATAATGTCAAAGTTCGGGCCTGTAGCCAAACGGCAAGCGACATTCGCTAACTTTCAGCAGTCGCTAGTACCTACATTTTCAACTTTATACCCCATCGCATAGAGTTGAAAATCTAGTAAATACTTCTGAGCGATATCGAACGAAGCTAACGAAAACGACGTTAGCGAATGTCGCTTGCCATTTGGCTATAGGGCCCGTTTTCTTTACGTCAGAATAACTGAAAACTCATGATAAGCCCTGGGGCTTACCCGTTTTACATGGGTTCGATTTTCCGAAATATTTCTTACATAGTTATGTATTTAAACCTTGTTTTGATAATAAAGAATTGGTGCAGTCTTTCGGTAGTTATTAGTATACAGACATATATAAACGAAATTGTTTTATATTATTTACATATATCGTTTAATTTAGTGATATATTTTTACACCATTTACGAAAATAAAATCGCCAACAACCGTCTATTGCGTAGATCAAAATCGAATCAATAAAACTCGATGCATGCAATTAATTTAATATTTTAATAAAGTTATTGGATCCCGTATAAAAGGTTTCACTTCGTAAAATTGAAATGCATGAATGAACTAAAATAACAATACTATCCACACTACATACATAATACTCTTTTGTTTGGCCCGTGTTCAAACATCACCTTTTTTTTAATTGGTACGGACCCACTACACTATTTCTCAAACCACTGCAACTCCTGAAAGCCAGAATAAACAGTGGCAACCACCAGAAATGCGCCAAGGCAATGATGCTCAACGTGTCCCGGAGAATGCATTTACCTGCCTTGGACACTGCAACGAAATTAATCAAAAAAGAATAGTGGAGGAGTAGGAAAAAATCAAACATCAGTTATGCCATTCTATAAAAGACTAGACTGAATGCTACGTCGAGTTCGCCGTCGAGATAATGTCTCGCTCGTGAAGTCGTGATACGTTGCTGTTAGTAGAATAGAAAGGCAGCGCTGCACACAAAGCTGTATCCGTAAAGAATAGCTTTGCTGTCATGGCCGGTTGTGAGTACTAAGCAGACAAATATCTGAAGAAACCTACGAACGACTCTCGTTCTTCTAGGAAGAAAATGAAACGAAGTGAATTGAAATGAAACGAAGTGAAATGAAACGAAGTAAAATGAAATGAAACATTTTTTTTCGCGAACTCAATGAGGATGCTGTTTCGTGCCTGACTACTCTGAGAAGAAACAACTGAACAAACTCAGAGGTCACTGTCTCATTTAAAATGATATTGTTTTAGTGAATTCATCGGAGAACCACGGAAGTTTTTGTCTAAGATGTTTTTCTCTTCCCGGCGTTTCCCTGTAAATGCCTTTTGTAAACAAACAAATTAAGTAATCATTCATTTATACAACAACGCGATATAATTTCTATCCGCCAATTTAATATCCGGAATAATAAACAGTGTTTGACATTGTTCATTTGATTTCCCGGGAGTGAATATTGACTTTGATGCTAATAACAAAATTATCCACGAATAATAATTAACTTTGGCCTGATCTGTTTTGATGATGACCGTAGCTAGTAGACACGGCTACACATGAAGCTATGCAAAAATAGTATAAGCTGACCGTTCAATGTGCGGAAGAATCATATAAAGCGAGTCCATGACAAAGTGGTTATGTCTATAAAAACCAGTACCCTTAGCACGAATTTTCAGTATTTGGGACGTAAAGTGAACTGGAATTTTGACAATTTCAAATTGACAATTTTTACGGAAAAAATTAGTTCCTGCTTCGGACACCAGAGGCGTTGTTTCATTTTTCCATACAAGAAACGCTGAAAATACTGGAAAGTAAAAGAGTGAAAATTCGTGCTAAGGGTACAGTTTGTCTTGATGGTGTTGTACAATCAACAAAAGAGATATCTATGCAGGCATCAATTCCTTTTTTTACGCGGTTGCTTGAAAAAGGAGTGTTAGGTTTTAGTGTTCATGTATTTAGGTATGTATGTGAGTCTCTTTTAATTTAAAGAATAGTAGGATGTTATGAAAAATATATTTTGCCTTATGAACTACTCGCTTTTGCCCGCGGCATCGTTTGCATTAATTTATGAATTTACAATAAACTCGGAACGTACATAAATTATTGTGGCTTTTATCTAATTTTATAATAATAAAATAATGATAGGTACATTCACAATAAAATGCAGCTTATGTCCATCTCTGTACAGTCACGTGCAATAACATGTAAACACTTAACAACATTCAAACGAAAATTTATTGTTCGTGAAATACTGATTTACACTTTGAAATAAGACCTATTTTGTAATACAAACGTTTAATCAATATGGTAGCAGAACATAGCTTTTGAATACTGCTTAGTGTTTACATACTATTGCTCGTGACTGTATACCAACGACAATGTATATTATTCTTTCAGGATAAAAAGCAATACCATAAAATATGTTTGGTATAAAAAAATTTAAACGAAATTCCAGGAAAGTAAAGTTAAACGCCGTAAAACGTATATTGAATAATTTCGACTTAATTAATCAAAACCACGAAATATTTAACAGCAATTTCCTACGTTGCCAGCTCTCAAAAGCCTCGAGCTTTTCAGTAAAATTTATTATCCACTCAAAACGCATTTCATTTGCGTCCAATTAAAAAAACGTGTAGTACTTCATTTCCTTGCGAAAAAAGCATATCATATGAAATTTTATATTTACTTCGGTCAAACACATACTTCTCTCATATTAATGTACCCCAGATAAACACGAATTTTCAGCCTTTTTTACCCCGCAGTACGCCCGCATGTTGTAAATCATAAATACAAAAGCTGATACCAAGTGAAATTCAACCTTATTTTTGATACCGCAAGGTTCATAATCACTTGTGTTTGGATGGTATAAAGTTAGTTATAAATAACTCCTGTCTATGGCTTGTTTGTTGAGAATATAAGTTCCATTTTAGAAACCAGTTTAAATCTTTCTGCACCAAAGTAGGTAAATCTAATATGGAAAATGTTTGTGCCAGTTTTTTTGGCAATCCGTGTGCAAAGAGCGCTGCATTACTAATTTACTTTTTTTTTTCTTTCACAAACGGAACCACAAGGTGTACCCAGGATATTGTTTATGGTACAGAATGCGCTAGAATTTTCTAGTTCTTTTACTGATGTAAACAGAAATGGTGAACCGGGGATATTGTTGTATTAAATAATTACAATATTTTTAGGTTTTTTTTATAGTGAAAAGTCATCAAATCAGTACTTCCATCCAAGGAGTGACAGGAGAGACTGTCAGACTCGTACTGAAAATCCACGGTATCCGTCAATAGCACTTCAGCAGGCTTGACCGACTGAAAAACAAAACCGTTTTTTTCAGTAGCCCAAAGCCACAACGCGTATTAAAGTTACATACAGTACTTAAAACCGAATTTAAAAGCTTCAAATTGATTTAACAGAAAACCTCAGAAAGGAAAATACGATAATTTTGACCCAGAAAATATATGCGGGTCACAAATTAATGTAATTTCCGGAATCAAGTTTATCCTATCTGATCCGGCCGGATTGAAAGTCATGCCTGATTGCAGAAATTTAAAAAAGTGTGCTTAGACTGCTTGGTCACGTAGAGCAGTATTTTTATTTTTTTCTTAGCGTGGTAAAATCATCAAATGATTCCTCCCACCCCGGGCAGGGCAGGAGGGACTGTCAGACTTGTACTGACTAAAATCCACGGTGTTCTTCAATAGCCCTTTATTTTCCGAGGTCACGGTAAGGAAATAAGTCCCGTTTTCATTTGATACCCATGTCGATAATGTCATTGTGCGAAAACTTTTTTTTTGGTTACGACTGTACATCCCCTAAAGAGCACCATAATGGATTTGGTGACACGTCACCTACCCACAACTAGCGGACAACTAAGACGCTTCTAACGACACCTCATTTCTCATGTAATGATAAGTAGTTTAGAAGTTATGAGGGAACAGACAAACATACATACACACATACCGATCAAAATCGTAACCCTCCTTTTGGCTTCGTCGTAGTCGGGTATAAATAAATCTCATGATTGAACTAAAACGTCACTTTGCTGCAAGACAAACTTCCCTTCGATAACACACTTTCCTTTATTATTCCTAACCCTTCATCTTTACATAATACGCGGCACGATGCGACAGTATACGGCAGTACGCAGCGTATCAAAACGTGTCTAATACGCAACAGCGCGGCCGCGTTCCGTGATTCTGAATAATAATCACCATGTTTCAACACGGGTACAAGAACGATGTAAGGTATAGATAATATTTTGTTGTTTATAGGGTTAAAATATAATTTTTATGCCGTGCTTGGATGAAAACACACTACAGGAATTATGTCACGAGTCTGTCGCCGCAGGGAACTATTTAAACACGATATAATGGCTCTAGAATGCAAAAACAACTATAGATCATCAATGTCAGTCGTAAGACGTCCACTGCTGAACATAGGCCTCCTCTTCCAGTAGGACCGGTTGTAAGCGGTCTGCATCCAGCGTGATCCTGTGGCCTTCATAAGACGTCTGCCCACCTAGTGGGTGGACGTCCTACACTGCGCTTGCCAGTGCGAGGTCTCCATTCGAGAACCTTACGGCCCCATTGGACATGTTCTGCGTGCTTTATGACCTGCCCATTGCCATTTCAACTTGCTCATTCGTTGGGCTATGTAGGTAACTTTGGTAAGTCTACGATTTTCTTCATGGAATGATTAAACTGGAAATACAAGGCAGTTTTTAGTCTGTAACCGCCTGACCACAAAAAGACCCTGCCGGGGTCGCAGGACTAACGAGGTACCGTGACCCTATTATCTATTGAGCAATTGTCTAAAAACTGTCAACGTAAAACCGACCTTTCACATTGATAATAAGTGTCGTTTTGCAGTAACACTTTGTTAAACAAAGTGTTCAACAGATGTTTATCTTACTTGTGGTAAGACGGTATGAGTCTGACCAGAGATGGTCCACTCTAACTATTGTGGGGGGACGTGTTTGATAATTTTGCACCCCAAACTCGTTGCCTAATTCTAGGCAGTCTCGACCTATAGATTTCCATCGACTCGCTAAGAATAAGTAATCCAGTTGAAACTAATTTCAAAATTGGAAATAGTAAACTAGCCACAAAATTATTAAGTTTTTTGATAGGCTTGGTTTTGTTAGGTTCCTTTAAAACCTGCTGACAAAAATGGGAGCCCCGCTGGGCGGGGCTCCGTCAATTACACCTTGGCATAAGAGCATTATAACAAAATATACGTCATCATCATCATCATCAGCCTATTAATGTTCCCACTGCTGGGACACAGGCCTCCTCTCTGTGAGAGGGGGTGGGCCATATTCCACCACGCGGGCCCAGTGCGGATTGGTGGATGTCACATGTCTTCGAATTTTTGGTTCTAGGACATGCCGGTTTCCTCACGATGTTTTCCTTCACCGTTTTGAGAGCAGTGGTGATGAAATAAATTACACAAAGTAATGCGCCTGCCGGGATTCGAACCCACGACCTACAACTCGTAAGTCGGGGCCGATACCACTGGGCCACCACTCTATATACGTATGTACATTAAATATATTTCATTCTACTAAGCTGTTAAATAGATGCCGCTTTTAAAAGCATCCAAAATATGTCGCCAAAGCAATCCTCTTGAATTTACGAAAATATTTTTGCAATACCACATATTCCGCTTCCGTAACGATTAAATTCTACTAAAAAAATTAACCCTCTTTGAACTTGGCTTCAGTCCGCAGTTAAATTCTTTCACAAACCCTTTTTTTTGCCGCAAAATAATGTTAACTTTAGATAAAATTCTTTTCCTGGTATTTCTTTTCTCTTCGTTGCGCAGATAATAACTTAATCTTGTGAAAGGTATTAAGAAACTAAATTCCGAGAAAATTAGTAAGATATTATTTTTTTTTTACCTACTTTACTTTTCATTTACAGACAGTCACACGATGGGTTTATTCGCATTTCGTCCCACACAAGGTTGGTACCATTAGCAGTTCGTTCCACATTTGGTTTGAAAGCACCTATGATTTTAAGGATTAAGAGAAAACAGCAAGGGCTGGAGAATTGAAAAATAGGTATTTGTAAAATCTATTGCTGTCGCGCAGTGCCCACAACAGAGTTACAGAGCGCGATAGAGACAACAGCAGCTTGGACCGAAAATACCTTATTAAATGGCACAAAATCATCGATTCGTAGTCCCCTGATTACTCCTCCAAAACTTAACCGATTTCACTACTTTTTTCTTAAAAAAATAAAGAAAGGCATTGACCGTGTTCATATGTTTTCCTTTTTTTTTATATAATCCCGTCAAATTTGTTTTCTGGATATTTGAACACAGCGGAAAATCTGGCTATTTTTTTAGGATTTTAAATGTTCATATCTCTTTTAATAATTTATTTATGGAAAAAAAGAAAACATAGAGACATGCCAATATTGGTCATTGATTTTTTGTAAAAAAAATATTGCTTTACTGGCATTATCCAGGAAGAAAACAAGGGACTACGTTTGTATGAAAAAACGACCGTGCTGTTTCCTCTTAACCACATCATAACACAGTCTCTACCAGAACCGCACCACATCGCGACGACGAATTATTGTGGTCGAACTATGGTGACGTGTGGATAGCGTGATATAAAATCTGTATAGTTCCATCGTGATTGCATCGTGTTTGTGTTATCCTTGTGACGTGGTGACGTACGCGCCTTAAAGAGCGTCCGCAAAAAGTGACAGACTCTCTGAGGGCCAAAACCTGCCGGGGTAGCGGGATTACTTTTCTCACCGTGGCCCCGGCACATAAGGGGCCATTGAAGGACACCGTGGATTTTAGTCAGTACAAGTCTGACTGTAAGGGGTGGGAGGACTCATTTGATGATTTTACCACGCTAAAAAAAAAGTACCTATTTTCTGGTACAACGTAATTTTTAAATGACAGTTGATAGTTGCAGAGTTATTGACGTGTTCACCTTTATTGTGATGTAATGGTAATAGTTATTTATGATACTAGTGCGGTAAGTTGGTTTTTACAAACGAGTAGACGAATGTAAGCCCGAGCGAAGCCGAGGGCTTACCATAGTCACGAGTTTGTAAATACCAATTTCTGCACGTGTGTCATACAACGTTTTTTAACACATTTTCGAGAAAACAAAATACAATATGTAATTAAACAAAATTATTGTAAGTCATTGTAAAGCGCTCTCGCGATTTTGGCGGCAAGAGACCGTTTTCTGCAATTTCCGCCTCATTCAAAATACTTATCAGGTGGAGTAGACTTCATATTAATATCAGATTCCTCGCTTGAACTATGTTATTATTTTGTCTATTTATCAGTGGGAAAGTCGCAACAATTTTTGATGTTTCTAATATTAAAATGGCGCGAATTCGCAAATGGCGCCACATGCACGTGGTGAAAATTAGAACTACATCTTTCGTCTCATTTACTCTTTAGTATTAAAGTGAGACAACGTACTGAGCAAAAGCGCTTCCAAGGAGGTTTGATCAGTCAGGTTGTTTATTCTTATAATGTGAAACTCTTTGGTGGAATTCTTATTTTATTTTTACGGAAATTAAAAAAAAACCGTAAAGAAAACGCACGGTGCTATACAACGGAGCGTGCGGTAAAGTAGGTACTTAGGTGAGAGTACCTATTTTACCGCACGCTCCGTTGTATGGTGCGTAATTTTTAACTTTCGAACAATGTATACAGGCTTCGTAAATGCATTTTTCGAGCAAATGTGTTGAAAAGGTACTTTGTATGTTTCAAGATTATAAATCGCCATGAAATTGATAGATAGATTTGAAAAAAATCCATAATTTTTATGATTGTCATTAAGAATTGTATTCAGATCTAACAACGAATCTAACCTTGACATGTCGGCCAACATGCGTCATAGTGGACTTGGTTAGGGTGCTTGTACACGGTGCATGTAACCCGCGCAAGTGTGGGATTACCCGCGCGAGTAAAATGCGCAAGCTCAAGTTACTCGCGTGTACTTGTAAATGTTGCAAATGACTGGAGCAAGTAAAGACGCGGGCTACTTGCACAAGCTGTATGTACAAGTTATTTGTTTGTGGTCCAGAGTTATATGTGCATGCTATTTGCGCGGTAGCTTTATGACTTAATCGAGTCAAGATGTCTCGACGAACGAAAATTGTTTTAAAAACATTGTTAAAAATGTAATTTTGCCGGAATTATGAAACGCACGTCTAAAACTGTTCAAGTAACATGCGCGAGTAACCCGCGCGGGTGGCTCGCTTTAGTAGGTACATGGTCAAGTCGCTGGACCCGCGCGTTTTTAATGTGTGCTTCTACACGGTGCATGTGGAGGCACTTGCACGGGTTACATGCACCGTGTACAACCACCCTTAGTCGCCAGCACACCAACTTGGCCCAGCCTATCAAAATGTTCCCATCAAACATGAACCTTTTCCTTTCATGATAAAGTCGAAAATCTATTAAAAGACAGATTGGGACAGCTAGATGTAATGGCGTTTGTACTGAGTACATACCAGTGATTAATTGAGGATGTTAAATGGCTTGAAAGAGACCCAAACGCTTCAACCACAAAATAATTAACTCAACACATTAAATTGTTAAACGAATTTGAAATATCATTTATGTGTCTATGAATTTAAACGTTTCGATATTACAATTATCGGCTTTTATGGTAGACAGTAAATTTTTGATCACGTGAAGCATTTATAATTTTTTGATGTGTCTAGTGTCATTAAGGGTGCTTGTACACGGCGCATGTAACCCGTGCAAGTAACGGTGCCGGCTACCCGCGCGAGTAACTTGCGCAAGCTACTTGATCAAGTTACCCGCGGTGTGCTTGTACACGGCGCATGTAGCTTGAGCATGTTGAGGCACTTGCGCGGGTTACATGCGCCGTGTACAAGCACCCTGAAACGCGTTGTTATCTACGGGTAAATGAAAAACAGAACACGATCGCCACGATGACGTCAAGTCAATCGAATTACATCATTATCTTCCTAAACTTTAATGATTCGATTTTCGATTTTGATGCGGTTTTCACGAGTTACAAAGAAAAACGTTTAAAACAATCTCCTTAATTGTGCAGTGTGAAATATATTTCTAGAGAGTAAACCGCTACTCCCAAGATTTATTATATCAAGCCTTTTAATCCTGACCACAACTCCAAAGCTTTTATTTATGCGGAGACCACATCAGGATCGCAGCTGGTTCCATTGTTGTTGTGTGTCTGCCATTTTTTTATCGTAATAAAATCATCAAATGAGTCCTGTCAGACTCGTACTGACTAAAATGCACGGTGTCCTTCAATAGGTTTTTACGTTCCAAGGTCACGGTAATTCGATAAGTCCCGCGACCCCGGCAGGCTTTGGCCCTCTAGACCCTCCTCTTCCTCCCCCGTCATTATTCTGATACTCTTTGATGCGCACGTGAGGCGGAGACTCCTCTCTGCCTATTGCCGTCGTGATGACACGGCGGTGCTCAGCCAAAGCGGGTGAGTCCTGCACCGTATGCTCAACCGTGACCTCCGGGCGATGTGTGTCTGCAATTTAGATGTTGTTTATTCTTTGATTTTTAAAAGAAAGTGTTGAGCTAAGTATTGAATTTTAAACTGTGATTCTTAAACAAGAACTTGCATATATTTACATACTAACTTCTGCCAGAGCTTCGCCCGTTCACCTACGTTCTGTTAAATTGGAATACGAGCGTATTCCAAATCCAACTAAAAACAACGCTTTTTTTAACAGTACTAAATTTGACACCAGGCGGCAGCCTTCCATTTACATTTTTTTTAACAACCCAGGTGGGTTATTTGAATAAAATGAAAAATAGAGCAACCTGCTCTAAAAATATCAAACCATAACGTGCAAAATAAAAACATTCCAAACTTAAAAAAATACACTAAAATGGCTGCCACAAGAACCTTCAACGGTCCATAAATAATCCTATGAGAGTTGCGTAGGTACATTTTTCGTGCGTTCAATTTCCGTCGTTCAATTTGGTTAGCTGAACGTCTCTATCAGAAAGGGGTAAAGTCCATAATTCTTTGCTCTCGTTATCAATATTGTAGCCGATGGATTCAGTGATCGGGTTATGTTATATTGCATTGGCAATTTCTTGTGTGGGAAAACTCGGGTCGTCAAGTTTTCGCAGTAAAGGTTGGGTTATATGTTATGGACGGGATTTCTTTTGGAATTTGCGATTGGAATAAATCTTGGGAGACTGAGGATGTGAAAAGGGTAAAGTACGTTTGGAGTGGAAAATAAAGCAAAAGGTAAAATTTTTCCCAGTCGTGATAACCCAAAAAATCGCGAAGTGAAGTTTGAACCAGGGCAACTACCAATGTATTCTTTTCAATGCGATTTTATTCTTGGTAAATATTATTCTTTGTATCTCAGACATCAATAATAATCGGTGAAAGAAAACAGTAAGGAAAGATGTACTTATAAAAATGCACTTTTCTTAGGTTATTTTTCTGGAGTTAAAAAACAATTTTAATGAACAAAAAATGTAACAAAATCTACGTAATTTTAAGCTGAAATCTTTTTTGTGGAATGAAAGATTCTATTGCAAACAGGACTTGAAACCTGCATCCTATAGATACAAAAGACGCCTTAAGGCGGCTATCGTAGTCATGCTGGGCATGGTCATATCCTACTAATATTATGATTAATGCGATGTATGTGTATGTATGTTACTCTTTGACACAAAACGCACTGAACGGATTTGGCTAAAATTTGGTACAGAGATAGTTTATAATCTGGATTAACACATAAGATAGTTTTTATCCCGATTTTATGTTCCTGTGGTATAATTTTCGAGTTGTAGCCGGTGAAGCCTCTGGCAACAGCTTTTTCATAAATTTAATTATTGACGCCTAACGGCCTTGTCGCTTTGAGCGGTGACAGCGTTGAGCAGCGAACGGTAAGATCAAATGTTTAGAACTGTTTGAAATACTCCACGTAGCGCTGCCAGTGGCAAATTCGCGTACTTCCAAGTAATTAATGTCTAATAATCTAATTCGCGCCACCCGCTCTGCCCGCTTCTCTCATCACTTAAACCCAAGTAGGGTAAAGGGAGATTATTTGGTGAGACAGGCAACTCAGCGATAGAGTCTTATAGAGTCTCTCAAAACGTTACCTATGCATGCAGTAATGCGAAATGATGCAACTAGTTCACCACTGAAGTGGGCAAGATGTAGTGACACATCATTTCATATTACAGCATGCTTATGTAACGTTTTGAGAGGCTTTTAAGACTCTATCACTGAGTTGCCTGTCTCACCAAATAATCTCCCTATAACTTACTAAACGAGACGTAATGGTGACATTAAAATGATGTGTATAAAATGGTTCTCTATTGTGTTACCTAACTTTTTTTTACGAAATCTAATGTGACATAATTTTAAAGCTCGCTTCGCTCGCTCTTGGATTCTAAGATCTTCGGTTTCTGAACAATTTAATGAAATATCAGTTTTACTATACCTAATTGAACATTCGGAATAATACACAATAGGTAATACAATGATTAGGACATATGACTTTATTTCATACAAAATTAGGAGATTCAATTATTATGATACTCGATATTATGCCAGAACAGCTTTAGAAGTTAAAATAATTATGTAAAACAATATTAAGAACTCTTGATCATTATGGTTATTATTAGGTACTGAATTTTATAGCAAACGTGTTATGGATAATGATTTTCGGTCAAACAATTTATGGTGACGAAAAGGGATACCGTATAAAATACTATAAGTGAAAAAAAAAGGTAGTATATGCGAACTAACCTATTTTATACCATCTTTGTGTACCTACCATATACTCAGAAATGAACGATATTCTATTCTATTCTAAGCCACTGCTAGAAAATATGTAACAAACCAAAAAAAAAAGTATGAAATAAAGTTTCTCTCTTCTTTTCAGTAAAACATAAAATTGACTAAAACAAGGAACTCGTTTAGTTTTCAACCGACATCTGAGACTGAAGCCAGACCGTCGACTACAATGGGGCAGAGAAGTGGCCCTCTACTGTTTACAACGATGTAGGTCGGGGACTAGAATCGATAATAGATTTTAATTATCTATCTCTACTATATAAAAATAAGTCAGGTTTTCCTTCCTGACGATATAACTCCAGAACGCACGAACCGATTTCCACGGTTTTGCATTCGTTGGAAAGGTCTCGGGCTCCGTGAGGTTTATAGCAAAGAAAAACATCTGGTGGCGAAACGGAGTTCGCCGGGTTTGCTTGTAATAAATAAAATAATGGTAATACGTGGTCTTTCACTATCGGCCTCATCTCAAAGCTCAAAGTCGCTCAACGAGCTATAGAGGGCTTTGCTCGGTGTTTCTCTACGTGATCGAATCCGAAATGAGGAGATCCGTAGATGACCTAAAGTCACCGATATAGCCCACCGGAATAGCAAGCTGAAGTGGCAATGGGTAAGCCATATTGCTCGCAGAGTAGATGGCCGATGGGGTCGAAAAGTACTAGAGTAGAGAGGGGACCGGGAGAGTTGGAGAAAACTCCCCGATTTTTCAAAGACACCTCAACCGATTTAGAAAAATATTTTTGGTGACAAAATATCTCAAATCATGATAATCAAAGGCTCTCAACGTCCACCTTGTTCACCCTGCTCCTTCACTTGCTCTTTGCTTTCCATGGCAACGGTGTACTTTTAATTTATAGTCCCTCGACCACAAAACTATAAAGTAAACAAGTCACAGATAGAATAAACGATGTAAGCTTAATTTGAAAGAAAAAACAAACCTGTCTATGGTTTCACAAAAAAGTTTTCATCCACACTGCAGTACATTGCGCTCTGGTTTTGATTAACAAAGTTGTGACAGCTAACGGATGACTACGAATGGTGGATTGCTCAGCTGACAGTAGCTAAGTGAGTTCTATTTTTAAATTCTTGAGTAAAAAAGAAAATTCTTTATTCAAGCCATGTAGTAGGTAATTAATTGTGTGTCCGATTGTAAACCACACCTAACCGATTTTTTTGCATTACCTTAGCACCACACGCTGGTGCTTACTAAAGTAATTTTCACGTTACTTTAGTTAATCAGGGAGCTATTTGTCAAATCGTAACATATTTTTTTGCTATTTCGGGTCCCAAACAAAGCATCGGACGATGGCGTTTTGGCCCGTATAACGCGCCCGTGACTCAGACCGAAACAACGAATTTGGCGGTTAGAGATAAGAACCTCCGATACGGACATTGAGCCTACACATTTCATTCCGAAAGAAGTACAGTACCCACACGAGTTTTTTAATATTTGAGACGTAAAGCAAACTGGAACTTTGACAATTTCAAATATTGACAATTTTCAAGGAAAAAATTAGTTAAGTTAGAGCAACGCGCGATAAGGAACTTCGTTCCAAAAAGTGTCGTGACAAGTTCTTTTCTTAAGATTTTTTTCCGTCTAGCCCCCTTTCACAACGCGCGATAAGGAACTTTGTTCCAAAACAGAAACACACTGATCTTATGGTCAGTGTGTTGTACATGTAGGGTTGAGCTCCTTGTGTTCTGAGTCGAGCTACACGATAACCGACAAATGCTTGCACTGACTGGACAAGTCCACTCAAATATGTGTGGTTCTTTCCTCAAAGGACGACCAACTCAGACACCCGCATGATCCTCGTATGACCTGAAAAAAACAATGTCTGGACTTTAAAAGAGACTGTGACCTCTGAGTTTGTTTCAAATGTTTCATCTCAGAGTAGTCAGGTACGAAACACCGACCTCATCTAGCTTTAAAATTAAATATATTGGTTGTGACGTGTAAAAGTGTTTTTTTATAACCAACTTACAAAATAAATATCATTTTTATCATTTAGGTAGGTTTTTCCTACATGTACCAAAATTCAAATTCCATCCAGTAATTCTATATCCCTAGTACTTCTATAACCCCTAGAGAAGTCCACTAAGTGAAGTCCAAGCGCTCTCAAGAGACAACAATTTTTTATACAAAGACAAGCTAGAAGGCAGACCACGTCGAGTCTGTTAGTAATTAAGAGCCAGTTCACAAAATTCGAACGCTCGAGTTTAGGTAAAAGACGGCAGCAATGTTCATGTGTGCGTAGCTGTTCACACATACACAACGCAACCAGTGTAGCGCTAGTGTTGAGACGGACTAAACAATTTTGAGCCGATATAATCGTAATGTACTTTGGTTACATTTCTGGAAAAGTTTTTTTTGTTTAGTCAGTCTATTAGACTGTTAAATGGTATAGAACGGAAAGCATCTCGCGCGTTGATTGGTTGAACGTCATGTGCCCGCCACAATATTTGTTAGAATATGTCGAATTTTAAACTGTTCCGGTGATTTATTTAAATGTTGTGTTAAAATAACCTGTCAGTTAAAGTTAGTTATATTTTATTGTTGTGGAAGTAAAACTGAATCTGCAATTAACCTAAGAAGTGAAGTTTGAACAATAAATAAGTTTTGGGGCTGATTTTTTAATAGTCAGATAACTTATATCTGAGCAATAAAAATGGGGGTTTGATAGCTTATCTATAGAAAAAAATTATGTCAATCTATAGAAAATAATTATGTCAAACCGCTATTTTCATTCCTCATATAAAAGTTGTCTGACTATTAAAAAATCAGCCCTTTGTCCTACCTAACCTACTACATTTTCCGAGTTTTCATATTGTTTATGAATGAGAACCTTTTAAACATCTACTACAAGAACACAGAACGAGCTACTGTAAGAAGTTCTGAGTGCCGCGTAAAGACGACTTGCGTTTATTTCTACAAAATCACGAGTGTATTGCGTTGTGTAGGTATATGGCTGTTTGAACTCGGCTTCATCATAACCAGAGATTTTGTTTTTTAAACGTCCTGCTTATTTTGGAAATTAAGAATGATTTTTATCAATATCGAATTCTATATCCGCGTGACCGTTTAATAAACACGTAAATAATTTGTAAAAAAAAACAAAATGGTTTCTGCTACAATTTCTCATAATAGGCATCTTTTCATAGTTTTCTTCTGTTTTTTCAGAACCGTACCGAAATTATGAAAAGTTTTTCAGTACCGATAGTACTGAAAAACTTTTCATAGTTTTTAGATGGTGCAGTCAAAATGTAAATCCAAGATGGCGGCTGCATAAATTATCGAGGTTTTCGTCATGGGTGTCGTTTTCATGGTTTTCGAGGGTGTTGAAACCGATGGTGCAGTCAAAATGTAAATCCAAGATGGCGGCTGCATAAATTATCGAGGTTTTCGTCATGGGTGTCGTTTTCATGGTTTTCGAGGGTGTTGAAACCGATGGTGTAGTCAAAATGTAAATCCAAGATGGCGGCTGCATAAATTATCGAGGTTTTCGTCATGGGTGTCCTTTTTATGGTTTTCGAGGGTGTTGAAACCGATGGTGCAGTCAAAATGTAAATCCAAGATGGCGGCTGCAAAAATTATCGAGGTTTTCGTCATGGGTGCCGTTTTCATGGTTTTCGAGGGTGTTGAAACCGATGGTGAAGTCAAAATATGGACAGTATGGAAACTACATAGGCCTAATGTTAGAAATAAATACCTACGCTCCACTCGGCTCCACCGCAGCGTTAGGGTTGTAACAAGCGCAGAGTATGGAACATTATTATGTGGTGCTGATGCTTGATTAACCCGGTGGCTGGGCATCGTACTATGCGTTTCAACTAAGTATAAGATGACCTTGGTACCTGTTATTTTTATGTGATTTTTGTTATTTGACATCTGGGATTTCTGTTTTGATAGCAATATCGATTTCAGCATCCTCAAAAACCATGAATACGACACCCATGACGAAAACCTCGATAATTTATGCAGTCGCCATCTTGGATTTACGTTTGACTGCACCATCGGTTTCAACATCCTCGAAAACCATGAAAACGACACCCATGACGAAAACCTCGATAATTTTTGCAGCCGCCATCTTGGATTTACATTTTGACTACACCATCGGTTTCAACGCCCTCGAAAACCATGAAAACGACACCCATGACGAAAACCTCGATAATTTATGCAGCCGCCATCTTGGATTTACATTTTGACTGCACCATCGGTTTCAAAACCCTCGAAAACCATGAAAACGACACCCATGACGAAAACCTCGATAATTTATGCAGCCGCCATCTTGGATTTACATTTTGACTGCACCATCGGTTTCAACACCCTCGAAAACCATGAAAACGACACCCATGACGAAAACTTCGATAATTTATGCAGCCGCTATCTTGGATTTACATTTTGACAGTACCATCGGATTCAAAATCCTCGAAGACGAAAACTATGAAAAAACGCTTATTATGAGAAATTGTAGCAGAAACCATTTTGGTTTTTTTACAAATGATTTACGAATTTATTAAACGGTCACGCGGATATAGAATTCGATATTGATAAAAATCATTCATAATTTTCAAAATAAGCAGGACGTTTAAAAAACAAAATCTCTGGTTATGATGAAGACGAGTTCAAACAGCCATATACCTACACAACGCAATACACTCGTGATTTTGTAAAAATAAACGTAACTCGTCTTTACGCGGCACTCAGAACTAACAGCACTGCGATGTCCGCTCAGAAGCCTCGTAGATGCGCGTGTTTGTGTGAGTGCACCGTTTCGAACGTTAGTACGTAGTTTCCGTACTATCCATATTTTTACTGTGCTACGGGGCAGAGAAGGGCCACTCAAAACGTGTGGGAGCGTATCTTTGCAAGTTACTACCACGATCTATACACGTCATGTAAATAATATATCCCATAAATAATATACGCCCCCACGCTTTGAGTGGGTTGCTGTTGAGCTGGAGTCTCTCAGCCCCGTAGGGTTATTTTAATTTTTTTAAGAAAATTAAAAATGTGGGTTTTTTCATATTTCTGACAGCAAACCCTTTCATTTGATACCCATATCAAGAGGGTGCATTTCAAATAGCCAATCCGCCGTCTTGGATGTCCGCCATTTTGGATTTGAGACAAGTGACTATTTTTTTCATATTCCTGATAACAAACCCTTTCATTTGATATCCATATCATGGAGATGCATTTCAAATAGCCAATCCGCCATCTTGGATGTCCGCCATGTTGGATATAAGACACGTGACTATTTTTTTCATATTCCTGACAGCAAACCCTTTCATTTGATACCCATATTATTGGGTTGGATTTCAAACAGCCCGACCGCGATCTTGAGGAGGCCGCCATATTGGATTTTTCACCACTCTTGCGCCCCATTGCAAAAACTAATAAAACAAAAACGGATGGTTATTTAATGCACAAATTCTATAAACTACTATTATAATTATAAAAATACTTTAGTTTGATAAAGTAACAAAAATCTTACCTTACGCAAAAATATATGGAGAGAATCAAAATGTGGCAGTCGCAGTATAGTATTCCGTTCACGATACGTACGCTCTAAAATCAGGACGAGGAAAAAAGTGACACAGGTCCTACGTCGACGGGCGCTGGAGCCGTACTGATCGCAGCCCGGTTATGTTCCGTAATTTATGCTAGTTTAGAGTGATTTTAAAAACGATATTATGTTTAATTACTTAAAGGGATTTTAATGAAATTTAGAAATTAGTTTAGTCTGTAAACATAGTTTATATTTACATATTTTTTTTAATGTAATTATGCTTTGTTCGAACCAAAAATGGCGATAAAACAGCGATATAAAACGTAAAAATTGACCTCAGACTTTATTTTTTTACTAATTTGTGTTATTAAAAATATAAATTCTACTACGTTTTTTGATGACAAAAACGTATGTCTGATGACTTGTGTATTTTTTTTGGTTAAAATTATAAATATTAATGGTAGATTTAGGAGTCGCAAATCGACTCTGCGTTAATTTTTCAGTTAACTACTTGTCTGAGATTAATTACCACAAAGTTAATAAAAGAGTTTTTTGAAATATTTTACGTTTTTTTACAACACGAAAAACTGGTCTTTCTTTTACAGGTATTCAAAAATGTTGGAGTATTAATTAATTTGGTAAATTCGACGACCAAAATTTTAGTTCTACGCGCAAGCAGGTAAAAGGGCTCTGTCCATCCATTAGTAATTGAGTCTTTTGAGTAAGGGTGCTTGTAACACGCGCAAGTAAAAGTGCGGGTTACCCGTGCGAGTAACATGCGCAAGCTACTTGATCAAGCTACCGGCGGGGTGTTTGTACACGGCTCATGTAGCTTGAGCATGTTTAGGCACTTGCGCGGGTTACAAGCGCCGTGTACGAGGGTAAAAAAAAATTGGCCACGTGCCCGAAGGTATACCCATAAAATGGCAAAATAATCATGTCTGATATGTGGGAGCCCTATGACAATTTACAGAGGAGCTCGTGCCTAAATAATTAATTACAGCCACACAGGCTAATCTTGACCATTTGTCATAAATATCTCTTCAGATTATGATACCAAACAAACTTGTCACGATTTTGTGAAAATTACTCAAAATCCTGACATCCATCCGAATAAAAGGTATTCATTTTATTTCCATTCTTCGTCCCCCCATATAATCCGATACGTTCGAATTTTCCGTTCCAAACCTTAATTGTGGAAGCAAAAGCTTGGAACAATAGTTTTACATTTTATATCTTCCAGCGCTATTAGCGCTACCAATACTCTTCGTAAAGCGGCTTTATTGGGTATTAAATCAGTGTACGACGTGCTTGTGGGTTCTAATTAGCTGTTTCGCTTGTCGCTCTAAGAATTTTGTCTTGGGATCACTGTTGCCGAGTTTATTTTACGTTTTTGTCCTTGACTGCTTTTTCTTTTAATGATTTTTATTGCTGAGTTGTTCTAAAATAGAACGATACTCACTAGCATAGGCCATTAGACCTTGAAAGATAATAAATTCGCCAAAAATGTAGAGCAGATGTCAGAATAGGCTAGTTGCCTAAAAAAATGTAATTAGTCCGTCTTTTAGATTATTCAAAAATAAGGGACACGTATTTTTTTATTTGTAAATTAGACCAAAAATAACAAAGATATAGCCTATTAAAGTTACGTGTGACGTCACGATGCGTGGCATTTTTCGCGCAAAGTGACGTCACAGGTAACTTAAATAGGCTATTATCTTTGTTCTTTTTTGTTTAATCGAAAAAGAAAAAATACAATATGTCCAATATTTTTTTATAATCTAAAATACCGACTAAATAGAATGTAATTTTGACCCTGGAAACTACCCTATTAATGAATGTTCAAAAATAATTGGTTTTTAGTATGACATGACGAAAAGCTCCTGGTTTGCAGCCCTTGTAAAGACAGATATTATTTTGACACCTAGAGAAGTTGATTAAAAAAAAAAAAAATCGGTTGTCTGTAAAGTCGAGTCGGTTTGCTGACGATAGTTGAACGTGATAATGTCATGAGAAAATACTGCACTTAGCCCGGTATCCACCAAAGCGAAGAGGAGAGGACATGTGTTTTAATAACCAATCAGATGTCCACATTTCCTCTCCGCTTAGCGTCAGTTGACATCTGATTGGTTATTCAACCACATCTCATCTCCTCTCCGCTGTGGTAGATACCAGGCCATATGTTGCTATAAACAAACAATTGACACGCCTTTCCTGTGGAACGCTACAGAGCGAGGTAACGCCATATTACGTCATCTTTTTTTCGTGAGTGCAGCCGGCCATCGAAGCGGAGGGCGAGTGGCGAGCGCGAATCTGGCATGCGCCCTACGCTACGTGCCAGCGCAATAATTAAGAAGCCAAGACTGTGGATACGTGACTAAAGGCCAATTACTGTTTGATCACAAAGTGAACTATGCGATAAAACCCATACATTTTTTAACAAAACGAATTAAAAAAAAAACTTGAGAGGTGTCAAGGGCCACCCGGATGGAACGAAGTTACTGTATACACTCAACAAAAATAATCGTCGCGACTCCACTCCACTTCACTCCGCTCCGCTCCGCTCCGCTCCGCTCCACTCCACTCCACTCTTTGAGCTCTAGCACCCCTTCGCAACGCGCGACAAGGAACTTCGTTCCAAAAAGTGTCGTGACAACTTTTCGTAAGAATTTTTTCCGTCTAGCCCCCTTTCACAACGCGCGTTAGGGAACTTCGTTCCAACAAGCAACACACAATAAATCCAGTATTGATTTCAGAACCTACTAACCTAATTCAGCAGAAATGACATCTTCCAAAAATAGATCAAAGGCGTGCCATTATCTAAATAACAAAGTAAGTCTGCGACACTCCTGACTTGTTACTCAATTGAGTTCCCTAAGGAATGATGACAACGAAACTTTTGGGACCTCACATGGAGTAAGAAGAAATGGAATGTCTCACACATTGGCTAGAAAAACTTTTGTACCTATTTCATAAAGGTGCGTACAGACTATATAATGATAACAATGTTATACAACATGTTTCAGATAATGTGGACACAAAATGTTATATAACAATAAATTGACGTTTGTCGTTCTTCAGTGCTATCCATAATGTCGACACGAGAGGACGTTTTGCTGGCTGCAGCAGCGAGAGTTTTATTTTTAAATATTAAAAGAAAAACCAAAAAACGTCTTTCTTTTTATATTTAAAAATAGCAGCAGTTCTGATTAAAACCCAGGGTGAATTCAATCAATGCCCTTTGTAATCCAGACCTATGGTAATCTCTTAAGAGTCGATTTATACTAGCGCAGAGTTGAAGCGCATCGAAGCTAATTTCTAAAACTGAACATAACAATTTCAACCTTAACTCCACAGCGTAACGCACACATTACTTCTAAGATTTTCGCGATTCACGATCAGCGTTGTTCACGCGCAGACGCGCGGATTCTGAAGTATGCGCGCGACTTTTTAAAATCTTAGAATAATAAGTGCGTTACGCTGTGGAGTTAAGGTTGAAATTGTTATGTTCAGTTGTAGAAATTCGCTTCGATGCGCTTCGACTCTGCGCTAGTATAAATCTCTCACTCGCTCACTTCACTCGTTGCGTATACGAGCCGTGCTGAGCTCCACGCCGCGCCGTGTGTAGGCAATACCTCGGCCTGGGTTAGGTTAGTGGTGCGTTTAACTATGCTAACGGATCGCTTGAGGAGGAGACGTGTATCACGACGCCATGAGAAGCCAGCATTAGATATTGAGCTCCTTGTGTTCTGAGACGAGCTACACGATAACTGACAAATGCTTGCACTGACTGGACAGGTCCACTCAAATCTGTGTGGCTCTTTTCCCAAAAGACCATCTCAGACACCAGCATGGTCTTCGTATGACCTGAACAAAACAATGTCTGGACTTTAAAAGAGACTGTGACCTCTGAGTTTGTTTCGGCTGTTTCTTCTCAGTGTAGTCAGGTACGAAATACCGGCCCCATCTAGCTTTAAAAATATTTATTGTGACGTGTAAAAGTGTTTTTTATAACCAACTTACAAAATAGATATCATTTATCGTTATCATTTATTCCGCAAAATTAATTTAAAATGATTTTATCCAGACATCGGCACTCCATTTGTACTTTATCCATGTCCACTCATGTCACGAAATGTTCGGACCTTTTATCCCAGGTACTGTTGGCATCTCCCAGAGGTATAGTACCAACTCGACTAGATTACACGTTTTGACAAACTTGGAATTGAATCTCCGAGTTTCGGAGAGCCGGCGTTGTATGAATGGAGATGCAAATATTTCTACGTCTATGTTTTTGTTTGCGAAAGTTTGTTAGGCTGGATGGCTGTTTTCATGGAAAATGGATTGTTGCGCTCGCTATTGAAGTTATGTCAGGGTTCTATGGTGTAGAATCTTTCAAATATTATGTAAATTAGGTATTTATTTGTTTTAGAAATACTTTATTGAATAGACTTTGAATATACTTTTATACTTACCTAGAATATAATTTATTGTACACCAAAATTAATAAGCAGCGGCGGTCTTATCGCTTATAGCGATATGTTCCAGACAACCTCTGAATGGACTTAAAATATCTTAAAACTACTATAAATTGTTTTTAAAATTTACAAAAAGATTTCAACTAATTTTATTTTACTGTTTTGAAATTGATATTTTCTAACCGAATGCGGCTGAATTTTCCATGGTGCTGCTGATCTACCTTCCAAGGACATCAGAGTACGTGGTAACACAAAACCGTTTGATAAGACTGGTTTTATAGACTGTCTGTACAGTCACGAGCAATAACAAGTAAACACTTAACAAAATTCAAACGCAAATTCCTCGTTAAATACTGATTTCCTCTTTGAAATAAGACCTAGTATGTAATAGTATGGCTCCGGAAATAGAAGTCCAATTAAAAGACAAAAGTTTAATCAATATGGTAGCAGAACATCGCTTTTGAATACTGCTTAGTGTATACATACTATTGCTCGTGACTGTACGACTATTAAATTTTTTTGCAATATTAGAGCCAAAACTGACGGCCCCCTTTCCAAGTCAGCAAGAAATTCGGAATGAGAAATATATTTGGTCACTCATTCAAAAACCGACCTTGCCAGCCATTTATTAACCTTTGAAATCGATCTGTACGGACATCTTATTGTACAGCTACAACCTCTATAATCGTATCAATATCGTATCACATCTAATTGAAGGCGTGATTAATTGGACCAGCGCTATTGTTCGCGACGTCATTACTGATAGCATTGTAATGTATTGATTGGATCAAATCTTAATTTATTAGATGCTGAATGTGCACTCTGGTTGAATACATTGTGGGTTAGATAATGGAATCAATGGAAAACAATGGGGGTATGATTTGGTTACCTCAGGGTAGTATAAACCTTGCTCGCTGTTGAGTCAAGTACCAGTCCCCCCGTTCAACGGCGTATACTGTTTCACGAATACTTCAAAAAGCTGTCAACAAATTGATGGAGCCTCTCAACACTATTTTTTGTTTATGCGAAACCCGATACACCTGTCCAATATTTTTGTGTAAAGAATCTATGTACAAAATTTTAAAACCGTATCATAAAAAATCACAAAGTTATAAGCTTGTTTAATACCTGGTTCTCCGGTCAAAAACATGCTCATTTCGCGGTACACCCGCGTAAATCGAGTCTCCTGTGTTATACACTCGTGATAATAGTTTGGCAATAGGTGACTAACCGTACGGTGATTGTATTGTAATTAATTGGTTATAAAATTTAATGAAAAAAGTTTGAAAAAAAATATTACATCGGTTAAAAATTACTGGAATCGAATCAGTAACTGATTCTGAACAAACTTATATTCAGGTTTCGCTTATACTAAAAATAATGTTGTATAGAGCAAAACGGCTGCAGGGCTTACGCAACTGTCTTTATACTGCACTACTCTACTGTACAAACTTTCTTTGTCCTGTATCTCATAGACCAGATTTTTGCCCAAAAAGAGCCTTTTTACGACGTAAAATCATCGAATCAGTCCTCCCACCCAGGGCACTGCGGGAAGGACTGTCAGATTTGTACTGACTAAAATCTAAAGTGTCCTTGAATAGCCTTTTACTTAGTTCCACGACCCCAGAAGGGTGGACCCTCTAAAGGCCCCATCATTATGCTGACAGCTCATTGAGGCGCGCGTGGAATGCGAAGCGTCTTTGTTCCGGGCCAGGAATGAGACCAATCATCATCAGCCGGAAGACGTCCACTGCTGAACAAATAGGCCTTAGACCGCCATGCCGAATGACAATTCATACGCCGAACGATAATCTTCTCATCGGTCCTCAGTGTGCGGATGTTGTGTGTTGCCAGGGCCAATGTCCGTTGACGGTGACTGGCAGTGGACTTCATGAACTTCTTTAAACATATTATTCTGGCCCTTGCTAATGATTCCTTAGCGCAGCTCAGCACCAAGATACATTAATTTGTTTTGCAATCCGACTACGTTTCGGTTGTTTTCACTATGGTAACTTTATTATATTACGTCAATTTATTCGTACTCAAACAGAAACTGGTTACTTGTTCACCTTTCGCTGCACAAATACTAAAATTTAACTTTCTTTCTTTCTTCTTTCTCCGTCGTTACCCAATCCGCTACCCAGTCCAGGAATAGCGGAACTGCCGGGGACTGGAGCCGTGTGCTACTAGTATCAATCATAATGGGGGGCGAGTTGCCATCATTCCCACGCTTGGCAGGCGGCTTTGGGATCGCAGAAAGGTTACCGAAAGTAACGTTTACAAAAGATGCAGCTGCCCGGTGCCCGTCCTTCGGTGGCTGGACGTAGTTTAAGGACGTACCCGGGTCCGGAAAGAGACCAATATAGGTATATGTAGTTTTGGTGGGCCGAATACGTCTTAATACGGTTGTGGTGGTCCGAATATAATGCAGTAACTCCACCTAAAATACTGGTATTCAGCTGCATCTCGTTAGACTAGAAACTGAATTTAACGTACATAGTTGGGAAGCTAGGCTTAGGACGTTATGCGATGAAGTCAAACTAGCGTGTCTGACACTTTGCCTATTTGACAAAGAGCGTATAAATCTAATAAACGCATTCTGCATTTAGAACACCCGTCATTTATCACATAAATAGATAAAATATGTTTTATGGTACAAAAAGAAACACAACTGACATCAAAACGAAAACAAATGACCATCGAAAAAACGTGAAAGCAAAAACGCTAAATAGAATGAATTTCAAAAAGTATACTTGTGCACAAAATAAATAAAATACGAATTCAATTGCCAACTCAACTGTACTTCCGAAGTTCGTTGCGAATGTGAAGTATTTTCCAGGCAAACAAGCCGAGATTGGACAGAAAAAAATAGTTCACTGCATTCTCGTCCAATCGCCTGATTTTAGTGTATAGGTTTCTCTCTGTCTATTCCGTGGGCAGTTAGAGTAACAAATTGAGCTGTCTTATTGCCCGGATTGGGGCAATGGAACTATTTTTAAAATTCCCTTTTTGGGGCTATCCTGCTCGAACGACGCGACAGTGACGGTTTGACAGCATATATTTTAAGGTAATTCAGTGGGTTTTAGTATTAAGTGTCTATTCTAAGAGATTTATATAATTATATAACGAGCAAAGTAACGATTTACTGTATCTACAGTTCTTTTTATTACAGGCATTATATTAAACTCATTGTATTCACGTGTGAGCAGTGGTGGCCCAGTGGTATCGGCCCCGACTTACGAGTTGTAGGTCGTGGGTTCGAATCCAGGCAGGCGCATTACTTTGTGTAATTTGTTTCATCACCACTGCTCTCAAAACGGTGAAGGAAAACATCGTGAGGAAACCGGCATGTCCTAGAACCAAAAATTTGAAGACATGTGACATCCACCAATCCGCCCTGGGCCCGCGTGGTGGATTATGGCCCACCCCCTCCCACAGAGAGGAGGCCTGTGTCCCAGCAGTGGGAACATTAATAGGCTGATGATGATGATGATGATTGTATTCACTGCGTTATTAACTTTTTGTGAGATTTTAGGCATATTCTGCAATTTGCAAAGACCAATAATACAAAATTAAACATTTTGAATGAGTCCTCCTATACCAAGAATGTTTAAAAAGCTAAATAGTATAAAACCAACACACATCATACTCGTAAAACGAATCATAATTAAAAAAAACACAAAATGAAACTTTCACTTCACCACTTTCAAGCGGCATTCCCAAGATATTCATACCATAAAGCTAAAAGTGCTTCAGACGTACCGACTCGCTAAAAGGAAGAAATTTGTCCACTTTAGGTGTCGGAGAGATTTATGCAATGAGTTGCGGCGCTGCAGCCGCTGAGTTTTTTATAGTTTGCTCAGATGTGGATATTGTTAACCACTTCCCTGTCCAATGAATGACATGTGATCCATGACTATTGTTTAAGTATTGTGTCTGCTGCGCGGACAGTGAATGTGTTAAAGTAGCCATACACCATACTGCCTATCGTACGATTGATTTGACACAACTTCAAATCTGCAGCAGTGATGCCAACTCAGCAACTTTATAGCTGACTGGCCTGTTGGTCTAGTTGTTAGTGACCCTGACTGCTATGCCGGAGGTCGTGGGTTCGATTCCCATCCAGGACAAACGTTTGTGTGATGAGCACGATCAATTTTGTTCTGTGTCTGGGTGTAATTTATTTAAAGTATGTATGTATTTACAAATATATAAGTATGTTTATCAGTTGTCTAGTACCCATAACACAAGCTCTTCTTAGCTTGGGACTAGATGGCGTTGTGTGATAGTTAAGGAATATTATATTTATATTATATTAGCTAGATCTGGCTATTATTCGGTGACGACAGCTACAATTTTATAAAATTTGTGGCTAAACTTTTTACCTACTTTTTCTAGCACCTATTCATTTCATCATGGGACTTTCGAAATAAGTCAAGTGTCCCGAGTGAAAAGATAAGATAATGCAACAGTGGCTCATTCTACATATAAATAAGTGGCATTCTGAAGAAAGAGTTCAGTTTAGGGTTAAAATAAAAATTAAAAAAATATATTCTTCCGAAATTAAAAAAAAAAAACAAGATCATAATAATTAGTATACAATATTGAGATAAACGATATCCTTTTTCTAGCCGATTTGACTTTATTGAATAACAAAATATCCATCCAAACATCCTGACTTTTGCACTTTAAATATTAGTAAGGATTTTTTCTTTAAATATGAATAAATACGAATGTTCTCTACAAGTATATCAATAAAAAGGTACTCGTTTCAATTTATTTCCGAGTTTAAACCTGCACAGGAAGCTGGGTGCCATTAGAACATCCTCTCTTACTTATGACGCCGGATGTTCAAATAGCCCGCACCTCCCCCGAGGGAAATGAGAAATGGACGGTCGTATTAGTAAATAGTATTTTATTTATTTATTTATTTGTATGTCTTTTATTTATTTTTCAGAATCTTTATTTCCTTATGTTCAGTTATTCTTACTTCGTGTCTTAAATTAGTTTAATTTTCTCATTTCGTTGATGAATTAATGAAATTATAGAAAAGAGTAGAAAAGTAAACTTAAGGTAATGTTTGTTCCGTTTTTACGCAACTTCTGATATTTCACATAGGTAGTACTTACGATGTCAGATGTACAAAAATGGATACGAGAGCTGAGCCAATACACTTAGTCTGTCGACTTTTTTATGATAGGCTTGCAATTGACTAATACGCCTGATGCCAAGCAATGATGAGTACTCGACGGTCAAGCACGTTTGTCTAGAAATAATTAATTCACTCTTAACTTTTAGAACCCAATATTGTACCTACCAAAAAACACAGCATCCTAAGGTTCATAATCAAACAGCATCACCATCATCATCAGCCTATTAATGTTCCCACTGCTGAAAAACAGGCCTCATCTCTGTGAGAGGGAGTGGGTCATAATCCACCACGCGGGCCCAGTGCGGATTGGTGGATGTCACAAATGTCTTCGAATTTTTGGTTCTTGGACATGTCGGTTTCCTCACGATGTTTTCCTACACCGTTTTGAGAGCAGTGGTGATGAAATAAATAACACAAAGTAATGCGCCTGGCTGGATTCGAACCCACACAACTCGTAAGTCGGGGCCGATACCACTGGGCCTCCACTGCTCCAACATAGGCAGTTGATAAAACTACCCCTGTGTTGGTTATTATGATAAACACAAAAACCAAACTTCAACCCTAATCCTCATCACATAAAGCTGATTTAGTTTTTTTCCATAATCCCCACACAGTACATTCTAGACGTCTCTCGGACCGCAACCGAATTTACGGGCGCTTTGACTGAAAACCAGAGAATAACGGTCCTAGCTATACATAGATAGGAATAAAGACCACAGAGTATAAATATAAACAGAGGCTTTAGAACGTGAACGCAAATAAAACTTGATTGCAATGAATTTTGAATTGGAAATGAAATTATTCTGCACTTTTTCTTATTTTTTTGACAAATTCAGCTTATTTACCAATTCAAGACATGAAACTAATGTGTGAAATAGGATTTTATTTTTATCGTTGTAATTGTCTTTATTTTAATTCATGCGTCAGTGAAGGTTTAAGCAAAAACTTTTCTTCAATTAGGTAGTTATAAGCTGTTTTTTTTTTATTGCACGTTTCCAGACAAAATATTTGTTTCGTTTTCCTTTTTTTTTGATAGAATTATCCTGATTGACATTAAAAAAACATAATTTAATCTACCGTGACAAAAAAGATTTCGATTTCTCAAAGTGATCGGAAGCTATTTTGATGTGTGCGGCTTCCTATAATAGGCATACTATAGGAAGCATAAGTACACATACGCACGGTGAACAAATTAAAAGCGTGGGAGGTCGCTCAAACACAAGACCGCGACTTCTGAGAAATTATACTAATTCTGGATGTTGCTCTATAAACAACTTGTTCTTTGCATGTTCTTAATTATTCCGAAATAAGGAACAAGAATTTGAGTTTCGACGTTGTTTTACGAGGTAGTAAAAGTCATCAATACGTACAGTCACGAGACTAACTACTAACATGAAAACACTTAGCAAAATTCAAACGCAATTTACTCGTAAAATACTGGGTTTTTACTTTGAAATAAGGCATATTTCGTAACAGTATGGCTTCCAAAATAGAAGTCTAACGAAAAGGCAAAACTTTAATCATTATGGTAGCAGAAAACCGCTTTTGAATACTGCTTAGTGTATACAATACATACTATTGCTCGTGACTGTACTGTCTATGCGATTTCGCACATTGCTCGTAAGCATTCTGTACCACTATCTTCCATGACACGGCTTTAGATCTAGCATTCGGAACGCACAGCAACGGAGAATGTTGGTCGTACATAATCTTTCTGTTTAAGGGTGCTTGTACACGGCGCATGTAACCTGCGCAAGTAAAGATGCGGGTTACCCATGCAAGTAACATGCGCAAGTTACTTAATCAAGTTACCCACGTGGTACAGTCGAACTCCAAATTCCTGGGTCAATTTCTGAAAGCAATAGCTTGACGCTTCGCTGTGACTTACGACCTTTTATTATAAGTTGTTTTAATACTATACAAATCAAAGGAACTTACGGTATACTTCATAATTTCAACCTTTTCCTACACGTAATGCTGGCGCAGTGGTTAACGTGCTCGGATATTTCCATCACTGCTGGCGAAGGATCGATCCTCACTTTTTTCTAATTACTTTTATTTTATTTAATAATTTTAAATAGTTGCGATATTCTTTTTGTTATTTTTCATGCAATTTTTTGTAGAAATTTCATAAATAAAATTGTTTTTTTTTTAGTAATTACTAATACTAGTCATTAGTGTTGTGTGTCGACCGTTATCATCATAATTTTAAGTAAGTATAATAAAGTTTTGTAGGTAGATCAGGGAAATAAAACAAAAGTTACAAAAGTAAATTATTTCGATTTGTGAGGTAGACATAACTATGTTAGTTCGTTTCGAGTCTCATTATAGAACGTTGTTGATTCCTGGATATTTTGTGTGACGATTGTTTACATCTATGTTACCTACGCTGTTTTAATGTTATTGTTTTGTAGTGAAATATTAACAGTGGAAATAATATAATCACTGAGGTTGAATATTATAGCCGTGCATAAATATGGATGAAACAATACAAATATAAAATTAAACCGGACTAAGTGTGAGTATTAATATTTAATTTTTAAGTGTTTCACATGTTAATATCTTATTTATTAGTTAAGATTCCCTACAATAGGTTTGTTTAAAAGATAGTTAAACGTGTTATTTACTTATAGTTTTTACTTTTAGTAAAATAAATTATCAGTTGTATTTTGCATAAAGATAATAATAGTATTCCATGTTTTGTTCTAGTGAAATACTGTGAGTCCTGTGGAAGTGGATATGAGATTTAAGGAACGGTCGAGACCAAAGTCCAACACCGACGGTTGTCAGACATCATAATAAAATTATGGTGAATGAATATGAAGGAAATGGCTTCCCCCAATGAGTAACTAATTCAACACGAAATGAATAACCGTTCAGTTTCACCGTGCACTCAAGACAGAAAACTTCACCAATCAGCCAAAAACCCTTTTGTTTTATAGAAATAAAAGAAACGTTTAAAAGCACGACCATATTTTTAATACTTATGGCTTTTGTTGTATTCATTCTTAGTTAGCGAAAACATCATTTTATTCACAGTTCTTATTAATTTAGGGCTTAGATTTGAGGCTAAGTTTCAATCATTCTTTTCATAAAGAAAACGAAAATTAAACTGATGTCCTCAATAGGGTATATCTATGGAGAGCGGTTATTTTTTTATGGTTAAGAAAATAATAATAAAATTAATTTTTCAGATATAGAACATATTTCGATATTATTATTTTTTTTTGCTAAATCGCACCTAGTGGAACGCAAAAAGCTTGATTTCATAGAAAAAAAAATTTGGGAACCGCAGCCCCGGAACGCAAAGAGCAACTGGCCCTTTGCGTTCCAGGACCGTGGTGCCTTCACAATCATAGCTGTAGCAGTATTTTTTATGTAGTGATAATGTTATTTATTTGCGTGCTTCTATTTCAGTAAAAGAACATTCATCCTTAAATACCTTACTTTTTTTAAACAACCTGTTTCTGAATCGTGGCCCTGGAACGCAAAGGGCAACTAGCGTTTTGCGTTCCAGGACCGAAGTGCCATGAGACGTTTGTTTGAAATAGTAACAAGGCACCGCGGCCTTGGAACGCATAGAGAAATTGGCCTGCTGAATTGGACGTAGTTAAGCAGAAAGGACCTAACCCACAGTTTGGTCGAAATTGAGTTAAGTATGCCATCGTACTCCTGAGGGTCGAATCTATCATACAGTGAAGACCCTATTTTCGAAATATATATGGAAACTATTTTTTTCACTACCCCGACTCATCCCACATGTATGAAGAGCACGAAAAAAAAATTTGCTAAACAAACCCAACCTGCTTGAATTGTTTCTGAGTAATGCAATTTCTATGTACGTATCCTTAAAGTTAATTTATCAGATAAAACTCAAACAATTTGGGTCCTTTCTGAGAATTAAATTTTGCCTAACAATTTACTCTATGAAAATCACTGAAACGACTTAAACAATTTGGGTCGTTTCTGTGTTTTAGGTTTACTGCTAACAAACTTCTGTTTTTGTTTATTAGAAAGGACTCAAAACACTTAGGTTATTACAGAAAAACGGTTTTACATGCAACATCTATACAATTCTTAATAACCTAAAGTGACTCAACAAGTTTAAGTCGTTTATAAGAAAGAGATTTACTGATTGACTCATACACTTTTATTTTAACTGAAACGACTTTCGTATTTATAATTTGTAACATGTGCATAAGTTAAAAACGTACTAGTATTAAATTTTAAAATTATCTACAACTTAGCGCGAAAGGCACGGAAGTAATAAAAACAAAATAATTATAGCTTTTTTTTTATAGTGGTAACACTTTCTGGTAAACGTGTTTTCTAAAACTGGCAACTCTTCCATTCTCTTAGACACCGGCAGGCATAACGTGTGTTTTGTTTTGCATCGTGAAAAAACAAGTGAATATCGTAAAAAATAAGATGAGACGAGTTGATCGCATTTTGTTTAGTGCATTGGGACAAGGGAACAACGAAAAGACTGAGTTTTCAGATGGTAAGTAAGTTTTGTTATTCATTATTTCTAACCTCAAAATCTGTTTCGCATTCTATTGTTAATTTATGGATAACTACTAACGTTAATGGATAGACGTTAAAGATAAATATGTAATATCATTTATAATTTAATAATTATCGTAACTTGAGAGTATTTTCAATGATCTGTGTATATATTTTATTTCAATAAATAGGGAGCGATTCGGACGAGATTTCTGCGACGAACATGCCGGTGGCGGTGACTGAGAAGACTAACGTTCTTAAACCAGGTCAGTTAGCTTTACATAATAATATTTAAAAAAGGTAACTACCTACATTTTTAAGTTTTCTTACGTAAGAGGATCAACAAAATGTTAACTTTACTGGCTGTCAATTTCACATACCTAAGTTCTATTTCAAATTTGAACTCATTTTAAAAGATGACTGAAAACGTTTAACGCAACATTTATAGAAAACGGCAATAATTACGATTTAAAATAAGGATGTAAGTAACAAAAAATGTTAAAAACTTACAAAGATAAATAAATATTAGTCAGATGGTGCTTTAATAGTAATTTAAAAGTTGGAAGTGATTTGGATTCCTTAATTTCTATAGGTCTTCAGCTGTTTGTTGTTGTGGCAGTTTCATGTGTATGTAAAAGTAAAATTGTGCATTTTGCGACACATTTAGTGTCGTTTTGCTTTCGCTATAGAATTGAAAATGTAATTTAAGTCGTAACCTATAAAACACTGAGGAACATACGTAGGTATGAGCAAAAATCTTAACCTGAATAAGTCATAATTAGTCAAAATATCGGACATACATATATTTCTCTATCTCTCATCCTAGCGTTGTCTCGGTTGCATCCACTGCCATTCTGTTAACGGAAATTTATTCACCTAGTCCTAAAAACACAAGTCCACCTTGCCTTTTACCAGATTTAGGTTATTTTTAAGAGAAACATGTTGATACTAATCTTATTTCCAGCTGTAAACTGACATGATGATTATGCGACATACCAGGTAGACAGACGCGTATACGTATCTACTTATCTACTTACGTCAACATAACTCGGATCGTAACAATTTCCTATCTGCGTAAGCATTATAATTACTTATCAAGGTGTTGTGTGTTGTACGCTTGCACGATTTAATGCTTAATGCACCTTCTTGGTTAGCGGTGTTTGAGACCAACATTAACTTTTTAATACAATAATAATAAGGGATAGTTCAGGTTAAAGAACACAGGGATGTTATGCTAAATGCTTTTTTTACTTTTAATAGCTGTTATTGGAGTTTTTTTGTGCTGAATGATTTTGTGTGTGAATGACATTCACTAATTTGTATTGTGCCCTACCTTCCAGCTCGTTTATTTTAGACTACTAATGTTCGACATACTATTAAAAAATGTTATATTATAACGATTCATTATAGGTGGACATAAACTTGAGCCTTCTTCAGAATTAGAAACAGACGCATCTAATGACACCAACAATAAAGGTACTTAAAATATATTATCTTAAAAAATAAATAAAAATCGAGTTCAATGGTTACGTTCTTGGTCCTTTAATTTTTGTTTCAGATGCGGGACTTCAAGCAATAAGTAACGTTTTGTCCTCTGTGGCTCCTTCAGCTGTAATCCCAAATAATGAAATTCTGGGATCAGGTATTTCACTTTTAAATACTTAGTATATTTTAATGGGAATCTTACGTTTCTTGACCATCCTATTTTTTTTTATCAACCAGATACGGAGTCTCCAGCGCCTCCTGTGTATTCTCCACTAACACCAATTGTACTTGCGTCAAAAGCCATAGGAGATACAAGTAAGAAAAAAACTGACAATACTCTATTCGTCGTTGCAAAAATATGTATTAAAAAATGAAGGGGTTTAATATAATACCTTAACGTATTTTTTTTTCTTACCAGGTATTGTATCACCATCTGCTCCTGCATTTTCTCCACTGACTCCTCTAATAACACGGAAATATGCTCAAATTAATTCACCATTACCCCCAATGTCACCATGTACATTAGCCCTATTTGAAACGCTTAGCCGAGATTTTTCTACGATAGAACATGAGGTTAACGATATCTCAAAAATTCCTCAAGATGATAGTGTTAGCTGTAGTGACCCCAACCAAGTTGAAGACTTTGACAATGATACAGATTCTGATTATGTTCCTGACAGTGGAGAAGAAACAGATAATTCAAGTATATGTATACAGCAAAAAAAAAGAAAAGGCTTTCAAGTTCTTGAGAGCGATAGTTCGGCAGATGATACCAAACAAGAGGCATTGGTTCAGACTCACATTGCAATGGTGCACGATCATCAATCTAGACCTAACAGAAAACCGCAAACGCACCATAACAAAAGCGCGTTTGCTACTCATACTAATAATAGTGAAATAACAGTTGATGAAATAATTTCAATGTGTCATGGATCCGATACTGAAAATAATAATCCTGAAGCTGAATTAGTTCCCACCGAAGCAGAAACCTGTGTTCCAAACGAAGTGGAATCTATTCCTGCCATTACAGAACTCGTTAACTCACCACAAGCTATGGGTCGGCCAAAACGCGGACGTAAAAGGAAACATCCCGAATATATTCTCTCCGAGAAGAAAAATAGGAAATACTTAAATTTGCCCTATCATAGTAAAGACAAACTAATCAAATCAAAAGTATTTACCGATTATGCGTGTACTTGCAAGCAGCGCTGCTACATGCTGGTGTCAACAGAAAAACGCAAACAGGAATTCGAAAAGTTTGTAACTTTGGGGTCTTATGAAGCTCAACTATTGTATATATTGAATAATGTCACAGAGTCCGAAAAAGCTCGATCCTATGTATTAAAACAAACTAAATCGGGCAAAAACAAACCTAGACAATTTGCAAGGCACTATTACATTTGCGGAAAAATAGTATGTAAAGAAATGTTTTTAAAAAACTTTCAAATATCTTCAAAAAAAGTCGACATATGTTTGGCCAAACAACGAACCCAAAAAACTTATAAGGACAAGAGAGGTGAAGCACAAGGTGGTTGGAACAAGACCCCTCAAGAAGACATAGATTTTGTGAAGAATGTTATTAATTCTCTTCCAAAATATAAATCCCACTACAGGAGGGAAACAAATAATGGTATAGAATATTTAAAAGCAGGTATGACTGTCCAAAAAATACACGACATTTACGTTTCTGAATTCAAAAAAGTACATGGTGATGACAAAAAATACGTATCACTTGCGACATTGAAGCACATATTTTATACGAACTTTAATCTACGATGTAAATCGTTAAAGAAAGATACGTGTAAAACATGCGATTCACTGGCTCTCGAAATAAATAAATGTCATGTGGCAGAAGAAAAAGATTTATTAATCAAGAAACGAGACACACATCAAATGCGAGCGGAAGAACTTCGTAATAAAATGTCTGAAGACTTGGCGCGGGCAAAAATAGATCCAAAATTTGAATGTATTACCTACGATCTAGAAAAAACGCTACCTCTACCCCGTATACCGACTAACATAGTGTTTTATAAACGTCAGCTATGGGTTTATAATGCCGGGATCCACGTTGGCTCTAGCGATCAAGGTATATGTAATATCTGGGTTGAAGGAGAAGCCGGAAGAGGAGCCCAAGAAGTTGGGTCTTGTCTAATTAGTTTCATTAAAAACCATCTGAGGGATGATGTAGAAAACTTAGTTCTGTGGAGCGATTCCTGTGGAGGACAAAATAGAAACATCAAAATAGTGCTTATGTTGAAAACTGTACTGAATAGACATTCGAGCTTAAAAACAATCACGTTTAAATATTTAGAGTCTGGACATTCTTTCCTCCCTAATGACACAGACTTCAGTAAAATAGAATGTGAGTTAAAGAATCATGAAAGAGTTTATACTCCAGAAGAATATATTAAAATCATGAAAATTGCTAAAAAGAAAAACCCTCTTCACGTAACTAGAATGAAAAGTCAAGATTTCTTAAGCAGTAAGAAAATTGAGAAGAAAGTTATTAATCGCAAAATATGTATAAATAAAAATAAAATTAACTGGCTGATTACAAAACAAATTATTTTGAAAAAAGATGATCCCTACTTAATTACTATGGTATCAGACGGTGGAGAGATTCAAACCTTAGATGTTTCGAAAAAGATCAAAGGTGTTCTGACTAAATTTTCAGAAAAAGATTTCGAAGTCCTGTGGCCTCAAGGAAAGGCTATTGCGGAAGCAAAGCTAGCAGATCTCAAATCCATGTATAATTTGATACCCGAAGATTGCCACGCGTTTTATAATAACCTCACGGGAACGGACATAAACGAAGATGTAGATGGATATGGACCAACATTGGATTTTGATTTGGAGGAAGAATAAAGAAGTTCTCTATGCTCATGTCTGTACCATTTTTAAGTTTTTTTTTTTTTTCTATGTCAAAGAGTACATAATGAAGCTGATTGAATAAAGTATTTTTTAATTATTATTCAATTTTATTTTTAATTAATTATTTTGTGGCTTGAGTTATTTCTGAGGAATTAAAAAAAAAACCGACTTCTTTAAAAATTGCTTTTCTTTGTAAGGACTCAACCCACACATTGCTTAATATCTTAAAAACTACTGAAAAATATTGTGTTTAGATTACGTTAACAATTACAATATTAGACTACTAAAATAAAAAAAAGACACGTTGAAAAAAAAGAGTGTTCCTCTTAGAGCAATTACAGCTGAAACTTCAAACGCCCATTACTCAAAAGTGACTTGATGTGGATTAGGTCCTTTCTGCTTAACTACGTCCAATTATTACTATTTCAAATGGCTTTATTATATAGTCATTTATCTATAATATTTATTTTGTTATCATATAGACAAAATTACACATTAATTTTTTTATGGGATAACATACTAAAATGGCCGCACTTTATAAAATAAACCCTATAATTTCTTAAATATAATTAAACGTAATTTAGTCTTATAATCAGCTAATTAAATTGGATAATATTGTTTTATCTTCACTTCTAATTTTTTAATTGACTTATTTTATTACTGATAGCTGTTGGGCTAAGTGGAGCTATATCAATGAGATCTGAGTCTTATAATGTGTTTAGCTATTGTTTAGTTTTTTTTTGAAATCATGATCTTATTAATCAATGTCTTGTTATTAATTCATGTTAATTTACAATTTGTCATGCTTATTATTTATTTAAAAAAAGTTAAATATTAGTTTAATGTTTTTTTTTTGGTCTTGGTGGAAATAAAAAAAGTCATGCTGAATTAAAATGTTTATTTTGTTTTATTTATTTATGTAATTAACAAACTTATAAATTATATTTTTGATATCACATTCATACGAATCTGACAATCCCTCAGTCAACAGTCAACTCATTTGATGAACTTCAACATGACATTGCAAAAAAATTCGTTCTTTCCTCAATATTGATATTCGCCGGCATTATGAGAATACTTAAATATATCGCTATCTATATAATCACACGTCACTAACCAACAACCACAATCTAACGACAACTTGATTTCGATCAAGTTAAATATTCCTAAAACTTGGTCTACCTCACAGAAATTGTGAACAAGCGATTATAATCATATTTCTGTCCCATTACAATATTTAACAATTGAGTAAAACTTACAAAAAGAATATCACTGCGAGGGGATCGAACTCGTGCCTTGCTGTTCACCGCACATTATGTAGTGGAACGCTTAACCAATAGGCCAACTGAACAAGTATTATATATGTTGAAATTATGAATCCTATACAATCGGAAGTTAATGATGAATGTGTTTCTTAAAAATAGAAGGTCGTAAGTCAAACAAAACGTCAAGCTATTTCCTTAAAAGTGTGTTTGACCACTTTTGAACCGCTACTGTACATGTAACTCGCGCAAGTAAAGGTGCGGGTTTCCGGTTTACCCGCGCGAGTAACATGCGCAAGCTACTTAATAAAGCTACCCGCGTGATGCATGTACCCGGCGCATATAGCTTGAGCATGTTGAGGCACTTGCGCGGGTTACTTGCGCCGTGTACAAGGACCCTAAACCCGAATGTTGCCCGCGCTATAATTTAACATAGCGATCTCGCATTAGGTGAAGATTAGAACTTTACAACCATTTTTTTTTTCTTCCAAAGAGTTTTGCAACAATTGATTCCTGAGATTAAATAGGTCTTGTCCAAGATTTATTTAATTTACATAAAGCTCACTTGAAGTATCTATTCAGTACCCTCAGCACGAATTTTTAGTATTTGAGACGTAAAGTAAACTGGAACTTTGAAAATTTCAAATTGACAATTTTCAAGGGAAAAATTAGTTCCTTTTTCGCACACCAGAGGCGCTGTTCCATTTTTTCATACTAAAAAGCTGTAAATTCTGGAACGACGATGTAAAGTAAAACAGTGAAAATTCGGCTTACTGATCATTTATGAGAAAATGAAAACGCGCCTGTCAAATGAAATGGTGACTGTCTTATCTGACCCTGGAATGTATTGGCCATTGTAGGATCACAGTGAACTTTAGTCAGTAATAGTCTGACAGTTCTTTCTCCTTTTTTTAACCACGTTAACCTATAGGTTAGTATAATTATTATACATTGTTGATCGGCTTAAGTAACAAAATATCCATTCTCTCAAATCATTTTTCAATACTTTTTTACAGAATCTGCTGAAAAACAATTTTTTAAAGATTCTTTTCTAATAGTCTTTAAAAAGAATAAGTTTTATCTTAGAAAAAGTTTCAAGAGAAAAACTGAGGGCTTATCACCTGACAAATCTTTTAATGGGCACGTCATAGTCCCACGCAGAATTTTCTTTGTAATATTTTTTTTAGTTTTATAGATTTTTTGACGCTTTTCAATAATAACCTTTTACAAAGATATTTTTAAAGGAACGAAAAATTCAGTTGCGATTCGAGCTGTGTTCGATCCTGCGTCTAGTAAGAAGTACTGGTAGGTAGTTTGATACACTACCAATAGATGGCGCAACGTGTAAACAGCGTTCGAAAAACAAGTCGTTGCGATGGCCTAGTGGTTAAGGCGTCTGGAGTACCTATCCGGTAGACGCAGGATCGAACCCTGCTCGCAACTGAATTTTTCGTTCCTTTAAAAATATCTTTGCGAAGACGCGACGCAGACGCAGGCGTTATTGCGTATAAAAAAATATAACTTTAATAACCTTTTACTTTGACCTTTTTTCTATTTCAATAGTTGTGAGTGCGAACGGCAAGTAATGGGTGATTTGCCGTCATCGACTATGAGCAGGTCGGTGGCGTTTTTAAGCGTAGCCGTAGACGGCGCGTAGACGTCTGATACGCCGTCTGTCTCGTAGCTATGCGCTACGACAACTTCACGTAGCTGCATGGCTACGAGGATCGCTACATCGAGGATGGCTACATTCATTAGACGTTATAGCTGTTTTTTTGGTTATTATCAAATTCACATATTAATTTAATTAAGTTTTACCAAAGTATTTCTCAATGTTCCACTTAATGGTAAGCGTCCACAGGTCCGCATCGGACGTATTGTACGTAACGGATTTTAGTTTGCCTTGTATCAAAATTCATACAACTGCGTCCACTGATCCGCATCGTACGGACGGCTCATTGGTAATGCCTACATGCGATTTGTACCGATGACGTCATATGGAATGCCGATCAGTGGACGCGATGATAGTGGCATCGGCAATCCGATTGCTGATACTCGCGTCGGCAGTTCGGCGGTCGCTGCCGATACAGAAATCCGATTGATGCGATGCGTCCGACACGTACGATGCCGAACTGTGGACGCTTACCTAAAACATGACTTAGATACTATTACCACTGTAATCTAGAGATTATAAAGAACAAACTATTACGTATTTGATCAATGTACACTACAAAATAACAGGGGCCCATGCCTTTACATTTTATCACCTCGTATATTTAGTATTTACATTTCAAACCAAATGAAAAGTAATAAATGAACATTATTTCAACATATTATGTGTTGCCCACATCACACACACACGCAATATAACCAAGATTCAATCAAATAAATGTCTAATAAAAGCTTGAAATATCGACTGTCTGTAAAAAAACGAAATGAAATCACTGTTTGTACATTGCCGTATCGCGATGAATGTCAATGTCGAACCTATTGGGGTAAAACGTAAAAATAAACAAAAGCTATCGAACGATTTTTCGTCTCAAAGGATTTTTGTAAAGGCAATAAAAGCCTAACTACGTATCAAACCGCGTGTTCGCCGAAACGAATATTGCGCGAACACGCGACTGCGTTTCTAATAACGTACATAATATTAGTTTGTTGAATCAAAATCATCATCATCATCATCAGCCTGTAATGTTAACACTGCTGGGACACAGGCCTTCCTCTCTGTGAGAGGGAGTGGACCATAATCCACCACACGGGCCCGGTGCAGATTGTTGGATGTAATATGTCTTCGAATTTTTGGTTGGACATGCCGGTTTCCTCACGATGTTTTCCTTCACCGTTTTGAGAGCAGTGCTGATGAAATAAATTACACAAAGTAATACGCCTGGAGGGGTTCGAACCCACGACCTACAATTCATAAATCGGGACCGATACCACTAGGCCACCACTGCTCCTCAGTGCTCCATGGCCTTAGTGCTTTTGAGTTAACATTCCTTAAAAAAAAATTAAAGTAATACTTTTATTACTTACATACTATTTCGTCTGTGTGTTGCATGTCGCGTGACGGTCGGCCGCAAAATTGGGATAAAGTGTATGGCGCTCGTCACCGCCGCCTAGGCCAATATGGCGTAAGGTAGAGTCGCCAAATGTAGTCCCTTTTTTGTAAAAAAATAACCATAAAATAATAAAAAAATGCTACATTAATAAATTAAACGTCAAATATTGGTTTCAATATTCTTTTATTCTTAAAAATAATCGGTGAAAAAGTTTCATTTTTACGGTGGTTTCATAAAACCACACTCACTCTTTTTTTTTTTAAGAATCATTAAGGAAATGCCTATCGAAAAATTTATATAAAATTTCAAGATTTGTCATCATCCATCACGGAAAATCAATTAAATGTGCCTACCGATTACTGATCGAACCTACAGATTTTGACACTTCCTCAATTTCCCGTTCCTTTGAGGAATCATTATAATTAATAGCACTGACATTTAAAAAGGAGTATAATCTGTAATTTTCTTCAATTAATTGAAATCGCAAAAAAATTGTTCTTTTTTTTTGTTTTTCAAAGGTGGTTTTGTAACAGGCCATCTAAATATATAAAACTCAAAGGTGACTGACTGACATAGTGATCTATCAACGCACAGCCCAAACCACTGGACGGATCGGGCTGAAATTTGGCATGCAGGTAGATGTTATAACGTACGACGAAGGGGATAAAATAGGGGATGAAAGTTTGTGTTTAATTTTGTCAATTTGATAGGAAATACATTGTTACCTTTCGACATCCTCGCGAAGTCGCGGACACAGCTAGTCAAATAAAAATAAGTTTGAATAGTGAGAGTACAGACTATCATCATCTGCCTAGCCTTTTCCCAACTACACATATATTGGGTTCGGCTTCCAGTCAAACCAGATTCAGCTAGATATCAATATTTTACATGGGTAATACGATACCCCATGGTAAGACTGGTTGTCAGACTTTAGAGCTTCTGACTAACAGTAACGACTGTCAAAGATCTACAAATGACAGCCGGGACCAACGGCTTTACGTGCTTTCCGTGGCACGGAGGAAACTCGCTATGACAGATGGTCGCCCATCCACAGACCAACCTTGGCAAGCGGCTTAACCCAGAAGATCGGCCTGTGTGGCTGTAATTATTTAGCCACGAGCTCCTCATGAGAATATTATGAAATTATTAATCATGTTCAACAAAAACAAAGGCCTCTCCGTTATACCGACACATCGAATGACTATCCGCAACTCACATCCATCGGTGACCCGGGGTCTGTCATATCCTGACTCCGAAACGTAAATGGCTATTGAAGGACACCGTGGATTTAAAAACCCTAAGCTATTCGCTGAACTGATGGCCGATGGGGCCGTAAGGTTCTCGAATGGAGACTACGCACCGGCAAGCGCAACGTAGGACGTCCAAAGAATCCAAGGAGATCCATGAAGGCCACAGGATCACGCTGGATGCAGGCCGCTTACAACCGGTCCTACTGGAAGTCTTAAGGGGAGCGCTATGTTCAGCAGTGGACGTCTTACGGTTGATAAGATGATTATGATGAAGCTTTTCGCTTGTAAAAAAACACAAAACCACCTTAAACGTATTGCGGTTAGCAAAGTAACAAACACCCAACCACGTGAAACATCCTGTCCAAAAAACGACGATTAGAACACACGCGATCCTTATAAAAAATATGTAAACATCCAAAAATAACCCTAACTGGTCAACAAATTGTGCGAAATGTAATTAAAATTCCTTTAGCGAGAGATTTTCGTCGTGCCAGCCATTTTCATTAAAAGTTTGGCGAAACGAACGTTTAATTCGTCACGGACGGTGCCTCCGGCTCACATACCGACATACGGAACCTTTAACTCGGGAGTTAAGCCCTTGGAATTAGTTCATTTGTTTCTCGCTTCTGTAATATGAGTGTGAGATGCGTTTTAGATGTATGTATTTGATAAATGAGAGACGTAGTCACTCAGAGATTTATATCGGCCTCGCCTCACTGGGTTCAAACTTGACACAATATTTTGTGTAATTCATTTCATCACCACTACTCAAAAAACGATGAAGGAAAACATCCTTAAGAAAGATATTTTTTAACGACATTGCATTTTGCCAATCGGGACGGGGGGAACTGTCAGACTTGTACTGACAGTTAATATTTTCCACGGTGTTATTCAGACGGCCCTTTACGTTTCATGGTCACGATTACATGACGGGAATAAAACGATTTTCTTTTATTGTGGGATTCAACGGGAATACATTTTAATTATTTGTAGTTTCCAACGGGAAAAATATTCAAGTGAGATTCAGAAGTGGAATACAACGGGAATAATTCTAAAATTTACTAATTATTACATGGAATCGTATTACCGAGTTTAACAGTTTCCTCTGAATTGTTCCGGAAGAAGGTACTAGTTATAGTTTTAATCCTGCCTCATCACTCGTGTATTACCAATTTTCGTTGAAAGTTCAACATCTAAGGCCATCAATTTTGTGCCAGCCTTTGTTATATGAACTATCACAACATTGACAAGGGTCGTCCTCTAATTATCAAAATTAAACAATGTTTCATATGGGTTTCTGTCTATTTGCTGAATTAGTAGGCTGGCAATTGTGAAATAATGAAGTTTAGAATAAATGTTTGGTTTTTCTTAATAAACAATTTTACTCAAAAAATTAATAAGTCTGGAAGATAGATTATAAAAAAAATATTTGACCGTACTCCACAACTATCACACAACGCCATCTAGTCCCAAGCTAAGCAGAGCTTGTGTTACCCATAACACAAGCTCTGCTTAGCTTAGCTTAGCCAGACAACTGATAAACATACATATATATTTCTAAATACATACATGTTTTAGATTTTCACCCAGACACAGAACAAAATGATCGTGCTCATCAGACAAACATTTGTCCTGGGTGGGAATCGAACCCACGACCTCCGGCATAGCAGTCAGGGTCACTAACCACTAGACCAATAGGCCAGCCAAATAGGTTATAAGGTAACAATTTGGGGAAGAAGCCGCGACCAACAGCTATTAAACTTAATATTTACATTAATATTGTTGTACGACGCAACTAACTCACAAAAAAAAACAAACAAGGGAAAGAAAAACAAGAATTTAATACCTATATGAAAAAAAATATATACAAAAACAAAATATATTTTTTGTACTTACACAGGCTTACTGCCACAAAATAGTTTCTGAATAAATCCTCTTTGCTGGGGGAGGCACATTTTTGTTGAAAGGGAGAACCGTTACCCCTCAGACCCTCAATCAATCAAAACCAAACCCACTTATACCCTCTTTTCCTCAACAGCATAATTAGTCTATAATAATCTCAGAGCTGGGATACAGGCGTCCTCTGTGTGGGTACAGACAGACAGACACATGACATGACGAATCTATAAGGGTTCCTTTTTTTGCCATTTGGCTACGGAACCCTAAAAAAGATCTGGTTTACACAATATAGCGCCTAATTTAAGTGGGCTTAAACACGACAGTATTTCTATATTTTCGTGTTTAAGCCCACTCCTTTTGTAAAGAGCAACAAAGGAATAAACATACATACTTAAGCTAATAAACAGAATACATTATCCTTCTAAAAATACACTCAAATAAATATAGCCCCGAACGAAACACCCCGAGCAGCAGCCCCACGAGATCCAAACACCTACAATGACGCATGAAAAAGGGGTGAAACTGTTCTGACCCGAAAACTTCTCAACAAAAGAAAAACAAAGTTTAGCAAAACAACTTGTGTTAACAATATTATTAGTTGAGAAGACCACGGTTCGTTGAACACCGCTTATAATTCCGAATATCCAATCAAAAGATCGAAATAAATGCCGTCAAAACTTCGGTACGAAGTTGGAATAAGTTTGGGCGATACACTTAAATAAAAAACGTAATTGTTCACTACCTGAGTAGGTGGATAAAGGTGTTGATAGACTTGTGCATTCACTTGTAACAAAACATCGAGCATTCGCCGTTTTTAATTTTGACGGGGTCGCGGGACTTATTTCATTACCCTGACCCCGGAACATAAATTTCATTTTTATTTTTTAATTCGTAAAACGGAATATTCTGTTTTAATTTTGTAAAGAACAGTTTTATCGCAATTCTATTAGCAACATTGCGTATTTTGTAAAAATCCTAAATCATAAATCTTTGGTAATTTCACTACGAGTGTCGTAAAAAACGTACTACTTATCAGGCATACTTATAGCTACATATAGCATATATAGCAGGCTACATATAGGCGTTAATTTCAAACACGCAATAAGATAAATCTAACTAAAATTTATTATCTGAAGTAATTAAACTGATTCTTGATAAATAAATCCATACGCACAGATAACAATGAGTAGCTGACTAATAAGTTTTTGCTGTAATAACAAACCAATTTTGATTGAAATCTTGTAAATATAAATAAACACTGAGAAGGAGCGGTTACAGAAGCCATTATTTTGATGAAATTTATGTAAACGATGCCCAAAAACAAGGTACCTTAATATTTTGTGGGTTTTAGTGGTCCCATTTTAGTAAGTAAAAAAACCGGCCAAGTGCATGTCCCACAATAAGGTGTGCGCGAGAAAAAAAAATCCTCACTTTACGTGTACTTACACGTAAAGTGAGGATTTTTTTTTTCTCGCACAGGAGGTACCCTAAAAAAAATATTTTACGAGATTTTATTTTACCACTTTTTCGGCACAACAAATCCGTATATTACTGTGCGTCTCTGAGCTAAACTGCGGACAGACGGACGGACGGACGGACGGACGGACGGACGGACGGACGGACGGACATGGCGAAACTATAAGGGTTCCTTGTTGACTACGGAACCCTAAAAAGTATTAAATGTTATCAAAACTATCTAGCTTTAATTCCGCGACAAAAATCCAGGCCTGTTGCACCCAATGCAATCATGCATATGCATATGCAGCAAAGGATTTGTGTATGTCAGTTTCTATGTTTGTAAACGCACCCATAATACAGGAAGAAATATCGTGGAGCAACGAATATTGAAAAAAATTACGTAATCTACTTTTTAACCGACTTCAAAAAAAGGAGGAGGTTATCAATACGACTGTATTTTTTTTTTCGTTTGTCGTAGTTGGTCTGTGGATGGGTAACCATCTGTCATAGCGAGATTCTCCTTACCTCGGAAAGTACGTAAGGACATTCGTCCCGGCTGTCATTTGTAGATCTTTGACAGTCGTTACTATTACTCAGAAGCTCCAAAAGTCCGAAAACCATACTTACTATGGAGTATTACCCAGTAGGCAGTCGCTCCATGTAAAATACTGATATTGAGCTGAATCTGGTCCAACTGGAAGCCGACCACAATAAAGTTCAAAAGGCTAGACAGATGATGATGATTTTATTTTATAGTAACTACGGCAAACATAGAAAAGACTAGAAAAAGTTATTTTATTTAAAATAGGCGATTATAATTACAAGATCAAAGGAATCTCATAATTATTTTAAGAAAGCAAAGCTCATTAGTCAATGAATGAGTCCTCAGAAGATCAATTAAAATTATTTTCTCAATTTCATTCATTACCAAAAATAATTCAAGTACGTAATTATATTTTATCGTGATTAAAATAAATTATTGAGTACATTTTTGTTACTTACTTACATCATTAATGACCTACCGGTAATTCATCTTATTACGCACCAATTGCCGCACCAATTAATTTTATAAGTTACTAGCTATTGCCAGTGGCTTCACCCGCTACAACTCGAAAATTATCCCACGGGATAAAAACTATCTATCGTATGTGTTAATCCACGGAGTGGGAAGCGGCCGCCTTCTTCTGCGAAGCAGTCATGCTCGCGAAGGAGAAGAATGTTAGCAGTATATCACATTGACATTTACTCCGTTGGGTATTTTTTTTATATAAACATGATTATTGACAAAGGTAAAACTCTTGAAAACTCTGTAGTATTGTAGTATTTCATGCTTTCAGAACTATTTAAAAAATATACCTAAAAGTGACATATATTATAGATCTTCATCAATTTTCGTTGACGTACTATCGACAAAGTGGAACTATGACACACCATAAGCTTGTTCTCCTACAGACATTCAAATACAATTAGGTCCACATACATAGGTCGCCCTGCCTGGGGTGGGAAGACTCATTTGATGATTATACCACGATAAAAAAAAAAAAAAAACATATTACATAGGTAACGACTTTGATCGTTGTCAGTTTGACGGATTCAAACGATTTATTGTCAAAATGGGTCATGATTCCACTTTGTCGATTGTACCTAGCAAAATGTACCTAGGCCTATGTTCAGAAGTGGACGTCTTCCGGCTGATGATAATGACTTAGCAAAAAAAAAGAAGTTTGTTTTTTTTTTTTTTAAATCCGTTGAACAGGATTTTTTTTCAGATATCTTGTCTGTTCTTAATCATTACGCAAATATCAAACCAATTAATGTCGTTCCTGTAACCTTGACTTGCTTTCATTATCTTTTACTCGTTATCAGATAAAATAATGGAAATATTTTGAAAGATTTGTTGTTACTCAATAATTTTAATTGCAGCAATTCAACTGATTAGATTGAGAACTATTATGCATGCAAACAAAATTAGGTTGAGGAATTCGGTCAAAGGCATGTTTTTTTTATTTTAGTTTTGGGTTCCGTACGAATTTAATAAATAAGCTTCACAGAAATGTCACCCTCTTTGGTATTGACGTCATTATTGATGACTGGCCTGTTGGTCTAGTAGTTAGTAACCCTGACTGCTATGCCGGAGGTCGTGGGTTCGATTCCCACCCGGGACAATAATGTTTATGTGATGAGCACGATCATTTTGTTCTGTGTCTGGGTGTAATTTGTTTATAATATGTATGTATTTAGAAATATATAAGTATGTTAGTTGTCTAGTACCCAACCCATAACACAAGCTTTGCTTAGCTTGGGATTAGATGGCGTTGTGTGATAGATTAGATGGCGTTGTGTGATAGTTGAGAGATAATTATTATTATTATCTATTAACAAAGGGGTGAGTCATCTCTGAAACTTACCGTAATGTCTGAGTTCGAATTCACTACTAAGACCTTAGCACAAGATTTCCGTGTAGTACTATCACCGAAGGAAGTATTTTTGTCCATCAAAGTAACGTTAAAGTTCCCGGTTACGTCACAAAAACGTAGAACTCGTGTGTGAACCTTGTTTTGTTCAGGTCATACGAGAACCATGCGGGATTGCGGGTCTGAGATGGTCTTTTGAGGAAAGAACCAAACACTTTCTTCTGAAGTGTCTTTTTTACATAACTTAATAGTTCTGGCTGAACGAAAATAAAAGTGTAAAAGCAAAAACTGACAATATTGCATTTTTATAAATGCTTCAAGTAAATTCGAAGAAAAACAGTAGATTCTTTTTGCACGGGTTTAGAGTGGACCTGTTTGTGTCTGCTGCGCGGACAGTGAAAGTGTTAAAATTCAGACTTCTAGTTGCTGCTGAGAAATTCCAATTCGTAAAACTTAATAACACTGCCACACCCCACCTCAAGGTACTGTTAAGATGTGCCACATACATAAATATGGTAACAACGGGATTATGTAGAAGCAATTTACATCAGGAGCCGTCTCAGCACCTAACAATTTAGATTCAAAACTAGGACACGAAAATGTATGTCAAAATAACATTGAGGGTACCAAACACTTATCTTTTGAACCCTAAAACACAACAACACGAATAAACTTCACCCACTTATGATTCATGTTATTCCCTTGCCTAAACAAATACTTTATACTAATAAATAGTACACAGAAGGTTGATTTCATTTGAGGAGCGAAAACGCACGCACACATACACATTACAGTGTGTTCCAACGCATAATGTATACTTTAAAGAATCGATTTCGGGAACGTTTTGACTTTAAAGGGTTTTTCAGTTAGAGTACTGAAAAATTGTAATTTTCGTACTATTTTGTTATTTTTTTATCCATTATTTTTGACAAAGATAAAACGCATCGAAATTCGAGAGTCGAGACTTGACGCCATAACGCCTGATCATACTGTGATGTGATTTTTAGATGCATTGTGCATATAAGATATTTGAGTATAATAATATAATAATAATAATACAAAAGCAATAATCGTGGCTCGTACGGAACAATACCGTACGTTTTACACCTAATTACAGTTTTTTTTCGATTATAAATGATAATTGGTTTATTATTGTGTCGAAACCATTCGATGCAATCCTTTTATCGTATGAAATACTAATACTCCACCAGCGACTTCGTCCGTGAAAACTTCTATGAAATTTTATTCAACTTAGGGGTCGTATTTCGTAAAACATTGTCTTGGTGAGCATTAACGTCATAAAAACAACGCATATGCAAAATTTCAAACTTCTAGTACTTCTAGTAACAGTTTCTTATAAACATCAACCCCAAAAGCAACTTAGGGGTCCAATTTCACAAAATCCCGTTATAGTGTGCATCTACGTCCTAAAAATACTGCAAGTGCTAGGAGATTCAAATTTTACATGGGAAGTATAATTTGAAACTCCTAGCACTTGTAGTAATGAAGTTTCACAAAAACCATCTATCCCAAAAGCAAAGCCTTGGGGATCGAATTTCATCTACGTCGTAAAAGTAATTCCCAGGCAAAAAGTAAAACTCTTAGCACTTGTAGGTAGTAACGAAGTATCGACCCTTTAGGGGGCAAATTTCGCAAAATCCGTTCTTTGTGCTCACTTACGGCATATAAAGAAATTCAGGCATTAAGGCTTTGGCCGTCAGCTGTGCGTTGATCGATTAGTCAGCCATTCAGTTCTGAATTTTATAATTATGTATAGGTAGTACTTACATAAGTATTAGTATCGTTATAGCCGTCTATGTATGCGTGCTGTACTCTCTAGATATATAGAAACCGGCCTTCTGTCCCTATTCTATATCGTTCTTGAAATCTATCTTTGTTTATTTATTTAGATAATTATCTATTTTTATCAGTCGAGTATCGAGTGAAGGTGAACTATTATCAGTTAAATTACGTTGACCTTAATAATCTTTAGTAACTTCAGGTATAAAAGTACAATCGTGAGTTTGAAGGGACAGTGGCTCTAATTAGTTCATCATGCTGTCGTTTCTGTACTTCTTGGCATTTGCCAGTTATGTCGGTGAGTTTTTTTTAAATTTTACACATATTTCGAATTTAGAATGTTTATGTTTAATCGCAGAAAAGGAGGTTGCGTTTTCTTGTTATCTCTTTTTTGTTAAAACTATATGGCATTTTGGGTTATTGTAATTAGGATGCCTCCTAAATCCTTCAACCAAAGGGTGGAAAACTGATATTTAATTAATTTAATTTCAAGTATATAAAGGGCGTCAAAAAACTCATCCAGATCGTTGTCGATGGGGAAAGTGCCCAGAACGCTGGCAGCATTGCCACGTTGGATGGCAATGCTGATCCTTTGGCCAAGAAATATGCCAGCCCTCTGGTCACGCGAGGCGTCGACTAGTTAGGTAGTTAGTTATTTCTGTAAATATTTTACTTTTAATTTTAGTTTTTATATGTAGTATGTATTTGTGCATTTCAAGTAATTTAATTACTGCTTGAAAAGAGTAGATGAAAGGATATGGGGGAGGCCCAACCGTGGGAAATCGATGGCCAAATAAATAATCTCTATAAATCTAGGTCGTTCAATCATTCAAAGCACTATTCAAAATACATAAATAATGTAATAAATAAAAATAATTTAATAGAAACGCAGTGACCAGAGGGCTGGTCTATTTCTTGGTCAAAGGACCAGCATTGCCAGCCATCGTGGCAATACTGGCAGCGTTCTGGACACTTTAGCCTTTGACAGCGATGTGCATGATTTTTTTGATACCGTGTGCCTAAGAAACGCTGGCGTGACGATCTAGACACGTTTATATAGGGTGACTGGTAATTAGCGTACGATACTTAAACACGTGTTTGTGCTCATGATAACCAACAACTTTTACTATGCCTATGGGAACAAACCTGAAAACTCAAAATAAAAATTTGCTGTTCAGTACATTTATTTTTGCTTAATGTACTGAACAGCTGATATTTTTTTCACGATTTCGGCTTTGCTCTCATAGTAAAAATTGTTTGTTATAATGAACACAATCACGTGTTTAAGTATCGTACACAAATTACCAGTCACCCCATATAATAAGAAATTGGCCGGAAAAAGCCGTACAAAGGGAGGAGTGGAAAGTTATAGAACAGACCTTTGTCCAGCAGTGAGACATTATAGTTTAAAGTATGAAATTAAAAAAAAAATCTTTTCACAGTATCAACACCTGCGATAGAATCTCGAGGAGGTCTAAAGGTCGTTGGAGGAGACGAGATAGATATTAGTGAAGCCCCGTACCAGGTGTCTCTCGTGAGAGGCGGCAGGCATTCATGTGGCGGAGCCATCATAGCTAGAGACATAATTGTGACAGCTGCTCATTGTATTACTGGGTAAGTGTGTGTTTGTGAGACAGTGTTAGGATTTTTTTTTACGGGTGTGCGTCCACAGGTCTGCATCACACGTATCTTACGTAACGAATTTAGTTTGCCTTGTATGAAAACTCATACAACTGCGTCCACTGATCCGCATCGTACGGACGGCTCATCGGCAATGCCTTAATGCGATACGTACCGATGACGTCATACGGAATGCCGATTAGTGGAAGCGATGAAGGTGGCATCGGCAATCCGATTGCTGATACTCGCGTCGCCAATCCGATCGCTGCCGACACAGAAATCCGTTTGATGTGGTGTCACACGCCACTGTCAGAATTGCATAAATGTCTCAGGAGATACCGTGGATTTGAAACGCAAACAACAATTTAAGGAACAGGGTTTTTCTAATAGCTCGTCCACACAGAGCCAGCTGCCTCGCGAGGCATTCGCCGCGTGAGGAAACTGCTCGCGAGGCTGCTTACTCTCTGAGTCCTTCGATCCAAGGCGGAACGGGCGGGACTGTCAGACTTGTACTTGTCAGCGTAACGATTACCTGATGAGGCAGCCCCGCAATCGCGGCAGGCACTACCTCTCTAAGGGGATCCTGTCATTAAGAAGAACCGGGTGAATTTTAGTCAGCTTGAGCCTGACAGTCCTCTTTACTTAGGTTTTTTGTGGTTTCTGTAAGTTCGCACCTATTGTGCATTCGACACGGGGATAGCAGAACAATTAAATTCAGCACAAACTACCAAAAACGAGGACACTGTGTGGATTCTAAACAGAAAGTAAAGAAAAATTTTTTTTCGAGGGGAATAATTTTTGTAACGAACTTACAACAACCCATTTTTTTCCACCCAAAAAAAGAACTTTCAAAAATCTAAGAAGGGAAGAAAATAAAATTATTATGTTAAAATTTGAGTAGAATTGTGTTTTCTCAGTCATATTTCATAGGTGGTTCAGTATTTTCACTATTGCCTTATACAATTCTTGTTCTTGTTTTAAGAACTTTCATAAAATTGATAACTATTTAAAGAAAATCTTTCTAGATTTCTCTTTTGTAAATTTTTGAAGCTTCATTTTGTGTACTCCCAAAATTAATGAAAAGAGAAAACTTAATTCATTAGATATATTTGACACTCGGCATCTGTCGCCTAAATAATGACTTAAGAATGAAATTAAACGAGAAGGTTCAGATTTATTTCTGAGTAATATTGTTTGAAGCTCAGATCAAAGAAATAAGCAGATAGAGCGCTCAGAACACGCGAGTGGGTCCACCAAAGTTAATATAAAATCAAAATCGAACACAAAGTCGCGACAGTACCAAGCTACGCGTCGTACCAAGCTGTGCGTCGTTGTTGTTTTTTGCCAAAATATGCCGTCTCGTGTCTTTAACCATTGTAAAAGTTGTTCTCAAAAACAAAGAAAACATTATGGAATGTAATTCTATTTGATTTTGTATTAACTTTGGTGGAGATACTCGCGTGTTCTGAGCGTTCTATCTGCCTATTTCTTTGATCTGAGGTTTGAAGATTGAAACAAAATAATACTGTACCTTTAGTGAAAAGTGGTACAAGTCAAAAAACCTAGTTTTGAGAAAAATCGATTTAAAGTTTTGCATTTTTTAAATGGCCATAACTTTTTTATTAATTTGTCTATTTCTGAACTTTTAACTGTTTTCGGTTGGAAATTGTTAGTATCACGTCGTATATGCTTTGGTTGTATTAAAAAGTAATTAGAATCTGAGATAATTAAAAAAAATAGACTTGTATCATTAGTCACATTTTTATTTCTAAGTGTAAAATGATATATCTCAAATAATATCATTTAACACATTATAAAACTCATCAATATTGAATGATACAAGTATTTTTAAAACATCTTTTTGGTATCAATTGAGCTACAAATAGTAAAAACACTAGAACTAATTTTGTGTAGAAAACATTGAGGTTTTATCGTTACTATGTCTTTATTATGTGCAATGATAAAATCATCACTTGTATTACTTTGCACTTATTGAATACAACTAAAGTAGTGGTGTATAATGATGTAACTTTAATTATACCAGACAAAATGTTAAACTTTCTTGGTGTAAAGTGATATAAGTTGAATTCTATTTCTATAGTAGGGCATTAGTCACATATACTTGTTCAATCAGGGTCTAGTTTAATTTAAAAAGTGGGTGAATGAATGTGTAAATGAATGATAAATTTTATTTTTATATTTAACAGTATCTTAATGAAGTCAATAATAGTCTCAATGAAAACAATCTATTTATTATTACTTTCTTAACCAATACAAGACTCCTTGATGAAATGGACCCACCCACTGCCCAATTTAAGTATAGTCAAGGAGTAGAACACAATCTTTTAGTTTTAAGATCACAATAATCACAGTTCTTTATAGTAAACCGTGTTGAATAGCACTTGATTATATTTATACCAACCGTTGGTACTTTCAAATAATAGATTTCTTTCAAATTTTAATTAACCGCAAAACATACAGAAATTAAATTTATGTGGTCAAATGAACCCGCAGGACCAGAAGCGCACGGTCCCAGTTTACGAAAGACTTTACATAAACAAAAACAACGAGTCGGGTCTAGAATAATAACGCTAGTCTACAAAGGTCTTTACATTTCGAAAATTTTATTATTCTCTTGATAATTTAGCTTTTATAATTTATTATGACACAATAAGTACGAAAATATCATGTGTAATTTCGATTTCCTCTTATATTCGGCTTCTGTAACATCTCTACAAGCAGTCCTGCAATAAGTCATAGACATTGAGAACTTCAAGTTGCTCTGAAATCCTTTTCCATGTTAACGATGTACTGTTAGAAACTCTCCCGTGATGTTCATTGCTAAAACTGCCTAGAAAGAGTCCAAAGGGGAACGTAAACAGTGGTTTTCTAAGGACAAGACAACTCAGCTTGTGAAATTATAATTCTATTCTAATTAAATTTATATCCGATAAGTTTACCATAATTTTCACTCATTTTCCAAGAAAATATTTTTGCGTTCTGTACAAGTTCGTTTAATTCATTGTTATAAGAATTTACCATACGACGATACTACTGGTTTATTTAAATTTTGATTTCGTTCTTAATTTTTTCAGAAACACCATGAAATTTTCTAAACATTGTGAGTTGTCAAGCAAAAGTAATAATCAGTTACTTGATTTGTCAATTCTTGCTACTTCATTGGCACTACTTTTTTTTAATTATCCTGGTAAAATATTCAAATGAGTCCTCCCACCCAGGGCAGGGCTAGGGGGTCTGTCAGACTCGTACAAAAGAAATCACGTATTTTAACCAGTTATTCAGCACATTTAGTACACGAATCTCAGCACAAAACGTTAAAGCAGTAAGAATGCTTTACAAATGAAAAAAAAAACTAAACAAGTGTCTTTAATATTGTGTTCAATGAGGGCAGAATTGTTAATTTGGAACGTTACAAAAATCTTAAAAACTAAATCTTATTAATAAATCAATTCGTATTTAGCGTAGGTAAACATGTAAAAATTAGTTAAACCGTACAGAATCTTTTTTCACGACTGTAGACTAATGAATCAATAAAATAAAGTTACATTAAAATCTACTGTAACTATAGACATTACTCGTTGATTATTTTTAGTTCAGATCACATTTAAAATTCATAAATGAGGCAAACAAAAAAAAATACATTAAATTGATAGAAAATAATTAGGTTATGCAGATTTTTTCATTGCGCAAATCGAAATTGGAGTGATGTATTGCTTATTCTTATATTTAGAATTATTCAAAGACCTACTTGTTATTCTTGCGAATCAGACTTTGGTCAAGTTAAAAATAGCACAGACTTGAAATACCAAAAAACACAAGAGCTTCTACACAATCACATAATAAAATTCGTCTAAAAGTAACGTACAATTTGAAACATAATTTAGTGTTACTTATAGGTATTCTTTTAAAACTCCATCAAAATGCTTGACCAACTCTCTGCAGCGTAAATTCGGCAAATACGGCAAATCGTCTTGCCTTTATACAGATGTGTATTTATAGAAAATGTACCACATAAACATTCATTATTTTATAATATATAGACATTTGCACTTTGATTTTTACATTTTTTTCGAGTCGCAGGATGATTCGCCATTGCCACCGCACTGTACTTTTGTACCTTTGAGACTTACGGTTAGGTATTATATGCTTACGGTTCAAAAGTTATGACCACTTTTCGTCTCCATATTGGCAACAAATGCTTAGATAAAATTAAATTAAGTGTCTAACTTTAAAACTAATTAGAATATCCGAATGATAACTTAATTTAGTACGTTTTTTACGGGCCGTTTGGTGTATGAGCGCTATTACCACTGCCTATCTCACTTGCTCATTGCGGCGACTGCCGTCACAGAAAGAGATAGAAGTGGCATGACGAAACATGACATGTATTGCTTTTCACAACGATCACTAGATTGATTGCTTCCTAAAAATCCCATACTAATACGATTTAAATTCATTTATATTATTATGAATCAAACGCATTACTAAGAATACTTAAGTATCATTTGATACATGTTCAGTTGTATCATTTGATACGTTGGTGTTATGTAGTGCTGCTTATTCTCAAGCAATATAATTCGATTTATATTATTTTTCACAATTGATAATTCTATGATATTTTTTGGGTCACTTAATATAAATCGAATTGTATCAACAAGCACAAAGTTCATGTTACTATTATTAAATGTGTCAAGTATTATAAATCGAGATAGCTCTGTTTACACGTAATTGTAATAAGTTTAAGCTTTAGTTCAATTTAATATAACTAAAGAAATATCAATATACACAATAAAAATCATCAAAATCGTCAACAAACGCGACTTGTATCATTGCACACGAAACTTATTTCCCGTTCTATAATAGATAGAGAAACGCTGATTAGATAGAAAAATAGGAAAAAATTCAAACTTCAAGATTCTTTTAAGATTTAAAAACCGCTACAACTCGAGTTGTATCACTTTTCACTAAGGGTACAGAATATTTATGTATAAATATCGTATGAGAGCGTAATGGGGGATATACATGTTCGGGTTTGCATGATGATTACAACCTTGCATGCATAACCAACAAGAAAACCGTAGCGTGCATGTGTTAAAACTGTGCAGTTATCGGTGCATGTGTCGGTTATGCGTGAACAGCTAAAACAATCATGAAAATATTGTACGTGTTGTGTGAATGTGTATGATCTCAATAACCAAATAAGCTGATGTAGGAGTTGGAGCATTTTTTTTTTTATAATGGACAAATATGATTTCTCAGGCTCTGGGTGAAACGGAAAAGACTACTTATAAGAGGATCGTCTACCGAGCGCTCGTCCATTCTAAAAGAGAAAACGTTTTCCTACCTCTAAATGTCATATTCCTATCTCAATGATTGTTTAGAATGCTTCCTACACAGTAAAAAACCAGGTTTAAAGGTTTTCTTTGTTTCAAAATTTATAATAGTTTGAAAGTTACAGGCGCCAAAGAAGTTACTTTTGAAAAAAAGAAAATCTATAAACCTAGTATTTTCCTGTGTCAGAAGTATTCTAAAAAACCATTGAGATAGGATAACATTTTGGGTACGAAAACGTTTTCTCTTTTAGTATGGACGAGCGCTCGGTAGACGATCCTCTTAATTTTTAGGTTTTTATAGCTTGAAGTTTTAGTTTTTGAAAATACTATAAACTTCGTTTTTTTCCACAGATCGTACCCTGAAATGTGGCAAATCCGCGTCGGATCTTCATTCATTGAACAAGGAGGGGAACTTTACCCCGTAGGAGATCTAGTCTGGCATCCTGGTTTTAACTACTCTAAAATGGATAGCGACATTGCTATCATGTGGCTCTCGAGGCCTTTGACATTCAGTGACCAAGTAGCCCCCATCAAAATGATGGCCAAGGACGAAGAAATTCAAGATGGCGATCTAACAGTTGTGACCGGATGGGGAAATCTTTTTGTGAGTAACAAAATTAATCTACATAACCAACATGCCACAATATTATAGGTGATGCTGTCTTATCGCTATATTGTGACGTCAAACATGCTTTTCTAACATAATAATATAATCATACTAGCTGTTGGCAGCGGCTTCACCCGCTACAACTCAAAAATTATCCCACGAGAACCTGACATCGAGATAAAAACTATCCTATGTGTTAATCCAAGTTATAAACTATCTGTGTACCAAATTTTAGCCAAATCTGTTCAGTGGTTTTTGCGTGAAAGAGTAACACACAAACCTACACACACATACAAATACATACCCTACCCTACCCATACCCTCACAAACTTTCGCTTTTATAAATTAGTAGGATAAATCATGAAAATTAATAACTAATAATAACGTCAGCAAATATTATTGAAAACGAAGTATTTTCTGCTAAATTCAACTTAAGGCTGAAGCCAAACGATCGTAATTTTTGAGTCGTGTGTCGCAGAATTTCGTGCCCAGAACACGAAATTGCATACAGTGCAGACCATTCATTTTGCATCGCGATACACTTTTTCTATGAAAACGTCCGAAATTCTGCGACTAACAACAACTCACAAAATTACGCTCGGAGCCTCTACCCTTAATTCAAACTCATACCTTTTCTGTTAGATACTCAGCGTTAATATTTTTATTTTATTTAATGATAGGTTCGCGTTTGACCACTAGGTAGGTATTTATTTTTATGAGCAAACTTATTTCTCAAACATTTTTTGAAGCCATGATTATGAATGTCTACAAAACCCTTCTGTCATAAAGCTAACCATGAATGAATGCTGACTAACAAAATGGAAATATAATAAAGAGCGCAGATCAAATAAATAGGCAGATAGAGCGCTCAGAACACGCGAGTGGTTCCACCAAAGTTAATACAAAATCTAGTACAAAGTCGCGACAGTACCAAGCTACGCGTCGTACCAAGCTGCGCGTCGTTGTTGTTGTTTGCCAAAATATGCCGTCACGTGTCTTTAACCAATGTTGTGAAAGTTGTTCTTAAAAACAAAGAAAACATTACGGAATGTAATTCGATTTGATTTTGTATTAACTTTGGTGGACCCACTGGCGTGTGCTGAGCGTTCTATCTGCCTATTTCTTTGATCTGAGATAAAGACCTTAAAAAACATTGTGTTCAACGATTTTGCAGGAAACTGGCGGCGCCCCAAATAAGTTACAAAGCGTAGCAGTGCCTAAAGTGAATGAAAAAGAGTGCAGCTCTATCTACGAGCCAGTTTATAGTATCACACGCAACATGCTATGTGCTGGATTCAGCGAAGGTGGCAAGGATGCCTGCCAGGTAAGTTTGTAAGGATGCTTGTAACCCGCGCAAGTAAAGATGCGGGTTACCCGCGCGAGTAACATGCGCAAGCTACTTGATCAAGTTACCCGCGGGGTTCTTGTACACGGCGCATGTAACTCGCACAAGTAAAGGTTCGGGCTTGCGGTTTACCCGCGCGAGTAACATGCGCAAGCTACTTGATCAAGCTACCCGCATGTAGCTTGAGCATGTTGAGGGACTTGCGCGGGTTACATGCGGCGTGTACAAGCACCCTTAATCAAAATCGGTTTGGTTAAAAATCTGTAATTTTGAATTACAGCGACGCCTTGAGCTTGATGCCAAGCGTAATCAACTGAAAGCCCGACCAACTGCGGCGATCATTTATAGCCATAGGTCTGAATTAGGTTATTCAAACACACTGATTTCTTTGGACTTCAACTGCTTCGGCTCTGGATACAAACCCATACAGTATTCTGTGCCCATACCAAGACTGAGACTGGAGCAGTGGTGGCTCAGTGGTATCGGTCCCGACTTACGAGTCGTGGTTTCGAACTCCGCCAGGTGCATTACTTTGTGTAATTTATTTCATCACCACTGCTCTCAAAACGGTGAAGGAAAACATCGTGAGGAAACCGGCATGTCCTAGAACCAAAAATTCGAAGACATGACTGTGACATCCACCAATCCGCACTGGACCCGCTTGGTGGATTATGGTCTACTCCCTCTCACGCAGAGGAGGCCTGTGTGCCAGCAGTGGGAACAATATAGGCTGATGATGATACCAGAACTGTCAAAAATTTCAACTTAACATTTTCTTTCCATAGGGCGACAGCGGCGGCCCTCTAGTCCACAACGACAAGCTGGCTGGCATTGTCTCCTGGGGCCTAGGATGTGCCAGACCCGACACCCCTGGAGTGTATTCCAAGATCTCTGCCCTCAGACCGTGGCTGGATAAGAACATCGCTAGCCTCCGCTGGAAGCATCTCTACAGACAAGCTGCTTAGATTTTAGTTGTATTTATTTTGCCGTGGCTGGCTTGAAGTGATTGATATGTCGATTTTTATCAATTCATATAAATAAAACTGGCTGTGCCCGCGACCTCGTTCGCGTGGATGTCGGAACTTAACAATGTAATAAAAGGAGTTAAAACTCAAAAAACAATTTTAGACATGTCAACATAAATTATTCACGCCAACCACGGTGTTAATGAAATGGTTCATTATTTTGAACATTTGTATCTCGCGTCTTAACCAATGATCAGTCGTTCGTCGCGTTCATACGTCACGTATCTGTACGCCGAACAAAATGAATGCGACATTCTTAAGTGATCGTTTTGGTTAGGTCGTGACATAAAATTTTGATTGTCTGTTAATTGAGTATCGTATGTTAAGGTAAATTAACGTTTTGATGTGATCTTAATAAATTAAAGAAAAATATATTTTGTGTTTTCTTTCATTAGCTGTATTATTAATATGTTAATCACCTGATTGATTCCCGTGTCGATCTCATAATTCATCATTATCGTCTGCCTAGCCTCTTCCCAAATAGAATATTGGGGTCGGCTTCCAGTGGAGCCGGATGCTGCTGAATATCAGTACTTTATACAGAGCGACTGCCTATGGGATCTCCACAACCCTGTAATTGGGTAATACGATATCCCGTGGTACGGCTTGTTGTCAGACTATAGAGCTTCTGACTTAGTAACTACAAACGACAGCCGGGACCAACGTGGTTATGGTCATGGTTTATGTGCTTTCCGAGACACGGAGACAGATGGTCACCCATCCAATGACCAACTTCGGTAAACGCAGTATAACTCAGAAGATGGGCACGTGTGGCTGTAATTATTTAGCCACGAGCATCTCGATAATGAGCAAGAATTTAACGTATTATTATACTGATAATAAAACACATATCCCAATATGGGAATCCGCAGTTCAATCAACTGCACTGCATATACTAAAAGACATTATCCGATCCCAAATCCAAGTAGATCGCTGAGTAATCTACCTGAAAATCACCGAAGTAACAGAAGAATGGTTCCGTAGTCCGTATGAATATTTGCACAAATGACGTATAATTATTGTGACTTGTTTTAAAGATTTCTCAGATAAAATTAATTACCTACTAACAGCTCTTCAATTTTTAGGGTTCCGTAGTCAACAAGGAACCCTTATAGTTTCGCCATGTCCGTCCGTCCGTCCGTCCGTCCGTCCGTCTGTCCGCAGTTTAGCTCAGAGACGCACAGTACTAGAGAGCTGTCATTTGGTGGAAATATACGGATTTGTTGTGCCGAAAAAGTGGTAAAATAAAATCTCGTAAAATATTTTTTTTTAGGGTACCTCCAGTACTTACATGTAAAGTGAAGATTTTTTTTTTCTCGCGTACCCCTTAATGTGGGGTATCATTAAATAGGCCTTTAAAAAATAATTATAGTTTCCATTAACAATTTTTTGATAAAAAAATTCGTTTGTGAAATATTAAGCTTTAAAGTGCTAAATTTTGCTCGATTCGAGTGTCCCCCCCCCTCTACCAGCTAAACGGTTATGTTTGGGGGTGTGACAAAATTCACAATAGTAGTTTATATAACGAAATTGAAAAGAAAATTATCATGACTAAGTAGGCTTTACAACTTTACGAGTAATAGTCGACCAACTTATAAAATGTACTTAGATATCATATTTTCTTAAACAAAATGTATCGGAGACAACTGCAAATGTAAGTTTGTCATTTTTATTTTTACAGCTTTTAGGTATGTTTTTTGGGGATAGGTAGGTTTTTATCGTCACCTATTTTTAACTAAATTCAAAAAAAGGAGGAGGTTCTAAATTCGTTGTAATCTTTTTTCTTATGTATTTTCCCCGATTTCTCAAAGACTCCTGGACCGATTTTGAAAATTCTTCTTTTTAAAATTAAATTTAGCGAATCAGTTTAGTTTGTTCGCACAAGTATTTTGATGGGCAACTACGGAACCCTACACTGTGTGTGGCCCGACACGCACTTGGCCGGTTTTTTTACTACATGCATACGAATATAATTATGTATACGGTACACACACAAAATTACATTTTTAGATTTTTTTGTCAGTCTGCCTGTTTATAATCGCTAATCTCTGAAATGGCTGGGCCTATTTTGATGAGATTCTATAATGGCAGGTAGCTGATGTAATAAGGAGTAACTTAGACTACTTTTATTAAAGTACGTAAAGGGCAATTGAAGGACACCGTGGACTTTAGTCAGTACGAGTCTGACAGTCCCTCTCGCTCTGCCCTCAGTGGGAGCCTGGGAGGACTCATTTGATGACTTTAACACGTAAAAAAAAACAAAAAACGTCATTTAGCTAAGAGCAATATTTGAAAAATATTAAAGTATAATATTAGTAGCCCTGAACGAATTTTAATAGCAATTAGTTTACATTAGTCAACGAATAAAATTAAAATCAAATCCTTTGTTTCAACTTGGCCAATTACTTACTACTACCAGGCACTTTGAACTGTCAAAAGTTATAAAATAAAACAAGTACTAAAATAGTTATGGTGCTACAGTCCCAGTCACAAGACATAAAAACTGTGTATGTGTATGCCCATTCCAATGCGTTGATGCGCGCTCCAGCCTCCATGAGACATTTAACAACCCAAATAACAGCCCAGCTTTATCAGTAGGTATATCTGTACCTGGGGTGCTATGACAGGAAACCTCCACGTGCGCCCGTGGACTGGAGTTTCCTCTCGGATACGTCCGGGAGGAAGACGAGTTTTTCGGGCTGGCGCACCCTGGGATGCGGGCAAAAACTCTTCCTTAGGCACTGTGTACCTTAGTGATCTCTTTACCCGGAGGCGAATAGCCTGTCGTGTGGTCGCTCCAACGCGTGTCCCTCTGATTAGCAGAGGGCACAGCGGCAGAGCGGGCTTGCGGACGGTGAGTGACGGGTAGCTCGCCGTCCGACCAAGGACCAAGCCCGGGTCGGTGGCGCGACGTGATTCGCACCAAATGCCTGCTGGGGTCGCGGGTTTTTTCTTAAGCCAGGATACCGTGGCGATTTTAAGGTATATCTGTACCTACTTCACAAGTATGTTTTAATTTCGTTATGTTAGACACAATTAAGTATTTCTTAAAAGGCCCCTTTTGCTATTTTCATTTGGAACCCTAACAAGTAATCGTCCCCAGTAACTCTTCAATCACCCCAGCCGAATTAACTCAATGTCCCAACTTTCCAATTTCCTACTATCGATGATATGAGAAAAAGTTTTCCGATCGTGAAATGCAGTTTGAATCTGGAAGCGTACGTTTAAGGACTCTACACACGAAAGCCGCCAGAATGTCGGCAATTTTAGTATGGACGCGATAAAAAAATTGTCTATGTACGGTTGAAGTTTGCAGGACCTATTTAATATTCTGTTCGCTTCAGATTTGAGAGATGCAGCACATTGCGGCGTAGCTGTTGAAGCAAAAACATGGCATAATAATTCTACATTATTATAATAATTCGAAAACATAATAATGGTGCGTTTCGGTAAGAATTGTACCGGTTGATAGTATCGGAACGCTTGTGAGTCTAGCTGATGGAATTCTATTATAAATCTTTACATATAATAAAATCGTAGAGCTGTCATTCCTGTACATTGAATATTTTTTTCTTTTTGTATTTTTTTCGAGATAAGGGATCGATTCTGATGCCAAATCAACTTTTTTTTTCTTTCGAAATTTTTTATGTTTTTTTGATTTGATCTATCTCTTAAACTACTGTAAAGTTGTCGATCAAATTTTCCTCAAATATTCCTAATAATATGCTTCTGTTGATAGACTATGTATCATTACGCTATTTTTCCTGGGAGATAAGCAATTTTAAATTTTGTTGTTTTTATCTGTTTGTTTTTAGTTGGAAGCTAAACCACTGGATATTATTTAGTCAATTTTTCCCCAAATATTCCTTAAACTGCTCTTCTATTAATAGGATATGTATAATTACGCTATTCCCTTTGGGGGATTAGCAATTTTATAATATGTTGATTTTCAGTCATTGTTGACATTTGTATAAGAACCGCTATTTGAAAGTCACTGTCAGCGTACTAGCCAGTCTGGTTGGTATCCTGCTTGACTTTCGTGCAAGGGGTCTCTGGATCAAATCTCGCTGTTTCTTTTTTTCACTTTTTGAGTTTTCTTATATTTGTCCTGAGAGTTTCAAATAATTAAAAAAAATGTGTATACTTTTATTTCAATATTATTCGCGATTTTAAATTATTACTATTTTTTTTTTCAATAGTTTTCTAGGTTATAAATCTACACTGATTTAAATTGTAGGTAGTAAGTTGGATATTTTTTTAAATTGTAATTGTTTCGAGGTGTGGAATTTTAAAGATTAGAAAAAATTGTGTTTATTTATGTTTTGAATTGGTGTTCAAACCAGTGCATAGATTCTGTTTTAAACGACGACAAGTTGTACTCATCGAGTCAGATAATTAGTTATTTTTTAGGTATCACGCGGAATGCAAGGGAGAAGAGCAATGCTATCGTACGTTCAATTTGCAGCGATACTGTAAATCAACCCAAAAGTGATAGTCTAATGTTTAAAATAAACACGGTTCTTTGAAATTAATGTCGCTCAAATAAGGACGTTTCCTATGCAAACTATGTACCTAGATAGAACATTATTGATCTAAACTAATAATAAAAATGCAAGTATGTTTGTTTTTTACCTTTTCACGCATTACTACCTACTGAATCGATCGTCCCAAAATTTAGCATATACGTTGTCAGGAGTATAGACACGGATATAAGGTATCTTACATCCCGAATAACAGAAGTGAGCTGTTGCCGAGAAAACAATTACATTCATATTCCAGATGGCGCCACACGATCCGTATTGTTTCTCAAATTCTAAAATAACGCAAGCGAAGCCGCGGGCAAACACTAGTAGATAATAATCTAAAAGATGGAACAGCGAGATGCCACCTGTAATCAGAAATAATAACTACGAAGCGTGGATAAGCGTGGATGAGCATTTCTGCATTTATGTGTACAACGGACAACGCAGTACAGTACTGTTTGTAGTGAATATTGAAGGTTTTCTTTATCAGGAATTATTTTACGAGTATTTAAAGAAAAGCGATGTCATTGCGTTAACAATTAACATATATATATATATTACGAAGTGCGTCGACCGTGTGACACTCAGCGCGTTGACAATCGTTGCGACAACGCAATGCCCGTCTGGCATATCTCTTACCTTTCCCTCGTCCTTTTTAAAAGCTGCTCTTTTGTAGCAAAGCTCGAATGGTTACTCTTTTAATTCCTCCCATTTTGTAAGGTTGAAAGGCTAGCGATACGCTGAAAAAGGCTTACTTTAAAGTAACTATGTAGTCAGCTAAAATATACGCGGTTGGTACGGTTAATGGAAAAAATATACGGTTCTTGTAAACTGAGAAGATAGAAACTAGATAAAATGAGGTAATTTATTCCATGCTGTTTAATTTATTTTTAAAAAGATTGTGTAAAAATATCTAGTTAAATCCATGAATATTATGGATAACCATTCTCTTCATATTGAGTTAATAAAATATTTATTAGAAAAAGTCCCTTTTCAAGCAAGGCTTATTATGCTAGGGGTGCTATGACAGGAAACCTCCACGTGCGCCCGTGGACTGGAGTTGACACTCGGATACGCCGGCGGGAAGACCAGTTTTTCGGCCGGTCCACCCTGGGATGCGGGCAAAAATTCTTCCTAGGGGGTCTCTTTACCCGTATGCGAATAGCCTGTCCTGTAGACGCTCCAACGCGTGTCACTCTGATTAGCAGAAGTCACAGCGGCGGAGCGGGCTTGCGGACACTGAGTGATGGGTAGCTCGCCGTCCGACCAAGGACCAAGACCGGGTCGGTGGTGCGTCGTGTTTCGCGCCAAATGCCTGCTGGGGTCGCGGATTTTTCCATAACCCAGGATACTGTAGCCCCAGAACGTAAAGGGCATCCGGAGGAACATGAGTGGATTTTAGTCAGTAAGAGTCTGACAGTCTCTTCCGCCCCACCCAGGACGGGAGGACTCATTTGATGATTTTACCACCTAAAAAAAGGCTTATTATGCTAGAACATGAAGGTAGTAGACCTATTGTATTGTGAAGATTAAAGCCCTTAGTCACGGCTGTCGTTTCGATCTTTGAAAACCGTTAATATTAGAAGCTTGAATGTCTGACAACCAGTCTTACCAAGGGGAGTCTTGTTACTCAGTTGAGTTGTGGAAGTCAGATTGGCAGTCGCTTCATTTAAAAAACTGAAAAACATTTAGCTGTATCTGGTTAGACTGGAAGCCATCGCTGCGAAATTTTACCTTGCCCAGTTATTGACATTCGGAGCTCAGCCCCCCTAGCCAACTTACAAGAAGTCGCAAAAGATAATCGTAAACGCTCAGTACTCCCCAATAGATTTTCAACTTTATTGCCTACAGCTTTAAGTTGAAAATCTATTTAAGATTTCGGAGCGTTAGCGACAGGAAAGATAGAAAACGATAAGCAATCTTCACTAGATCGTCAACGTTATACCCAAGCACATAAAGTTGAATAATTATACATAGATTTAAAGCCTACTCAGCGTTTGCGTTTATCATTTGTTATATGGCTGTAGCCATATAACAAATGATAAACGCAAGATTAGAAGTTGCCAGATTAGAAGTCGTTTCATTAAAATGTTGATATTCAGCTGCATCTGTTTAGACTGGAAGACAGTCCCAATACAGTGGGGAAAGAGTGCCTATTATAATGAGTTTCAGAAAATCACGGACATGCCCGCGGGCAGTTTTTACTTGCAATATACTACACAGACTTTGCATGGACCTTTATGCCCGCTACGTTACATTTAGATCACGTGGTCAAAAAACGGGCAAATCTGCCAAACTGACTGCGACGGTCTAAAGGTGTGTACCGACCATGTAATAATGTTATTATAACATTGTTAAATAACATGTTTCAGATGATGTGGACACAAAACGTTATATTATGAAATTTTTCGGATGATGTGGACACAGAATGTTATATAACATTGTGGATTGCACTGAAAAACCACAAAACATGTTATATAACAATATTATATAACATGTTTTGTTATATAGTCTATACGCACCTTTACAAAGTAAATAATGCACAGTGTTGTAGTTGTGAAGTCTAGCTTGCATGTATGTATTAAGACTTGCCCGCGAGCAGATTCAAGAAGTGAATGCCCCACTTTAAAGTCAAAGTTATCTTAGGTGTCCTTATATCAATAAGAAGTGTTTTAGTTAAGAGCATACACGAGGAGTGGTAATTAGTACACTTGTCACGATACCAAACTTGTTGAATGGCTTATTTTTTAGTCGTTATCGTGTATACTGTACATGATAAATATGAGGAGCTCGTGGCTCAGTAATTACAGCCGCACAGGCCGATCTTCCGGGTTAAGCCACGCTTGCCGAGGTTTGTCTGTGGATAGGTGACCATCTGTCATAATGAGTTTCCTCCGTGCCTCGGAAAGCACGTAAAGCCGTTGGTTACTCTTAGTCAGAAGCTCTAAATTCTGACAACCAGTCTTACCATGGGGTATCGTATTACCCAGTTACTGGGTTGTGGACGTCCGATAGGCAGTCACTCCACGTAAAATACTGGTATGCAGCTGCATCTGGTTCGACTGGAAGCCAACCCCAATATAGTTGGGAAAGGCTAGGCAGATGATGATCATGTATATGTATAATTTCTCAATATCATTTGAATACGTACCTAACCTTTCTAATAACACTTAAGGAATATTTTACATGTATTTTTAAATTTGCAAAAACATTTGTTTAAAAAGCCGTCGTCTTCACTGTCTGAATAGTTTAGTGGCATAAACTTTGTCTTTAGACACCGATGACTGCGGATTTGAATTCCAGTCAATTCAGACAACAGTAAGAATTTCGAAAGATAATTAACTTTCATTAAATAATTAAATATTGAATAGTTTTTTGAAGATTGTCAGTGTATAAATGACTAGAAGATCATCATCATCATCATTAGCCGGAAGACGTCCACTGCTGAATATAGACCTCCCCCATAGACCGCCACGCCGAACGAAAATTCGCCACTTGCATCCATCGGCTGCCCGCGACCCTCACGATGTCGTCCGTCCACCTAGTGGGAGGCCTGCCTATGCTACGTTTTCCGGTCCGTGGTCGCCACTCGAGAACTTTTCTTCCCCATCGGTTGTCAGTTCTACGAGCGATGAGCCTGCCTGAAATTTTATGAGCTATGTCGGTGACTCTGGTTCTTCGCCGAATATCCATGTTCCGGATTTTATCCCGCAAAGAAACTCCGAGCATAGCTCTTTCCGTTGAGTGACTTTTAGTCTCTCTAAAAGTCCAGCAGTCAAAGACTAGAAGATAATCTAATCCAATAATAAGAAGACATCTTGAAGGCTGTTTAGTAAGTGACTAGAAATACAGCAAACAAAACACTAGGATAGGATAATTTTTCTTCTAAGAAATTGTCGGTAAACAAGCAGCATGTGCACGTCTCTAGAGCCTCTTAATCAATTTTAATGAGCTCCTGAAGGCAAAAGCTTTGGTTAGACTGTTATTATTAATAAGTACGTGGTCTTCTTAATATTTCTTATTAGAATACCAGCGCAGTAATTTTTAATGCTGTAGCTCTATGCTGAGATAGAGCCCATACTACCTCAAATGGCTTAGCAGAATGCTGTGATACGTAGAAAATACTACAGCATTAATCTTCTTTGTCTTTATCTTTACATATAATAAAATCGTAGAGCTGTCATTCCTGTACATTGAATTTTTTTTTTTTGTATTTTTTTCGAGATAAGGGATCGATTCTGATGCCAAATCAACTTTTTTTTTTTCGAATTTTTTTATGTTTTTTTGATTTGATCTATCTCTTAAACTACTGTAAAGTTGTCGATCAAATTTTCCTCAAATATTCCTAATAATATGCTTCTGTTAATAGGCTTTGTATTATTACGCTATTTTTCCTGGGAGATAAGCAATTTTGAATTTTGTTGTTTTTATCTGTTTGTTGATAGTTGGAAGCTAAACCACTGGATATTATTTAGTCAGTTTTTCCCCAAATATTCCTTAAACTGCTCTTCTATTAATAGGATATGTATAATTACGCCATTCCCTTTGGGGGATTAGCAATTTTATAATATGTTGATTTTCAGTCATTGTTGACATTTGTATAAGAACCGCTATTTGAAAGTCACTGTCAGCGTACTAGCCAGTCTGGTTGGTATCCTGCTTGACTTTCGTACAAGGGGTCTCTGGATCAAATCTCGCAGTTTCTTTTTTTCACTTTTTGAGTTTTCTTATATTAGTCCTGAGAGTTTCAAATAATTAAAAAAAATGTGCATACTTTTATTTCAATATTATTCGCGATTTTAAATTATTACTATTTTTTTTCAATAGTTCTCTGGGATATAAATCTACACTGATTTAAATTGTACGTACTAAGTTCGATATTTTTTTAAATTGTAATTGTGTCGAGGTGTGGAATTTTATAGATTATAAAAAAAATGTGTTTATTTATGTTTTGAATTGGTGTTCAAACCCGTGCATAGATTCTGTTTTAAACGACGACAAGTTGTACTCATCGAGTCAAATAATTAGTTATTTTTTAGGTATCACGCGGAATGCTAAAGGGAGAAGAGCAATGCTATCGTACGTTCAATTTGCAGCGATACTGTAAATCAACCCAAAAATGATAGTCTAATGTTTAAAATAAACACGGTTCTTTGAAATTAATGTCGCTCAAATAAAGACGTCTCCTATGCAAACTATGTACTTAGATATAATATTATTGATCTAAACTAATAATAAAAATGCAAGTATGTTTGTTTTTTACCTTTTCACGCATTACTACCTACTGAATCGATCGTCCCAAAATTTAGCATATACGTTGTCAGGAGTATAGACACGGATATAAGGTATCTTACATCCCGAATAACAGAAGAGAGCTGTTGCCGAGAAAACAATTACGTTCATATTCCAGATGGCGCCACACGATCCGTATTTTTTCTCAAATTCTAAAATAACGCAAGCGAAGCCGCGGGCAAACACTAGTTTTAAAATAAATATATGGAAAAGTTGGGGACTAATGTTAGGTCTTATGTTTGGCGAAAACATGAATCCATAACATTTTCTCGATAGAAAAAAATCCCAAATGCCAAAAAAGCGTTACCATAGTGCCAAAACCTGAAAATATTTGCTTATAATATAATGGTAAATTTATCTTATATATTTCGTTTTTATCAATAATCGTTTTTGATAACATTTCTTCCGGGCTGCCGCATTATTATCACGGTGACAAAGCAATTTCCTTATCTGAAGCACTTCTTATAGGCAGATGAAACCGGTTACGTAATTATACATTACACAATCTTGCGAAACAGCTGTGCAATACATACTCGTGCAAATATAGTACGTAATGTCTATATATGAGAAGTGCCATCATAATATGAATTTTTGATAAAATGATAAAAATGCGATCAGGTTTTTTAGGGTTCCGAAGCCAAATATCAGAAAAACGGAACCCTTATAGATTCGTCATGTCTGTCTGTCCGTCCGTATGTCACAGCCACTTTTTGACGAAAGTTTAAGAGTTATCCTGTTGAAACTTGGTAAGTAGATGTATTATGTGAACCGCATTAGGATTTTTACACAAAAATTAAACAAAAACGAATTTTGGGAGTACCCCCCCATACTTAGAATTGGAACTCAATTTTTTTTTCTAAACTGAACAGTTTGCGCGAGACACTCCCAAATTCGTAAAATGTGTCCCATGTAACTTTTAAAATAAGAGAATGATAAAACTAAAAAAATATAATATGATGTACATTACCATGCAAACTTCAATCGAAGATTGGTTTGAACGAGATCGAGCTATTAGTTTTTTTTTTTAATACGTCATAAATCGTAAACCGCAATTTACCTTGCAAAGGTACAATCAACTACAAGAACTTTTATATTATGTTACTTGCTGCTACGGAACCCTTAATGGGCGAGTCCGACTCGCACTTGGCCGGTTTTTTATCGATAAAAAAAAATGATGGGGTAAAGAGTAAATTACGTTAGCAGCTTTTTGTCATTCAATTAATCAATATTATGAAATTATTCACTTCGTGATGCGAAAGTACTGCAGATCAGTTTTATTCAAACCATAACCTAGCCTTTCATTCTGCTGAACTTCTAATAAACTCAAACCGTTGTACCACACATAGTTATACATCTGTTGAACACTTATCTAAAAAAAAGTGTAACTGCAAAACGACCCTTATAACAACGTCAAATGCCGCAGACGAAAGTTTTTTTATTAGACAAGCGTTCAACAGATGTTTAATTGCCTTTTTAGTTAGTTGGCTTCTGTTTGAACTGAGGTACGACCAACATAATATACAGGATGAATTTTTCAACTCATGAAAATAATAGATTTTTATGAAAATGCTATTTTTCCATGTTACATCTACAGACCCATAATTTATTCGAAATTATGAAATTTTATTGTTTTCGTTGTTGCACTGGATTTGACGTCTCAACAATCCCACTTTATTGAGAAATACGAAATTATTGAGTTGAACAAAAAATTTAATTATTTCAAAGAAGAAACGGTTATCTTATGTTTCGAATACAGTCATTGCCTTGAAGATTGTTTTTTTTTTTTTAATTAAACATTTTCCTTAATTTTGCCGGCTATGATTACTTCCCAGAATGTGATCCCTATTAATACAATCGAATGATGACAACACAATGCGATTTTTTTCCAAAATCAGTGGGTTCGCTCCCTGGCCAGGATTATTTATTTTTCTAAAATCCTGTGATGCAGTTTTAGTTTTTGTCAAAATCAGCCCTGAGCGGCCTCGAGCCTCCTTTCAAGGTTTTAAGGTAGTTTTGGATATAGCTATCCACGGCCAGTTGAAAAATTCACCCTGTATAACACATTAGCCGCATGATAAAAAAAATTGTATGAAACATAATCTGTCACTAAGGACAGAGATAATTATTATCTATAATATATAATAATTTTACTAATGTTAGGATTATCTTATCAGTTTGTGTAGATTCAAAATAAACAGCTGGTATATAACAAGCAAACATTAGTTTTTTATCATAACAGTCTGAGACGCGGCCCGAAAATGACGGCTCCGGTTGTGACCTTGTTGATATTTTTAACTTTAACATTAGCGTCAAACGATGCGGCAAAAATACTAGGATTTTTCCCGCTTCCATCGATCAGCCACCAAGTCGTGTTTCGGCCTTTAACTGAAGAACTAGCAAGAAGAGGACACGAAGTCACAGTCATCACAACAGATCCTGCCTTCCCGAAAGGAAAGACTCCTGCGAATCTCACAGAAATCGATGTCCATGACTTCTCTTATGAACATTGGAGGACCTTGTATAAATTCACATCTGCGGGCAACAATGATGTGCACTTACAAATTCGAAACGCATTTCTTATGCTGGCAAAGCTCGTCGAGATGCAGATGAATGTGGATCAAGTGCAGAAAATGTTGAAAGAAGAGAAGTTTGATTTGGTTTTCTTAGAAGCGGGTGTTAGACCTGCCTTACTTATCACACATGTCGTAAAGGCTCCAGTTATTATTGTGTCTTCGCTGGGCTCCATGAATTTTAATGTGGAAATGATTGGATCAGCGTGGCATCCTTTGCTGTACCCTGACATTTTTAACCAACGTTTGTACAACTTGTCAAAGTGGGAGAAACTAATAGAACTATGGAAATTTTATAAGATGCAATGTGTTCAAAAGGATGTTGAAGCTGAAGAAAATGTGATAGCCAAAAGAATGTTTGGACCAAATGCGCCAACTATAAGTGAACTTAAAAGTAATATTGATATGATGTTTTTAAATACATATCCTACATGGGAAGACAATCGACCAGTGCCTCCAAGTGTTGTTTTTCTGGGTGGCTTGCATCAAAAACCTGAGAAAGAATTGCCCTCGGTAAGAATTTATTTTTAAGTACTAATTATTAATTTGACTCATTTTACTGATCATAAAAATATTCACTTCTATCAGTATCAGCACTTTTGTGAAAATGTCTTATTTCAAGTATTTGATTTTCAGTCAATAAGAGTCTGGCAGTGCCTTCTGATCTAAGTATAATATTTCTTACATTACAGGACCTCAAAACATATCTGGACTCTTCAAAGAACGGCGTGATCTACATAAGCTTTGGTACAAACGTGCAACCTTCACTGCTTCCTCCAGAAAGAGTGAAACTGATGGCCAAAGTCTTCTCTGAGTTACCTTACGACGTGCTCTGGAAGTGGGATACAGATGAACTACCAGGACGATCGAAGAATATTAAGATATTCAAATGGCTGCCACAGTCAGATCTTCTAAGTAAGATAAATTCATTTATGTAGGTCTTCATAGTAATGCTCTAAAAGCAAAAAAAAAAACTCTCTCACATTTTGATTTATTCCAGAAATACCCCCTGAGAAATTCTCACCATGGAGGATTGTTACACTTTTTTCAGAAATCTTCACAATTATATAAATTTCTGAAAAAAAAGTAACGGGAGCCTGGTGTTGTTTTAATATTGAATAGGAATTTATGAGCGTCAACGACTGAAACCCGGTTATACTTATATTTCTGTCTGCAAGGTTTAAAGGAATCTAATCATACGGAACCTCCCTATAGATAAAAATCAAAATTATTGATAAAAAACCAACTAGTTGAATCGATACATAAATTTATGAACACATTTCAAGGGAGATTTCTGAAACGAACCCAAATTTCTCTTCTCTACGATACCCCTGGGTTCATTTCATCATTCAAGGTTACATTCTGAGTCCACAAGTTTTGATGCAGCCGGTAGCAACACTAGATTAGAAAAAAAAAAACAAAACGTTTTCTTTAGTGCTATTATTGTTGGGATAACCATCAGTTTACTAAGCCGATATTAATCAATTCCAGGGCATCCAAAGATAAAAGTGTTCATAACACAATGTGGTCTACAGTCAACGGACGAGGCTATCACAGCAGGAGTACCTCTAATCGGTGTACCGATGTTGGGTGATCAATGGTACAATGCTGAGAAGTATGTACATCATGGCATTGGAGTCAAACTGGATATGCCGACAATGACTGAGGAAGACTTTAAGAATGCTATTACAACTGTCATTGGTGATGAAAGGTAAGTGAATGAAACAACTGGTAAACTGTCCCTACATAGACTGCTGCTTAAAGCAGTAAATAACGAGTACTACTAGCTCCGACTGCATAACAAAGTACTTAGGCGCCGCTCAAGTAGACAAATTGCTTCAGAAGTTGTTGATACAGACTGCTAGAGCAGTTAGCAGTGGCAGCTTCAAAGCAGTTGAATTGGCAGTCTGTGTAATGTATGTTGATCAGAAGTTAACTGCTGCTAGAGTAGTCCTTGTTATGAGCTGTGGACATGCTTTTTGATATTTTTATTGGCCAAGTGCGATTGGAGAGGCCCATATTATTAAGCTGCTGCAGGATAATAGTGTCTTAACGATCAGCTGAGGCTAAATACATACCTATAATTATATTTCATGCTGATAATTATGTTGACCAAATATTTTTCAATACTTTTCAGCTATCGACGTAATATCGTAGCACTGGGCAGCAAAGTTCGTGACCAGCCAGAGCCTCCACTGGAGCGCGCCGTGTGGTGGACGGAGTACGTGTTGCGTCACGGCGGCGCAAAACATCTGCGATCACCCGCCGCCAACATAACGTGGACGCAGTACTTAGAACTAGAACTAGTATTTACTTTATTGGCTATTGTTTTAGGCTTTGTTCTTCTATTATCTTACATTTTATATAAAATCTTTAAGTATTTTAGTAGTGTAGAGCATGAAAAATTGAAAAAGAATTGATTTAAGACGTATTTTGTATTAAAATAGTCAAAAACTGTGATAAGCCTGCTATGAAACTGTTAAGTTGCATAAAAGAAAAATGTAAATGAACCAATATTTTTTCTGCCCCTCAGAAACCAGTTCTTGAAATATGATTGTGTCGACAGCTGCCCCATCGTAAACAAATTTCACAGAAATGAACGTCTTTTCAACTGACTTATTAACGCTATTTTTGAAGGTGTGATGAAAGTAGTTTGGCTGCATTCTTTCTTCACATCTTAAAGAGGGTATAGACATTTTGCAGGGTTGAAAACCCGGAGTAATGGGTGGCTCGCCATCCAAACCACGCGCTTCAAAACTCGTGGTCTTCTATGAGGGCATAGAAGACCAAACGCCTGCTGGGATCACGGAACTGTCCAAATGGGTTATAGTGACTATTGGGCTATTGAAGAAACATGGTGACTTTAAGACAGTAGTAGACTGACAGTCCTTTTAATTACACCCGCATAGGCCGATCTTCCGGGTTAAGTCACGCTTGCCGAGGTTGGTCTGTGGATGGGTGACCATCTGTCATAGCGAGTGTCCTCCGTGCCTCGGAAAGCACGTAAAGCCGTTGGTCCCGGCTGTCTTTTGTAGTCTTTGACAGTCGTTACTGTTAGTCAGAAGCTCTAAAGTCTGACAATCAGTCTTAGGCTGCTTTTCCACCAGAGATGCGCTATGTAGCTGTGCTACGAAGATGTGAAAGCTGAACTACGAAACTGTGTGACCTTTTCCACCGATGCTACGCTATGTAGCTGTGCGAGTAAGATGTGCTATGGAGATGGGTAGCTGCGCTACAAAGATGCGCTGTCACAGGGTAGCTACGCTACAAAGATGCGCCGCCACAAGGTAGCGTGAGAAAAACAAACTAAATTTTAAATGTCGATAAGGTCGATAATCGCTTGCACCTGTTTTTTTATCTCGCTATCGTTAAGCAAATGTTTTTCGACCTTCAAGCGATTTTCGACCTTATTGACATTTATGCGAACACCTGATTTTAATGAAGGAGCAATGTTGGCTAACGAGAATGTGAGAAAAACAAACTAAATTTTAAATGTCGGTAAGGTCGAAAATCGCTTGCACCTGTTTTTTTTTCTCGCTATCGTTAAGCAAATGTTTTTCGACCTTCAAGCGATTTTCGACCTTATTGACATTTATGCAAACACCTGATTTTAATGAAGGAGCAATGTTGGCGAACGAGAATGTGAGAAAAACAAACTAAATTTTAAATGTCAATAAGGTCTAAAATCGCTTCTAGTGATTTGACAAATTCCTAAATTGGTTCAGTGAAATGACAAAAATTACTTATCTGTGGTATTTTACAACTAAATTTTTAGTAAATGTTAGAAAACGTCGACGGACCGTAGCACGCATCCATAGCACGCAGCCATAGCACGCAGCCATAGCACACAGCCACAGCACGCAGCTATAGCACGCATCCTTACATATAAAAACACATCTTAGTTGAATCCGTTTCCATCAGTGCTGTGTTATGTAAACAAATGAATGTGATTGGTGGATAACAAACGCATCCGTAGCAACGTAGCATAGCGCATCTCTGGTGGAAAAGCAGCCTTACCATGGAGTATCGTATTATCCTGTTTCTGGGTTGTGGAGGTCTGATAGGCAGTCGCTCCACGTAAAATACTGATATTTAGCTGCATTTGGTTCGACTGGAAGTCGACCTTTATAAAGTTGGGAAAAGGCTAGGCAGGCAGGTAGGCAATCTGACAGTCCTTTCCGATCCGTCCAGAGTGGGAGGACTCATATCATAATTTTACCACCTTGAAAAAAAGGGGTTGATAACGCTCGATATGTTGGTATTACAGGTGTTCTACGGATATTTCATACGCATTTACTTCTGAGCTTTTTTGCGAAAGAAAAATCTCACTGCAAGTCAGGTAACTAATGGAATGAAAGATTCGACCTCGCTGACCAGGGGGGGTATCACAACGTCTTAAAACCAGGCTTATTCCGGCGAGTGAAAGTGACAGAGCTATACAAGTCGTCTAGCGCCATCTCGTTCACTCACTGGAACAAGCCTGGTTTTAAGACGTTGTAATACCCCCCCAGAGCTGCAATAGTTTGAGTGGTTAATTGTCTGAAGTACCTACTCCAGCAGGGCTATTGGCTAACTTGATAGTCACTAACCAGCGCTTGTCCACAGAACTTGGATGGCTTGATACCTGTTACAAGGCTAAGTTGAAGATTGCCTCAAGAGCGTTAGAATAAAATTGTTGTATTTAGGGAACATTTACATTTATCAGTTTCATTGAAAATGCAAAAACCAATATGAAATTTACCTTTCGACAGCTATTTCATGATCACCTTGTAGCCACCGAGATACGCAATAGCCCCGCAAGATTTAAGGTGTGCGTCCACAGGTCTGCATTGCACGTATCGGACGTATCGTACGTAACGGATTTTAGTTTGCCTTGTATGAAAACTCATACAACTGCGTACACTGCTCCGCATCGTACGGACGGCTCATCGGCAATGCCTTAATGCGATGCGTACCGATGACATCATACGGAATGCCGATCAGTGGAAGCGATGAAGGTGGCATCGGCAATTCGATTGCTGATACTCGCGTCGGCAATCCGATCGATGCCGACACAGAAATCCGTTCTCTTGGAAACGGCGCGCATTGTGAGGTGGTTCCTCTCTCTAGAGACCTTACCACCCGGCATCTTGGGCCATGTTCCCGATGCTGGAGGACCTACTTTTTTATGTTTACTTGTTGTTTGTTCTTGTGGACTGTAGTTTTATTTAGGTTGATGATTCCAATGGATTGAAACGATTTGCCTTTTATTACGCACACTTTGTATTGCTCACTGTAATGTTCTTGTAAAGGTGGTAGCACAGACAATATAGAGATTATAGGTACAGACTATAGAGTAAATACAGATTAAAAAATTATACTTTGTGTTGCCATAAACATACTGCCGCCCAGGCAATCAAACAAGTAACAACTCCTTATTTCTACTTACAGCAGAATCTAAAGGCAGCTAACATTTCAAGAAAACATAAAAAATCTAGACGACAATATAGCTGCAAACCCAATGTTTTTTTTTTTTTTAACTTCATTTTTATAATGTTACATAAAAATGACATGGATATTTGGCAAAGAACCAGAGTCACCGACATAGCTCATACAATTTGCAAGCTGAAGTGGCAATGGGCAGGCCACATCGCTCGTAGAACTGACAACCGATGGCGAAGAAAAGTTCTCGAGTGGCGACCACGGACCGGAAAACGCAGCGTAGGCAGGCCTACCACTAGGTGGACCGACGACATCGTGAGGGTAGCGGGCAGCCGATGGATGCAAGTGGCGAATTGTCGTTCGGTGTGGCGGTCTAATAGTAGGCATACACCATCCTGCCTATCGATATTTGCAATTGTTTTTTATTTGACGCTTGCAATTGTTTCAAATCGGCAGTTCGTCCATATACACCATACACCATCCTGCCTATCGATACGATAGATTTGTCACAACTTCAAATCTGCACCAGTGATGCCAACTCAGCAACTAGATCTGGCTATTATTCGGTGACGACAGCTACAATTTCTAGCACCTTTTCATTTCATCATGAGACTATCGAATTAGATTAAAAAAAGTGGTGCAAGCGATTTTCGACCTTTTCGACATTAAAAATTTAGTTTGTTTTTCTTACATTCTTATTCGTTAACATTGCTCCTTCATTAAAATCCGGTGTTTGCATCATTGTCAATAAGGTCGAAAATCGCTTGAAGGTCGGAAAACATTTGCTTAAGGATTGCAAGTTAAAAAAAGTGGTGCAAGCGATTTTCGACCTTATCGACATTAAAAATTTAGTTTGTTTTTCTCACATTCTCATTCGTTAACATTGCTTCTTCATTAAAATCCGGTGTTTGCATCGTTGTCAATAAGGTCGAAAATCGCTTGAAGGTCGGAAAATACTTGCTTAAGGATAGCAATTTAAAAAAAGTGGTGCAAGCGATTTTCGACCTTATCGACATTTAAAATTTAGTTTGTTTTTCTCACATTCTCATTCGTTAACATTGCTCCTTCATTAAAATCAGGTGTTTGCATAAATGTCAATAAGGTCGAAAATAGCATGAACCTTTTTTAACTTGCTTTCGTGGTCCCTTGACACCTCTCAAGTTTTCAATCGTATTTTGGTTTAAAATAAAATGAATAACTCTTTTTTTTTCGAGTGTACATGCGATCCATGTGTGTGCGAAAAGCCTCAGTTTTCCTGGTATGGCCACGTTCACATGGCGATTATTTTCCCGTATACTGTATACGAGATTTTATCGAATAGAGCAGTAATAACAGTTCACAAATGAAAACTTAAAAATAGTTTAAACGGCGTTCATACGGGAAAATCCCGTGTTTGAGAAATATAATATTTTACCGTGTACCGTGCAAAGTTGTCCTAAAACTGGTCAACTCTGTTCGATAAAATCTCGTGTACGGTATACGGGAAAATAATCGCCGTGTGAACGTGGCCTAACCGTCCCTGTAGAAAAGTAGCTAAAAAGTTTAGCCACAAGTTACACTTTTTAGCTTTTTTTCTAGCACCTTTATAAAATTGGCTAATTATCTATGAAGTTGCTAAGATGGCATCACTGCTGCCGATTTGACGTTGTGTCAAAAACGATTTGATGACCTATCAAAATTGGCATGTCATGCCATCAAATTGGCATTCCACCCCCATACACGTTCAATTCTATTTGAGCAAATTGGCAGTTTTATGCCGAATTGACAAATAGGCAGTATGGTGTATGCCTACCATAAGGCTGCGTTTCCATCAGAGATGTGCGAGGATGTGTAGCGAGGAATTTGTTTGTAAAGAACCAATAGAATCGCTTCATCAAACGGCTCAGCGGAGTTTGATTTTTGTACATACAAAACACGCGAGGGATGTGTACGAGGGATGTGTGCGAGGGATGTGTGCGAGGGATGTGTTGCGAGGGATGTGTACAAGGAATGTGTGCGAGGGATGTGTTGCGAGGAATGTGTGTTGAGAAATGTGTTGCGAGGTTTGCGCATACTGTACCAGCCAGTCCATAGACGGAGTTTGTTGGAAGTAGACGTGCGCAAAATAGATATTATGGATAATTGGAATAAGAAGATACTTTTATATTTAACAATTTGCGATGAAGAAATGGAAGTAGAACCACACATTAATGCGCATTTTCACAGCTCCGCTACTCATCCTCCTAGGCACATTTTCATCGCACAGCTTTGGTGGAAACGCCCACACATTTTCACAGCACAGCTAGACATCCTCGCACGACACATTTCGTCGGCACATCTCTGGTGGAAACGCAGCCTAAGGGGGATGCCTATGTTTAGCAGTGGACGTCCTTCGGCTAAAGATGATGATGATGACATAAAAATGATTATAGAAAAAAAATTATCTTATTTATCATCATTTTATATTAGTTATGTCATATTTTTTTGTTATCTACTGTTTACAATTCTGTCAGAGAATAATATTATACGTAAATATTTTGTTATCTTAATAGCCGTGATGGAAGTAATGGCTTTAGACTTGATACTGTTTGCGTATGCTTACACACACATTTACGCATCGTAAATGTGTGTAAGCATAATTCTTGCCTAGTGAGAAATAAAGTACAGTGTACACTTTTAACACTATTAGTACGGGGGCCATGTCCAAAATAACTGTGTTCTCTAAGTACCTAAATTAATTTTTATTTTATTTTTTTCTTATCATCAATTAATTATTTTTCAATTTTCTATCTCCTTTCCTATAACTAAAAAAGTTCCATAAATTATATACAAGTAACGATATTAGTAGAACAAAGCCTAAAACAATTGCCAGTACAGTAAACACTAGTTCTAGTTCTATGTACTGCGTCCACGACATGTTGGCGGCGGGCGCTCGCAGATGTCTCGCGCCACCGTGACGCAGCACGTGCTCCGTCCACCACACGGCGCGCTCCAGGGGAGTCTGTGGCTGGTCACGCATCACTTTGCCAAGTTTTACGATATTTTGACGGTAGCTGAAAAGTATTAGAAACATGAGCTTAAATCTTACTATACTCGTATGATTCGATCAGCATCCTCATCAGCCTAATTTCTATCCAAGACTCTACTAAGCCTGGGGTGCTAAGACAAGAAACCTCCACGTACGCCCGTGGACTGGAGTTCCCTCTCGGATACGATCGAGAGAAGACCAGTATTTCGGGTCGGTGCACCCTGGGATGCGGGCAAAAACTTCTTCGGGTCTCTGCCCGTATGCGAATAGCATGTCGTGTGGACGCTCCAACGCATGTCCCTCTGATTAGCAGAGGGCACAGCGGCGGAGCGGGCTTGCGGACGGTGAGTGATGGGTAGCTCGCCGTCTGATCAAGGACCAAGCCCGGGTCAGTGGCGCGTCTTTAGTCAGTAAGAGTCTGACAGTACCTCCCACCCTGCCCGGGGTGAGAGGACTCATTTGATGATTTTGCCACGTAAAAAAAAAAGAAAGACTCTAATAGGCCTCTCTATTTGCATGAAATTTTACTCGATTTTCTACAATTATCATTTACTTTGTGAAGGTCGTAGTATGAATGGAGTCATTGTTAGGATCGAGATTGAGTCATGATTAGGATCAGGATCGAATGATACCGACCATGGCCAACAGAGTCTTGCTCGATTCCACTCGTCTTTTGATGGAGAAATCACGTAAGTACATTAATAAGCTCTAATTATCTTGGTATCTACAACCCGAGAACGTTTAGGGGCAGGAGACAGGAGATAATTTTTGTACTACATGAAATATGATTAATTACATAATACAGTGTGTCCGGGCACGAGTTAGCGATATTTGAAGGGGATATTCTAGGCTCAATTTCATCGTCAAAAATGCTTTAAAAAAAATTCTTACTCCAAAGCTTCGCGAATGGCAGCCATTTTAATTTTTTGGTCTGTGTGTACAATAAAATACAAATATCTTTGAATCCAAGAGACCTACATTCATGCAAATGACTTTATTGCAAAGTTAAACGTTGAGGCTTATCAAAAACTTACGAAAGTTATTTAAATAATATGGAAAAATAACCAAAAACATGGGCAAACACGAAATTGTACACAAAAATTACTGAATAATTTCACATTTTTAACTCTAGGTAGCTCGATAAGTACCCCTAAATTTTGGTAGGGTTTTCGCATTAAATTAAAAGTATTTGAGTCAGGCTATAAAATGATGTCAAAATTATTACTCTACATTAAGTATCTTAGGAGTTATTCTCACTTGAACATCACCCTTTCTTAGCGCATGTACCCCAATATTACAGGTGTCGCATTTCTTGGGTGAGCTAAATCGTTTCAACGAATATTATGAGCTGGCATTATTGACCAACATGTAAATGATCCCCAAGTAACCATCCTTAAACTGAAATAGTACAGTTTCTTGGATTTATTGCTGCGGGGCGAGACAGAAGGGTGATGTTCAATTGAGAATAACTCCTAAGATACTAAACGTAGAGTGATCATTTTGATATCATTTTATAGCCTGACTCAAACACTTTTAAATTTATGCAAAAACCCTAGCAAAATTTAGGGGTACTCATCGAGCTAGAGTTAAAAATGTGAAATTATTCAGTATTTTTTGTGTACAATTTCATGTTTGCCCATGTTTTTTGGCAATTTTTACATATTATTTAGAAAACTTTCGTAAGTTTTTGATAAGCCTCAACATTTGACTTTAAAGTAAAGTCATTTGCATGAATCTAGGTCTCTTGGATTCAAAGATATTTGCATTTTATTGTACACACCCCACTTCGACAGATAAAAAATTTGAAATGGCTGCCATTCGCGAAGTTTTGGAGTAAGATTTTTTTTTTAAGAATTTTTGTCGATGAAAGTGAGCCTAGAATATCCTCTTCAAATATCGCTAACTCGTGCCCGGACACACTGTATATACCTACCACATTAATTATATATATCATTTTGCCAAACTTTTAGGCTTGGTGATATGCGATATAACATACCTTTCATCACCAATGACAGTTGTAATAGCATTCTTAAAGTCTGCCTCAGTCATTGTCGGCATATCCAGTTGGACTCCAATGCCATGATGAACATACTTTTCAGCATTGTACCATTGATCACCCAACATCGGTACACCTATCAGAGGTACTCCTGCTGTGATAGCCTCGTCCGTTGACTGTAGACCACATTGTGTAATGAAAACTTTGATCTTTGGATGCCCTGGAAGTAGTGGATTCTTAAAAATAAAACTTCGTAAATAGCCACGCTTTTTCCCGACTACGTCAATTTTAGGTTCCGGAGTAGTTGCATACAGCTCAAAAATGTAAGAGTACAAGTAACAAGTGTCTTGTATTTTTAGGTTTCCGTAGCCAAATGGCAAAAAACGGAACCCTTACAGATTCTTCATGTCTGTTTGTCTGTCCGTCCGTATGTCACAGTCACTTTTTTTCGAAAGTATAAGAGCTATCCTGTTGAAACTTGGTAAGTAAACGTATTATGTGCGTTTTTATACAAAAATAAAAGTACTTTTGGAGGTTGCTCCCATAAATAGCACTTGAAAAATGATATTGAGGTTACTAAAATATTTTTTTTTCTAAACTGAACAGTTTGCGCGAGAGACACTTCCAAAGTGGTAAAATGTGTGTCCCCCTGTAACTTCTAAAATAAGACAATGATGAAACTAAAAAAAAATATTATGATGTACTGTGCAATCGTGTTCTATGCAGTCTTCAATTGAAAATTGATTTGAAAGAGATACAGTAATTCGTTTACCTTTCAAAGTTACAACCTTGCTGCTACGAAACCCTTTATGGCGAGTCCGACTCGCACTTGGCCGGTTTTTATTTCAAGCCGATTTAAGCTGTCTTGTTACAAAATATTTACTAGTAGTGGTATAAATTATATCAATGATTATTAGCAATACATACTTAGAAGGTCTGACTGTGGCAGCCATTTCATTATCCTGATGTTCTTAGACCGTCCTGGTAGTTCATCCTTGTCCCACTTCCAAAGAACGTCGTAAGGTAATTCAGAGAAGACTTTGGCCATCAATTGTACTCTTTCTGGCGGAAGCAGTGAAGGTTGCACGTTTGTACCAAAGCTCATGTAGATCACACCGTTTTTTGAAGAGTCCAGATATGTTTTGAGATCCTATAATATTCCATTATGTATTATTTCATTTGGAGACATGCGAAAATACATTTTTAAACAATGCGTTTTTCAAAAGAAAAATCACTAGAAAAACCACAGATAAACGAAAAAAAGTTATAAAAATCTTACTGTTGGCAATTCTTTCTTGGACTTTTGATGTAAACCACCCAGATACACAACACTTGGAGGCACAGGTCGATTGTCTTCCCATGTAGAATAAGTATTCAAAAACAGCATGTCAACATTATTCTTTAGTTCACTTACAGTTGGCGCACTTGGTCCGAACATTCGTTTCGCCATTACATTCTCTACCTCTTCAACTTCCTTCTGCATACGTTGCAATGTATAAAATTTCCATAGTTCCGTCAATTTCTCCCATTGTGACAAATTGTACAAACGTTGATTGAAGGCGTCTGGGTACAGTAAAGGATGCCACGCTGATCCAATGGCTTCCACATTAAAATTCATAGGCCCAAAAGAAGACACAAGAATTACTGGTGCCTTTACGATATGCGACAGAAGTAACGCAGGCCTTACACAAGCTTCTAACAAGAGCAAGTCAAACTTTTCTTCCTTCAACTTTTTTTGCACTTGATCCACATTCATCTGCATCTGAACAAGGTTTGTCATAATATGGAATGCTCTTCGTAATTGCAAAATCGTATCATAATCACCTGAAGATGTATATTCATATAGAATCCTCCAGATTTCGTAGGAGGAGTCGTGGACATCAATTTCTGTGAGATTTGTAGGAGTTTTTCCATTTGGGTAGGCAGGATCTGGTGTGATGACTGTGATTTCATGGCCTCTCCTGGCTAGTTCTTGAGTAAGAGGACGAAACACGACTTGATGACTGATGGACGGAATTGGAAAAAATGCCAGTATTCTTGCCGCATCGTATGATGCTATTGATAATGTTATAAAAAACACCAAGGTTACCCATGCCTTCATTTTCACTCGGTGGCGTCTCAAATCATTATGAATAATAAATAGATGTTTATTTATGTATATACTCGTTGTTTAGTTAAAAAACTGATAAATAAGCGATTTTCTTTGTGTCCACTATTATGATACAACTTTTTTTTAAAAAAAAGGTGCCTAAGTAATTTGTTATTTATTCAAGATAAAATAAAGCCTTCCAAATAAAAAAAATCTGTGATTTTTTGTTATTTTGTTTTTTTAACCAACGAAAAAAAAAAGGAGGAGGTTCTTAATTCGACATTTATATTTTTTATGTATGACCAAGCATTACTTTTCCAAACGTGGTCCGATTTCAAAAATTCTTTTTTTGTTGGAAAGAGTATATCTCAAAGTTGGTCCCATTTAAATTTCAAAACTAAAGTCGGCCTATAAGGGTAGAAAAAAAGGAATTAATTGTCAATCTTCCTACAGAATTTTCAATTATGAACCGATTCTGTTGAAATAAAGTTAACAATTTTAGTTCTGAGGACATTATTATACAGCAGAGATGTGGAGAACATACTCGTATATAACATGATGGTGTCACCATCATCAGATCAACTCCAGATCCCTGTTATTTTGTGATGTCAGTCCCAAGAGTTCCTTAACAGTTAACAACAGTTATATCGTATTTGGGTTCATTTCACTCAGCTTGATGAGAACTTTAGACCTACCTGAGGTGTCATTTGCCATCGGAGGTCTGCGGATGGTGACGAATAGCGGGGGCAAGAGGTCCTCAACAGCTAACACCACCCACCTTTATCGTGTTTGGGCTCATTTCACTAGTCTTGATGAAAACTTTATACCTAGCTGGAGTATAACTGTCATCGAGGGTCTGAGGATGGTGACAGAGGGCAGTAGCAAGAGATCCTTAACAGTTAACACACACAGCAACTATTTCGTATTTGGGCTCATTCACTCATCTTGATGAGAACTTTAGACGTAGCTGGGGTATGACAGTCGTTGAGGGTTTGAGAATGAAGTCAGAAAGCAGGTGTAGGAGGTCGTCAACATACCAAAAAAAAAAACAAATTAAAAACTTATTTTTCTTTTAGTTACAGAAATTAACACAAGATATCTCTATCTCGTGTTAATTTTAAAAAATAAAACCTTTTTAAAAGGCCAAAGAAACAATCAACGATTAGCTACGACGAGCTATTCAACCACGACAAGCTAAACAACTAGCTATTCTGCTCTTCAAATAGTTAATTTATATGTTTGTTTGTTTGGCGCCGCCTCAAAATTTATTTTTTGCTTTTCAGTTCGATGTTACGTCGGTTTGATTTTTTAAAAAAAAGGTTTTTTAAGCCTTTTAGGTTGCCTTGCCCCAAGATTAAAACGGAGTTATATTACGTAGAGTTTGCTGTCTGTCTGTCTGTCCGCAAGTCACTAGGCTATATCTCATAAACCGCGACAGAGAGTTGAAATTCACGATGTATTTCTGCTGCCGCTATAACAACACAGTCATGTCTTGAGTTATGAGTCGAGCTCCACGGTAACTGACAAATGCTTGCACGGACAAGTCCACTTAAATGTGTGTGGTTTTTTATTAAAAAGACCATTTCATACATTGACCTGCATGGTCCTCGTATAACCTGGTATACATTTATAATGTCTGGACTTTAAAAGAGACTGTGACCTCTGAGTTTGTTTCGGCTGTTTCTTCTCAGCATAGTCAGGTATGAAACATCGGCTTCTTCTAGGTTTATGAAAAGACGTGTAAAAGTGTTGACACAACCTACTTGCATAAATAAACATCATTTCATTTCATTTCATAGTCAAAAACAAAAAAAAAAATAGTACATTACTGCCGCGGCCTATAATGGCTACTTTGCTGGTCGCACTGATGATGGCCGACAGCGCAGCGTAGCGCAGCGTAGCGCAGCTCCAGGCCGACACAGCGTGGTCAGCATGCACCACTTGATGGACGAACTGAGATAAAGGCCGAGGCCGTAGGCCGAGGCTTTTACAGCGAGGACAGCAAGGGCTGCATGATGGCCAAGCTGGAAGGCCTAGAGCGTAGCTAAGCCAGCTGGAGGCAATCATAGCGTGACCAGCGAAGCAGAGATAGTCGGCCAAGGCCTGTATAGTGCTTTACTCAAAAATGCAAGTACCTAACCTACATAAAACCAGCAAGTGATTTAAATAAAATATATTTTAATTAAGGTGATTGCTTCGATGTAGCCCGCGAAATTCAAATTTTTTACGTTTTTTGCAATTTGCAGGCCAGTGACATGTTGTAACTTTATAAATATATGTGTTGCGGTAATAACAACTACAATTTTAAATATAAAAATTATCAAAAAATTCCCTCCATCAGCTCTCACATAGAAAAGGTGCATCGTAGTTAAATTTCGGAGATTTTAACATTATGCACCTTTTCTATGTGAGAGCTGATGGAGCGAGTTTTTTGATAATTTTTATATTTAAAATTATACTTGTTATTACCGCAACTCATCTTTATCTTTACATATAATAAAATCGTAGAGCTGTCATTCCTGTACATTGAATATTTTTTTCTTTTTGTATTTTTTTCGAGATAAGGGATCGATTCTGATGCCAAATCAACTTTTTTTTTCTTTCGAAATTTTTTATGTTTTTTTGATTTGATCTATCTCTTAAACTACTGTAAAGTTGTCGATCAAATTTTCCTCAAATATTCCTAATAATATGCTTCTGTTGATAGGCTATGTATCATTACGCTATTTGTCCTAAGAGATAAGCAATTTTAAATTTTGTTGTTTTTATCTGTTTGTTTTTAGTTGGAAGCTAAACCACTGGATATTATTTAGTCAATTTTTTCCCAAATATTCCTTAAACTGCTCTTCTATTAGTAGGATATGTATAATTACGCTATTCCATTTGGGGGATTAGCAATTTTATAATTTGTTGATTTTCAGTCATTGTTGACATTTGTATAAGAACCGCTATTTGAAAACACTGTCAGCGTACTAGCCAGTCTGGTTGGTATCCTGCTTGACTTTCGTGCAAGGAGTCTCTGGATCAAATCTCGCTGTTTCTTTTTTTCACTTTTTGAGTTTTCTTATATTTGTCCTGAGAGTTTCAAATAATTAAAAAAATGTGTATACTTTTATTTCAATATTATTCGCGATTTTAAATTATTACTATTTTTTTTTCAATAGTTTTATAGGATATAAATATAACTGATTTAAATTGTAGGTAGTAAGTTGGATATTTTTTAAATTGTTATTGTTTCGAGGTGTGGAAATTTAAAGATTAGAAAAAATTGTGTTTATTTATGTTTTGAATTGGTATTCAAACCAGTGCATAGATTCTGTTTTAAACGACGACAAGTTGTACTCATCGAGTCAGATAATTAGTTATTATTTAGGTATCACGCGGAATGCAAGGGAGAAGAGCAATGCTATCGTACGTTCAATTTGCAGCGATACTGTAAATCAACCCAAAAATTATAGTCTAATGTTTAAAATAAACACCGTTCTTTGAAATTAATGTCGCTCAAATAAGGACGTTTCCTATGCAAACTATGTAGGTACCTAGATATAACATTATTGATCTAAACTAATAATAAAAATGCAAGTATGTTTGTTTTTTACCTTTTCACGCATTACTACCTACTGAATCGATCGTCCCAAAATTTAGCATATAGGTACGTTGTCACGAGTATAGACACGGATATAAGGTATCTTACATCCCGAATAACAGAAGAGAGCGAGAGAGTTGCCGAGAAAACAATTACGTTCATATTCCAGATGGCGCCACACGATCCGTATTGTTTCTCAAATTCTAAAATAACGCAAGCGAAGCCGCGGGCAAACACTAGTGTATTTATAAAGCTACAACATGTCACTGGCCTGCAAATTGCAAAAAACGTAAAAAAAATTGAATTTCGCGGGCTGGTTGGAGCATCCCCCTTAACTAGAAATTTAATTAAAATAACAATTACGAAAAATACAGTTACTAAAATTCAACACCGACTTTCCCGGTTTCATATTACTTACTAATAGTTTGCGATAATTTTAATGCGATGATTGACTGCATTTCATTTATTACTTCATTTACATAAAGCAAAAAAGTCACTAAATAAAAATAAAAATTCGCTGAACCGCGCTTTTGTTCCTTCTTTGATTTTTTTTTTTAATATGGAATGCAATCTTTTTGTGCCTACCTCTTTAAATACAAACAGTTGTGACCACATTACATGCATTTTTGAGTAAAACAATTTTACTCAAAAATGCATGTAATGTGGTCATTATTTTGACAACCTTGTTTGAGCAAAGTCGCCTTTGCCGGAGTGTTTCAAGGAGCGGCCAGCAATGTTTTTGCTGGCCGCTCTACAGGTCGGCAAAACATTGCCGGCCGCTATTTTGACGTTTCAACGTTTTAAAAAAACAAATGCAAAAAGATTTTATTTAAAACACAGCTGTTTGTATAAAAAGAGGTAGACACAAAAAGATTGCATTCCATATTTAAAAAAAAAAAACAAAGAAGGAACAAAAGCGCGGTTCAGCGAATTTTTTATTTTTATTTAGTGACTTTTTTGCTATAAGTAAATGAAGTAATAAATGAAATGCAGTCAAACATCGCATTAAAATTATCGCAAACTATTAATAAGTAATATGAAACCGGGAAAGTCGGTGTTGAATTTTAGTAACTGTATTTTTCATAATTGTTATTTTAATTAAATTTCTAGTTAATTAATATATATTTTATTTAAATCACTTGCTGGTTTTATTTAGGTTAGGTACTTGCATTTTTGAGTAAAGCACTATACAAGCCTTGGCCCATTATGACTCTTCGCTGGTCACGCTATGATTGCCTCGAGCTAGCCTAGCTACGCTCTAGGCCTTCCAGCTTGGCCATCATGCAGCCCTTGCTGTCCTCGCTGTAAAGGCCTCGGCCTACGGCCTCGGCCTTTATCTCAGCTCGTCCATCAAGTGGTGCATGCTGACCGCGCTGGGTCGGCCTGGAGCTGCGCTAGGCTGCGCTGTCGGCCATCATCAGCGCGACCAGCAAAGTAGCCATTATAGGCCGCGGCAGTAATGTACTAATACAATGTGCTGATCTGCAACCTAGTCAAATTCAAGCACGTGATTATTATACTCATGATTCTCGACCCAAATCAATAATACTCGTAAAATAGGTAGGTAAAAACACGTGATTTTTTTTTGCTGTTTTTATTATAAACTAGTGTTTGCCCGCGGCTTCGCTTGCGTTTTTTAGAATTTGAGAAACAATACGGATCGTGTGGCGCCATCTGGAATCTGAACGTAATTGTTTTCTCGGAAACAGCTCTCTTCTGTTATTCGGGATGTAAGATACCTTATATCCGTGTCTATACTCCTGACAACGTATATGCTAAATTTTGGGACGATCGATTCAGTAGGTAGTAATGCGTGAAAAGGTAAAAAACAAACATACTTGGATTTTTATTATTAGTTTAGATTTAGATCAATAATGTTATATCTAGGTACATAGTTTGCATAGGAAACGTCCTTATTTGAGCGACATTTATTTCAAAGAACCGTGTTTATTTAAACATTAGACTATCATTTTTTGGTCGATTTACAGTATCGCGGCAAATTGAACGTACGATAGCATTGCTCTTCTCCTTTCAGCATACCGCGTGATACCTAAAAAATAACTAATTATCTGACTCGATGAGTACAACTTGTCGTCGTTTAAAACAGAATCTATGCACTGGTTTGAGCACGAATTCAAAACATAAATAAACACAAACCCTGATTTTTTTCTAATCTTTAAAATTCCACGCCTCGAAACAATTACAATTAAAAAAAATATCCAACTTACTACCTACAATTTAAATCGGTGTAGATTTATATCCTAGAGAAGTATTGAAAAAAAAATAGTAATTATTTAAAATCGCGAATAATATTGAAACAAAAGTATGCACATTTTTTTTTAATTATTTAATACTCTCAGGACAAATAAAAAAAAACTCAAAAAGAGAAAAAGAGAACTGCGAGATTTGATCCAGAGACCCCTTGCACGAAAGTCAAGCAGGTTACCGACCGGACTGGCTAGTACGTTGACAGTGATTTTCAAATAGCGGTTCTTGTACAAATGTCAACAATGACTGAAAATCAACATATTATAAAATTGCTAATCCCCCAAGGGGAATAGCGTAATTATACATATCCTATTAATAGAACAGCAGTTTAAGGAATATTTGAGGAAAAATTTACTAAATAATATCCAGTGGTTTAGCTTCCAACTATCAACAAACATCTAAAAACAACAAAATTCAAAATTGCTTATCTCCCAGGATAAATAGCGTAATAATACATAGCAAATTAATAGAAGCATATTATTAGGAACATTTGAGGAAAATTTGATCGACAACTTTACAGTAGTTTCGGAGATAGATCAAATCAAAAAAACATAAAAAAATTCGAAAAAAAATAAAAGTTGATCTGGCATCAGAATCGATCCCTTATCTCGAAAAAAATACAAAAAGAAAAAAATATTCAATGTACAGGAATGACATCTCTACGATTTTATTATATGTAAAGATAAAGAAGGTACGATAACCACCAAGGGGATGGCATCTGTCGTCCTTCTAACCCAACCTGTCCTAGACAGTGTGCGATCAGTGGATACGAAACGAGGTACTATCGAAAATATATAAATAAAATGTTTTATCGATCCGTTTAAATACGCAATAAAATAATCCGTTAACACGTTTCCCTCGATGATCTAAAAAAAAATACCATGAAGTGGTCTCAGATCTCACACTTAGACCAGAACTCGCTTTCCACGCTCTTGCATTTTAAGTTCACAGTTCTTTTTCGACCATGGAAAAACTACTCCGAACAAACAATATTCGTTAATAGGTGCGTCCACACGGAGTGAGCAGCATATGAAGAGGAAACTGCCTCGCGAGGCTGCTTGCTGTGTGGACGTGCCTACTGTTTCCCGACCGGGTCACGAAATAATATGCGCGAGCAAAACAAAAAACGCATGGTCGCTGATGTGGAACTCAAAGCCCAGCTAAACTAGAACATAATATAGGAATGACGTCTTAGCAAGAGTTGTTTAGTCTGATGGGCATTTCCTGTAGTCTTACAAAAATGAAAGATCTGGAACGTATGGAATCGTCTCACGCATCCCGTTGTTTTCCCGTCCCCAGGCTCCTAGAATTCGACATCAGACGTTTCAGATCTTCGATTTTGACGACCCCGACTGCTGGCATAAGTAACAGGATCCGCGTACGAAGTCGCGGGCAGAAGCTAGTAAAAATAAAATTGGCAGAGCAATTTTTAGGGTTCCATAGTCAACAAGGAACCCTTATAGTTTCGCCATGTCCGTCCGTCCGTCCGTCCGCAGTTTAGCTCAGAGACGCACAGTACTAGAGAGCTGTAATTTGGTGTAAATATACGGATTTGTTGTGCCGTAAAAGTGGTAAAATAAAATCTCGTAAAATGAGGTTTTTTTTTTCTCGCGTACCCCTTAGTGTGGGGTATCATTAAATAGGTCTTTAAAAAATAATTATAGTTTCCATTAACAATTTTTTGATAAAAAAATTCGTTTGTGAAATATTAAATGCTAAATTTTGCTCGATTCGAGTGTCCCCCCCCTCTACCAGCTAAACGGTTATGTTTGGGGGTGTGAAAAAATTCACAATAGTAGGACATTTATCGAAGTTTAAAAGAAAATTATCATGACTAAGTAAGCTTTACAACTTTACGAGTAATAGTCGACCAACTTATAAAATGTACTTGATATCATATTTTCTTAAACAAAATGTATCGGAGACAACTGCAAATATAAGTTTGTCAACTTGATTTTTACAGCTTTTATAGGTATGTTTTTTGGGGATAGGTTGGTTTTTATCGTCAACTATTTTTAACTAAATTAAAAAAAGGAGGAGGTTCTAAATTCGTTGTTATCTTTTTTCTTATGTATTTTCCCCGATTTCTCAAAGACTCCTGGACCGATTTTGAAAATTCTTCTTTTTAAAATTAAATTCAGCAAATCAGTTTAGTTAGTTCGCATAAGTATTTTGATGGGCAACTACGGAACCCTACACTGTGCGTGGCCCGACACGTACTTGGCCGGTTTTCACTAGAAGTTAGAGCGCGATAATGTAAAAAGTTAATTTGGAGTGACACTGAAATCGAAAATTTGTTGGATTTTTATACTTACCTATTCTAACTAATACTAATTTATTATGCATCTGTCTGTAATCTGTATCAACTAGTCTCATCATATCCAAATTTCAGCGCAGGAGGATTTTTTCGAAAGTCTTCATACAAAAAAATCCTCGTTGATTTGACTATAAACATTTTTGGTTTTTCAACCGCTTGTTACGGACAGCTGTTTTTTTTTACAGTTTTAAAAATGTTTTCACGCTCTCTTCTCCCACTAATTTAGAAAACTTTTTTTTAAATAATGTTTCAAATCCCGTACATCGCCATGACGCTCGAGGCTGCAAGCATCCTGGCGTCCCCTGCTATTACGGGCTCAGGCGCAAAACGTCTCTTTCGCAAAATGCCACCTGGTCGTAAGACGTCTCTTTCGCAGAATGTCTCTTTCGTAAAATGTCTCTTTCGCAGAATGTCTCTTTCGTAGAATGTCTCTTTCGCAAAATGTCGCACTTGGGACTTAAGAATAAAATTTTTTGATTCTTTTGATCTATATTTTGAATGCGTGTAAAATTTTTGATACCTATTGATATTGTTTTTATTTGGAATACATACTTAAGTTTTTAACATCATAATTGCACTATAATTTTATTAATAAATGATTTTTGTTTTGAAAATCAAAATTTTATTCTTAAGTCCCAGGTGCGACATTTTGCGAAAGAGACATTCTACGAAAGAGACATTCTGCGAAAGAGACATTTTACGAAAGAGACATTCTGCGAAAGAGACGTTTTACTACCAGGTGGCATTTTGCGAAAGAGACGTTTTGCGCCTGAGCCCTATTACGACGTGTTATAGAAATGAGATACAGATGTTCATAAAAGACATTCAAAGAAAATCATGATATTGAAATAGCTGCGACAGTCAGACTTTCTACGAGTAAGTTTGTATTACATAAACAATGTTATTATTCATACTTCAACTAATATAATATTTTGTAAAAAGACAGAGCAATTCTACAAACTCATATTGTGGTTGATTACGCTGTATTCAACTAGTCCGGAATCTAAACATAATTCATTTTGTGAAAACATCTACCGGATAAGAAATTGTCGAGAATTGAGTTGAATAGTCTGCTCTGAATACATAGGCCTCTCCAATGGCACCTATTGGAGAGGCCTATGTATTCAGAGCAGACAGACAATAGTAAGACACGTAGCATAACATCGTTGATACGTGATAAGTTGACGAGAAAATAGACAAAATGACAGATGACGCAGAATGTGGAATTGAAAATGTTGATATTCTGGCAGTAATCGACGCGTCGGGCCATACTCGAACAAAACCAAATGTGGAATTGTGTGGAAATAAGTATAATAAATAGATCATTTCTACGCAAACTGTAAGCTGACAATGACGATGATTATTTATTGAAGCATATTAAAAGGAAACAGCACGGCCGTTTTTCCATACAAACGTAGTCCCCTGTTTTCTCCCTGGATAATGCCAGTAGAGCAATAATTTCAGAACAAAAAAATCTATGACCACTATTGGCAAGTCTCTATGTTTTCCTTTTTCCCATAAATTAATTATGAAAAGAGATATGAACATTCAAAATCCTACAAAAATGGCCAGATTTTCTGCTGTGTTCAAATTATCAGTAAACTTTGACGAGATTATATAAAAAAAGGAAAACATAGGAACACGGCCAATGCCTTTCTTTATTTTTTAAAGGAAAAGGTAGTGAAATCGGTTAAGTTTTGGAGGAGTAATCAGGGGACTACGAATCGTTGATTTTGTGCCATTTTTAAGGTATTTTCGGTCAAAGCTTCAGTTGTCTCCTTCGCGCTCTGTAACTCTATTGTGGGCACTGTGCGACAGCAATAGATTTTACAAATACCTATTTTTCAATTCTCCAGCCCTTGCTGTTTCCTCTTAATGAAGCTATAAGTTCGCATGCTGCGTGGCTTGCTAATTCGCTGGGCTATGCCGGAATCTTCTTTTATGAATCTCCTCATTACTGCATCGGTCACGCAGAGAAACTCCGTACATAACCTTCGCGATAGCTCCTTGGGCTTTCTTGAGCTTACTTATGAGGCCCATAGTAAAAGACTACGCTTCAGTGCTCTACGTCATCACCGGTAACACGCATTGTTCGAACATTTGAATGCGTTATCTATATATACAGGGTGGAATTTTCTAATGCCACCTGGAGGGAAAGTACTCTTAATACTGCAGATAGAAAATTTTACTCAAAGCAAACATTCCTTTATTAATGAATAGAAAGCAAACTGCACTGAAAGATTTTCGAAAATTCTCTTCTCCCACACCCGGGAATCGAACCGGCTAAAATCTGAAAAAAATATACCCTGTACTTTTATTGCATCGATCGTTAGGGTAAATTATAAGGATGAAATCTCTCTAACAAACATGATAAATTAAATGAAAGGAAAACCAGAAATTTTCGAAAATCTTGAATGCAGTTTGCTTTCTATTCAAAAATAAAGGAATGTTTCCTTTGAGTAAAATTTTCTATCTGCAGTATTAAGAGTACTTTCCCTCCAGGTGGCATTAGAAAATTCCACCCTGTATATACGAGTATAAAATTATATAAAAAACAGGGGTTTTTATTTTGACTCGACTACAGCCGAAACCGCTAAACGCAGAAACTTGAATTTTGGACAGCATTATTGCAGTCTACCATGTAGATTAGCAGTAAGACGGGATTTTGCGAAAATCCTCCTCTAAGGGGGTGAAAAGGGGTGAAAACGTTTGTATGAAAAATCTTATTCCTTGGGTTTATAAACTTGAAACTTACACGAATAAGAACACAAGTAAATAAAAATATAAGATTAGCACCACTATTTTTTTTTATAACTAAGTTTATATGGGAAAATCATAACGCGTGAGCTGATGGATTTGAAAATGAGTTTTTATATAGATACTAGATAAGAATTAATCAAACATGTGTTTTTAGAATTTTCGTAAATCACCCCACAAGTTGGTAAAAAGGGGTATTCAAGTTTTGAAGGGAGGATATTAAACCACTAAACGTAGAAAACTGAATTTTGGATTGTAGTTGCTATTAATTATGTAGGTGAGCATTAAGAAGGGTTTTTGCGAAAATCTACCTTTAAGGGGGTGAAAAGGGGAGAAAGCCTTTGTATGTAAAATCTTATAAACTTGAAACTTGGGACGAATATGAGTATAAGTCAATAAAAAAGATGGATATTTTTTTTTCAAAAGTACCCTCCATTGGTAATCTAGATGATATTAAATATTGTATAGGGATGTCATAACATGCGAAGCGATGAATTTGAAACTCAGTATATACAAATTAGATAAAAAATAAACAAACACGTGGTTTGGGGTTTTTCGAAAATCAGCCCCTACATTGGTGAAAATGGGTGATTAGGTTTTAAGGGAAAGATTTAACTGCTGTATTCGATAAACTCAAAACTTGTTAATGTAATATTTAAAAATCAACCCTTAACGGGGTGAATAGGAAAATCGGGACTGGACCATTTTTAGATTTTCCAAAAATATCCTATAACGAGGATGACCGGGCATTTAAATTCACTGAGTTTGAAGTTAAAAACACTCGCAGACGAAGTCGCGGGCGAAATGCTAGTTGCGGTATAACAAAATTCTTATCTATACAAAATGCGATAATAATGTGCCCAAGCGTAAACAATGTTTATTATTATTGGTCAGTAATTTAGTTATCATAATTGCTCTGCCAATATTTAAATGATTCTAATGAACTAATACCACCTATTACTATTGACTCATTATAAAAAAAACCGGCCAAGTGCGAGTCGACTCGCGCATTGTGGTTTCGAACCATAACATTCATACATGCATATAAAAATAATCGGAGTGTCTGTTTGTAAGTTTGAAATAACCCTTTTTTACTACAATATATAAAATATGAATATAAGTATAATATAGGTACGGTACATACATCAAAATTACATTTTTTACAATTCTTCTCTGTCTGTTTGTAATGACTACTCTCTGAAATGGCTGGACAGATTTTGACGGGACTATTATTGGCAGGTAGGTGATGTAAAAACTGCCTCGGCACAACAAACATTAATTTATGATTGTCTATCTATGGTCTGCGCCTGCGTCTCTGTCTGTCAGTGTTGCCAACCATTGAAAAACATGACATAGACAGGCAGTTACGCCGGATGCAGACATATTTACAAATTATAAGTTTTATTTATTTTATTTTATATTATGTTATATCTTTATGAAATATATATTTATCACTGTATGTATATCTGACCGTGACATCACTTTGGGCCCTATCTGAAAACCAGCGCTGTAGCTTTTTGAAGTGAAAACTTCTTTAGCGGCGTTGTACACTTTTTCTGTAATGGGTAAAAAATTTAAAACTCGCGTCAGGGTCACGTGACCAAAACTCGCGTCAGGGTCACGTGACCCTGATCGAAAATGAGTAAGACGTCATTCAAATTAAAAATAAAACATAGTAACAAAAAAGTTTTCACTTTTTTCTAAATGTCACGTCACAGCTCATGCTAAGATACGGGCATTTTTGGCCTCGTACAGGACCAAAATTGGTTATTTTATTTTAATTTATTGTAAGTTGTTTCTTTTATTTCATTTTTACATCTTTGTTTACACTTTATGTTGTTGTTCTGTCCTAAGTATGTGAGTCCAATAAAACTTTTTCTTTCTTTCTTTCTTTCATGTAATAAGGAGTAACTTAGGTAATATAGCCTGGTAACAGACGGATAACAAAAGTTTAGTAACAGGGTCCCGTTTTACCTTTTTGGTTACAGAACCCTAAAAACACTGCAAGTAAAGCATTCCTAATCACGAGTAAACTTTAGAGAAAAAAGAAATTGGGTGATCAATCACCCAATTTTTTTTTCTCTAAAGTTCAGTATCAATGCGAGTGTTATAATTGTATGTTTCAAAACATTGAATAGCGTGATTAATTTTCAATAACTTGTGCTCATAAAATGTCCAGCCAGATGAAATTGTTGTTACTCACATTTTTAGTTTCGTCCAACAACGCAGCAAGAATACTGGCTTATTTTCCAGTTCCATCTATCAGTCATCATATTGTGTTTCGTACTCTAACAGAAGAACTAGCCAGAAGAGGACATGACGTCACAGTTATCACAACAGATCCTGCCTTCCCAAAAGGAGAAACTCCAGCAAATCTCACAGAAATCGATGTCCATGATTTGTCTTATGATAGATATCGAAAGGTGTACAAATTCAGTTCATCAGGCAAAGGTGATTTGATCGAACTAGTAAGAGTAACTTGCACAGTCATGGAGGAGATCATTGAAATGCAACTCAAAGATGATAAAGTACAAGAAGTATTAAAAGAAAAATATGATTTGCTTTTGCTAGAAGCCATCATTAGACCTGCGTTACTGCTATCACATGATAGAAAGGCGCCAGTGATTCAAGTGTCTTCTTTTGGTCCCGTAAATATGAATGTGGAAGTTATTGGTTCAGGCTGGCATCCGTTTTTGTACCCGAATACTTTCGCCAAGCGTTTGTACAATTTATCAACGTGGGAGAAATTGTTGGAACTATGGACTTTTTATAATGTGGAAAATATTATTAATGCTTATGAAGATGTAGAAAATGAAAAGGGTAAAATATTATTTGGACCAAATATTCCGCCTATGAGTGAATTAAAAAATAACGTGGATATGCTGTTTTTGAATATTCATCCGATTTGGGATGGAAATCGTCCCGTGCCTCCTAATGTTATCTATTTGGGTGGATTGCATCAAAAACCAGTGCGAAAATTGCCTGCGGTAATATTCTTTATTTACATTTCTGTTACAATAATTAAGTTTTTCTCAAAACTGTAGATCATTTTATTTCAACTCCAAAATTCTCTAAAAATTGTAGACCCATTTATTTCAACTCTAAAATTCTCTCAAAATTGAACACCATTTTATTTCGACTCGAGTAATTTAGAAATGGTGATTGATTTTCAGGATCTTCGAAGATATTTGGACTCCTCAAAGAATGGTGTGATCTACATCAGCTTTGGTTCAAACGTGCAACCCTCACTGCTTCCTCCAGAAAGAGTACAATTGATGGCCAAAATCTTCTCTGAACTACCGTATGACGTTCTTTGGAAGTGGGACAAGAATGAACTACCGGGACAATCTAAAAATATCAGGACATCCACATGGCTTCCACAGGCAGACTTACTAAGTATGTGATTAAAGTTAAAGAACATTGTCTTAATATAAAAAAAAGTTTTACTGCAAAAGTCCATATTAAGATCTGAAGAAGTGCGACAGGTATGCAATCCGATGAATGAAAACAGTTTTAGTGCATGTGATAGAACAAAAATATTAAAAGGCATGGTGAGTAAGAGTGAAATGGTTATGAATGTCTTAAGATGAAGAGAGAGAGAGAGGAAGCCCAAAGGTAAAATGGATGCAATATGCAAGAAATCATTATGAAAGAAAAAGATGGAATACGTCTGACAGGAAAGAGTAGAAGACAAAAAAAGTCACATTGATGTTTGATATATTTACCGGTAGAAGTCCCACTTAGGCACAAAAATAAATAATCAGTACAGCCAATCCAACTGATAATGATCTTCCAGAACATCCAAATATCAAGCTGTTCATAACACAAGGAGGTCTACAATCAACAGACGAGGCTATCACAGCAGGAGTACCTCTGATTGGTATACCAATGACGACAGATCAATGGTTCAATGTTCAAAAATACGTGCATCATAAGATTGGAATCCAACTAGATTTGCTCTCAATGACTAATGAAGATTTTAGGAATGCTATTAACACTGTAATTGAAGATGAAAGGTAGGTAAATAGTTTTAATAGCGATAATTGTTGTATGTGCTAGTATTGCAAATAGAGCAACGACTTCTTTTATCTCTACAGTTTACTCAATTCATCATTAGGTATCAATCATTACCGTTGGCAGCCTTGTATCACCCACTGCTGAGTATCGGCCTATGATAAATTTACCTGACCTTCGTGAGTCACCAGCTATACTGGTGATCTTCTGAATATCATCCATCTCTCTAGTTGTTGATCTGCAAACAATTCTTCTATTGCTTCTCGGCAACCATTCAGTAAGGCCTCTACTTCATTAGTCTTTGCCACGTCTTGAAAAGCAGTACAATTCAGTTAGTACTTGGTATTAGTTATCCCTTACCTAGTAAGATTGTTTGTCAGAGATCCGAACCATGAACCATTTGATATTTTCACATAGTATCTTGCATCCTACTCATACGCAAGATTATTGTTTCTAATGTCATTCAAACTTGTAAATATCAATTTTCAGCTATCGACAAAATATAGCTAATCTTCGAAGCATCATGAGCGATCAGCCACAGCCTCCACTGGAGCGCGCCGTGTGGTGGACGGAGTACGTGCTGCGTCACGGCGGCGCAAAACATCTGCGATCGCCCGCCGCCAACATAACGTGGACGCAATACTTAGAACTAGATTTAGTGTTTACTGTGTTGTCAATAGTTTTTGGATTTGTTCTGCTATTATCATGTCTTGTTTGTAAATTGTGGAAGCATTTAAGTTTCCGCTTGAATCAAATTAAATTGAAAATAAATTGAGGATAGTTGACAACGTTGAAAACTTAGTCATGAATGAAATTAAAAAGATAATTGTTTTATTATTTACAAAGCGTCATGCCGACAAGCAACTGTAAGTGAACGACGACCCTCAGAATAAACACTTTTTTACATACACGGTTTGTTTCTAAATTTCTTCTTTCTTCTAAGACATTTTGAATTCAGAACCTCAGATTGTTTCATCATCATGACAAAAACACGCATGGCATGTGGGCCAAAATAACCAACATGAACAACCTAAAACGTGTAGTGGTAGCCCTCGTAAAAGAAGGTAGGGTAAACTGAACATAACCAAAGACACAAATTCCAGTTTCAGGCACGGTTAAAAATATCTGGAAGTCACAGGAAATCAGTTACGTGTTTATTCGTGTCAGATAGTCATTGTAGTTAACAAATATTGAGACTTGTATTGCCAACTACTAGCTACGTTTAAGTAGACACAGAAACCTAGATTGTGAGAAGTACGAAGGCAGTATAGAAAATGGATAATTAAATGCCTGTCTAATGATAAGGTCAATTGTTTAATCAGCCTGAGACGAGGCAGATATCAGTCACGTGTGCCTCTAGGCCTGGCCTTTCTCTTGTATATTTGAAAATTTTTCAAAGCATACTGGACTCTGTTCCATTACGTTGTAAGACCGCTTCGGTTCTCGCGACCTATTGTGTTCTTCTTAATACACAAATAGAACCTGTTGAAACAAGTGCGATAGTTGTTATGTTGATTGGACTCTATCTACTATCTGACTAATCTAATAGATAATTTCATGGCCGTAATAAACTATAAAAAGAAGCGTATGGAATTATTTTTGTAGTACCTAATTTAGAATCACACGTACATAATGACCGCCTTCACAGTGTTTTTGTTGCTAACTTTTTCGGTAACAATCAACGATGGAGCAAAGATACTGGCTTATTTCCCGGTACCATCTTTCAGTCATCAAGTTGCATTTCGCCCTTTAACCCAAGAACTTGCCAGGCGAGGACATGAAGTCATTGTGATCACACCAGATCCAGCCTTTCCAGAGGGAGGAACACCAGCAAATCTCACCGAAATTGATGTCCACGATTTGTCATACGACGAAGTGAGGGCACTGTATAAAATTACTTCTACAGGAGATAGTGACTTGGTTCTACAAATGCAAAAAGGGTATGAAGTGCTAGCAAGGGTCGCTGAACTTCAGCTGAAGGTAGATAAAGTGCAAAAAATTATGAAAGAAGAAAAGTTTGATTTACTTTTACTAGAAGCTTGTTCAAGACCAGCGTTACTTATGTCACACGTCTTCAAGGCACCCGTGATTCAAGTATCTTCATTCGGTACCATGTACTTTAATGTGGACATTATGGGGTCAGCCTGGCATCCTTTTTTGTACCCAGACAGTTTAAGCATGCGATTATACAACTTGACAAAATGGGAGAAACTGGCGGCTTTGTGGAATTTATACAAATTAGAAACAGCACTAAACAACGTTGAAGATGCAGAAAATGAAATGAGCAAAAGAATATTTGGACCAAATGTGCCGACTATACATGATTTGAAAAATAACGTGGATATGTTATTCTTAAATATTAATCCGATTTGGGAAGGAAATCGTCCAGTGCCTCCTAGTGTTATTTATATGGGTGGCTTGCATCAAAATCCAGCGAAAGAATTACCGGCGGTAAGTAACGACAACGACAACAAACGTCAGACAGGGAGTCGCAACGGATTTGATTACCGGGTTGGGCAAAGTGTCATAAATGATTTTTTCATTACAACAAGTTACAAAGCTGTCTAAAATTTTGGATTCCAGGATCTCAAAACGTATCTAGACTCTTCAAAGAACGGTGTGATCTACATTAGCTTTGGTACAAACGTGCAACCCTCACTGCTTCCTCCAGAAAGAGTACAACTGATGGCCAAAGTCTTCTCTCATTACCTTACGACGTTCTTTGGAAGTGGGACAAAGATGAACTGCCAGGACGCTCTAAGAACATCAGGATATCAAAATGGCTGCCACAGTCAGATCTTTTAAGTAAGGGACTTTCTTTCTTTTAATAATGGGAATTCCAACTACAAGTGAAAATCAACCTTACCACAATGACACAAGACATGAAACACATTGTTATCTATGGGTAGATGAAAAACAAAATACGATTGCCATGACAACGTCAAGTCAAACGAATTTAATCTTTATTTCTTAGTGGCAAGATTGATTTTCACCTGTAGTTGGAATTCGTTCGAATCGCATCGTCATCAGTACCCTTAGCACGAATTTTCACTCTTTTACTTTACAGTATTTACAGCGTTTCTTTTATGAAAAAATGGAATAGCGCCTCTGGTGTGCGAAGAAGGAACTAATTTTTTCTTGGTATTTGTCAATTTGAAATTGTCAAAGTTCCAGTTTACATCTTAAATACTGAAAATTCGTGCTAAGGGCACAGAGCATAAACCAAAAGTTACATTGCAAACTGATTGCGGTTGTCTGGAAACTGCAAGGGACAGGAATCATTACTATAATCAGGTGTCACTTTGCTCGTACACGCTAACCTATATTATAACCAATTTCTATACAATTTTGGGGATGTGAATTCTGATTCTGTTTTTCAATATTTTGTTCACTACAGTTACTGGTGGAACCACGCTACTCAGGATCCCACAGCTACTAACTTCTCACTATAAAAGTATACATTTTCAGGGCATCCAAAGATCAAAGTGTTCATAACACAATGTGGTCTACAGTCAACGGACGAGGCTATCACAGCTGGAGTACCTCTAATCGGTGTACCAATGTTGGGTGATCAATGGTACAATGCTGAAAAGTATGTACATCATAAAATTGGAGTCCAACTAGATCTACTATCGATGACTGAAGAGGATTTTAAGAATGCCATCAACACTGTCATTGGAGATAAAAGGTAAGAGCTCAAATCTAAAATCAAGCCAATGCTCCGAATCAATTTTTTCACAACTTGCCGAAGCCTTGTAAAGCTTTGCCTTCTTCTGCGAAGCAGTCATGCTCGCGAAGGAGGAGGCGAGCCGCGAGGGAGAGGACAATGTCCTTCCTCCACCCCAACCGTGGTGGTAGACGCCCACGGGGATGGACGTCGCAAGACGATCTCCGGCCACCGTTGGCGAGGGCATGCAGGCAGCCGTCACGCCGAACGACAATTCGCCACTTGCATCCATCGGTTTCCCGCGACCCTCACGATGTCGTCGGTCCACCTAATGGGAGGCCTGCCTACGCTGCGTCTTCCGGTCCGTGGTCGCCACTCGAAAACTTTTCTTCCCCATTGGTTGTCAGTTCTACGAGCGATGTGGCCTGCCCATTGCCATTTCAACTTGCTTTTATGAGCTATGTCAGTGACTCTGGTTCTGGTGGTTTGGTGGTGATTTGTACATCAAAAGTATATTTTATATGTTTCAGCTATCGTGACAATATAGTAAAACTAGGCCACATGATGCGTGACCAGCCACAGACTCCCCTGGAGCGCGCCGTGTGGTGGACGGAGCACGTGCTGCGTCACGGTGGCGCGAGACATCTGCGAGCGCCCGCCGCCAACATGTCGTGGACGCAGTACTTAGAACTAGAACTAGTGTTTACTTTACTGACAATTATTGTTGGATTTGTTCTTGTATTCTCATTTATTGTGTATAAGTTGTGGAAGTATTTTAGTGTTAGTGTAGAACATAAAAAAATGAAATCGATTTGAAAGGCATATAGAAATGTTTTTATTATTTAAAATGGTTTGGCACGCGACGATGGGAAGAGACCAGATAGTATGTCCATAATGCCATGGAAGCTGGGTAGGCCTTTGGTGTGGGATGCAACATGACATGTGTCGACACCCTTGCGCCATCCCATCTTCCTAGTTCAGCGTGTTGTGCTGGCGCTGCTGCTGCATGTGCTGAAAACTCCAAGCGGCGCAAATACATTGGCTTAGCTAGTAGCTATGTGTTTGAGCCGTTTGGGGTTGAAACCTTGGAGCCATGGGGTCCGAGTGCCCACAACGTTTTTAAAGATATCGCCAGGCGCTTAGTCAACTCTTCAGGTGACCAGAGGGCTGGCCTATTCCTAGGTCAACGAATTAGCATTGCCCATACAACGTGGCAATGCTGCCAGCGTTCTGTGCACTGTTCCCGTTGACAGCGATGTGGACGTATTCTTTGACGCCCTATGAATTTTCTCTTTTATTATTAATTTATTTTAATTTTTCCTGTACAATATGTACAAGTAAGTTTTTTTATTTATAGTTTGTACAAATGATTAGTAGTCAATAAAACTAGTATCAAACCAAAAAAAAAAAAAAAGGTTGCACTCCAGGAGTGCCGGTAGAAGTGAAAACTTTTTTGTTACTATGTTTTATTTTTAATTTGAATGACGTCTTACTCATTTTCGATCAGGGTCACGTGACCCTGACGCGAGTTTTGGTCACGTGACCCTGACGCGAGTTTTAAATTTTTTACCCATTACAGAAAAAGTGTACAACGCCGCTAAAGAAGTTTTCACTTCAAAAACTTTAAAATGTTTGAAAAATCGATTGAACTGTGATATTAAAGACAATTTTATTGTTTTATTTATGTTTAACTAGCGGCCCGGTACGTGCTTTGCCACTTTGACAGCAAAATCTCCATTTACAAAATGATCCGCCATTTATTGAATAAATTTGTTACAAAAAATGTGATAAATGAAGAACCGCTCGACCGATTTTGCTCAAACTTCACATAAACCATCTACTAATAGTTGTAGAGGTTAATGAGTACAATTATTTTTCCAAAACTTTGAACGCGGATAAATAATGGGAAATGGAACAAATCCGCGGGTAACACATAGCTGAACTATCGAATACACGAGTACCTATAATCTTGTATCCAACTAAGTGCAACCAAGTGCAAAGTGGCCAGTGTATTGCCACCCGGACATAATAACTATGCGATAAAATGATAACAGTACATGTATAATGATAGATAAATAATAATAGCGAATATAAACAAATAATCTAATCTCAGCTGTTTCACTACAAACGATCACGTTGATATAAAAGTCGGCCAATTTATAAATAACAGATTACCAAGGCCACCATTACACACTGTTGAGTTTGAATGTGTGTAAACGCCTTTAGTTTGAATGTGTGTAAACGCCCCTAATGTCAATTTTGTATCTGTCAAAATTAGTTGAATACAGACCTCTTACAATGAACCCGCGTTTTTTTCTCTCGCTGCAATAAGGCCAATCAAACAAAGTCATCCACACCAAAACATGGTCCAAAACGAGACGGATTAAAGGATAATATTACCAGTGACCCGACTTCTCAGTTCTCAGAATCGTCGCCGAGCTTTGTCGCCGAGTAATTTTTGTTTGACAGCTGAACAAAAACGCGGTTCTCAACTCAAGTGTGATGAACATTATGTGTTGAAAATAACTAAGTGAACGTTTTCTAAAGACTGTAAATATCGTCAAGTTATTATAATGGAGAACATCGAACAAACACTAGATCTTTTGGAACACTTTTCGGACAACATTTTGAAGGTTAAGACAAACCTCAAGAAAACACCGAAAGTAAGACTAACTAAAGGCTACGTAGAAGCAAGACTACAGTGTTTAGAAGAATATTGGAACTCCTATCGGAATAGTTATCAGCAGTTATTAAAGATAACTAAAAAAGAGCAACGAAAAAATATAACCTATTTCACCGACGATTTATACAGCCAGTGTGAAGAAATATATTTAGATGTGAAAACAGACATGACGGATACGCTTCAGTTATTCAATACAGATAAGGGAGATGTGATTCAAAATACATCATCATGTTCATCACAACAGGATAGTTCGAACAGTGCCGAGGTCAAACTTCCGAGGATCAACTTACCTACATTTACAGGCATGTACGAAGAATGGCAATCTTTTGAGGATACATTTACGGCTTTAATTTCGAAGAATAAGACATTGAGTGACGTACAAAGGCTGCATTATCTCAATTCATGTTTGTCTGGCGAAGCTAAAAACACAATTAAACATATTCCAGTCACAGAACAGAATTATCCTAAGGCATGGGAAACTTTAAAAAATAGATATAGCCACAAGCGGCTTATAGTGAACGCTATACTGAAAAGGCTATTTTCATTTAAAAAGTTTAGCACACAATCACCGGGACAATTGAAAGTTCTGATAGACAGTACAAAAGAGTGTTTAAATAGTTTGGATTCTTTGAATATTTCAACAGCATCATGGGACCCAGTAATCATTTACATTACCGTGCAGAAATTGGATTCTGATACACACAAAGAGTGGGAATCACATGTAAGTCGTGAATGTGAAACTGATCTACCTACATTACAAAAAATGATTACATTTTTGGAGAATCGAATCCATACACTTGAGTTAACATGTCCGCCTTCATCTAGCACTCAAAAAACAAATAAGGAGCGTGCATGTCATACATCAGCTGTAACAATTACTTGCAAATTATGTAACGGCCAACATCTTCTATGCCACTGTAAAGAATTTGTGAAACTTGACATGGATAAGAAACATGAGATCATTAAAAACAATAGATTATGCTACAACTGTTTATCACCAGGCCATCCAGTGTATAATTGTAAGCAGAAGACTTCTTGTAAGATTTGTGGACGGCGTCACCATTCGCTTCTTCATCAAAAGAAGGGAGAAGATTCTCAGGATAAAGAGAAGAATAACAACCCACCTGTGATCTCCTCAACACAAACGCCCAGTAACACACAAGATAATCATCAGGATGAGTCAATTATAGTGAACTTCGCATACAAGCAGAGAAGAGCATTACTAGCAACAGCACTGGTACCAGTCAAGAGTGAGTGTGGTCGTGTGACTACATTAAGAGCATTAATCGATCCTGGTTCACAGGCATCATTCATTACTGAGAATGCAACTCAACTAATTCGACTCAAGAAAACTCCTGTACGAGGTTCTATCACAGGAGTAGGATCCACAACAACTCCAGTATGTTATGCAGTACAGTTGGAGATCTCATCAAGATGCGATAAACAATTCAATCTCCCTCTGAAGGCATATGTTTTAAAATCACACATAACATCGAAGTTGCCCAGCTCCACAATTGAAAATACATCAAACTGGTCGCATCTGAACGGCTTAACATTAGCTGATCCACAATACTTCAAGTCAAATCAAATTGATCTGTTGCTTGGCATTGATGTATACACCGAGATTGTGAAAGATAATTTAATAAAGGGACCACCAGGCACACCTTCCGCTCAAGAAACAAGTTTGGGTTGGATATTGTTCGGAAATATCTCACAATGTCAACATACCAGCAACGACATAGTAGTGATGCATCAACATGTAGAAATAGATATGGATAATCTTTTAAAAAATCTTTGGAATATTGATGATACTACAAATCGCAAACTTACCATCGATGAGCGCACATGTGAAGATATTTATGAAACAACACATACACGAGATTCAACTGGAAAATACATAGTTAAACTACCCTTTAAAATACCACCACAAGAAATAGGATCAACGAGAAACATAGCTTTGAAGAGACTAGAACAATTAGAAAGAAGATTAGAAAATAAACCACAATTAAAAGAAGATTACTGTAAAGTTATGGAAGAATACATACAATTGAATCACATGGAGAAAGTTCCTGAAGAAGAGAAAAATAATTTGTCAATTTATCTACCACACCATGCAGTCATTCGAGGAGATAGTGAGACCACGAAGGTCAGAATTGTTTTCGACGCATCGTGCAAAAGTTCAAAAAACAATTCACTCAATGATTTGCTATTAGTTGGACCCCAACTACAAGAAGATTTAAGAAGTTTAATTATGAGATGTCGTATGAAGAAAATCTGCTTCATAGCCGATATACAGAAAATGTACCGCATGATATTGGTTACCAAAGACGACGCAGATTATCAGCGAGTATTATGGAGAAAAGATCCCACGCACGAGATAGAAGACTATCGCATGTTAAGAGTAACGTTTGGTACCGCCTCCGCGCCCTACCTAGCAATCAAAACAATAAAACAGTTAGCTATTGATGAAGGGGAAAAATATCCTGTAGGAGCCAAAATACTAGCTGAAGAATTTTATGTAGATGATTGTATCAGTGGGAGTAACACAGTACAAGAAGCAATAAAAGCAAGTCAAGAATTAAGTCAGTTATTAGAATGTGGAGGATTCACGTTACAGAAATGGGCATCAAATAGCAAAGAATTTATAGATTCAATTCCACAATCACTGAGAAGCGCAAGTGTTGAGACAAACGAGAATATTGTTAAGACTTTAGGTTTAACCTGGAACATGAAAACAGATACCTTTCACTATCAAATCAAACTACCACCTAAATCATCATTGATTACAAAAAGAAATATTCTAGCGGATTTACAACGCTTATTTGATCCGTTAGGATGGATATCACCAGCTATCATTCCTGCTAAAATTTTAATTCAGAATATTTGGAAGGATAGATTTGACTGGGATGAAGAGGTTAAGAATACACAAAAAGAAGAATGGAATAAAATTAGAGAAAGTTTTAACAATTTACATGAGATACAAATAGAAAGATGGATACATACAGAGACAGAAAATCAGAAGATAAGTTTACATGGATATTGTGACGCTTCAATCAAAGCATATTGTGCAGTAGTCTATTATAGAGTAGAAAAAGAAAATGGAGAAATTAAAACAGGAATAATCGCATCCCGCACTAAAGTGGCACCAGTTAAGACAGTTTCCCTTCCCCGCCTCGAACTCTGCGGCGCCGTGCTTCTTGCCAAACTCTTGACGCAAGTGAGAGAAGCAATGAGGTTATCAGACAAGGAAGTCTACGCCTGGACCGATTCCACAGTGGTTTTGGCGTGGCTTGCAGGTGATCCAAATAGATGGAAATTATTTGTCACCAACCGTGTTATTGAAATTTTAGATAATGTTCCCAATCCACAATGGTACCACGTAAGATCAAAAGACAATCCAGCAGATATTGGTTCTAGAGGAACATATGTAAACAACCTAGTCAATAATAAACTATGGTGGGAAGGGCCAGAGTGGCTAAAGGATAAAAATATAAAATTTAATAAACCGAACGTCAAACCAACAGAACTGGAAATGAAAAACATATCAGTGAATTTTAAAATGTTAAGAATGAAATTTGAAGACTTTAATACGCTCCAAGAACTTTTGAAAACAATCATTTACAGTTTAAGATTTTTACGATTTAAAAAGAAGCCTGAAAACTTAGACACAGCCATTACAACTGTTGAATTGGAAGAAGCATTAACAAAATGCATAATAATAGCACAAAGCGAAGAATTTCCAGTGGAAATAGAAAGTTTACAGAAAGGAAGATATGTGAAGAAAGAAAGTTGTTTGAAAACACTAAATCCATATTTAGATGAAAAGAATATTCTCAGGGTGGGCGGAAGATTACGAAACGCAAATATTAGTAATGATCAAAAGCATCCAATCATCCTAGGCACAAAGAATCAACTTTCACATCTCATTGTAGCTGATGCACATAAGAAGACATTACATGGAGGCATTCAATTAATGCTCACTTACATTAAATCACATTACTGGATCATACGTGTTAAGAACATTATAAAGTCGCAGATCCACAAATGCATTGTGTGTGCTCGACACAAGGCGATATCGAGAACTCAGCTTATGGGTGACCTTCCTGAAGCTCGTATCACTCCTGCTCGTCCATTCATTAATAGTGGAATAGATTTTGCCGGCCCTTTACAAGTACTGATGTCAAAGGGTAGAGGTGCAAAAAGTTATAAAGCGTACATCGCCATATTCGTTTGCATGGCCACAAAGGCCATCCATTTAGAGTTGGCTGGCGATTTAACATCGGAAGCATTCATCGGAGCATTCAATAGATTCGTTGCCCGAAGAGGAAGGTGCGCTCATATCTGGAGCGATCATGGACGTAACTTCGTGGGAGCTAATAAAGAATTACATGCAGCATGGAAAGAGGCAAATCTAAATTTACCAGGCCACCTAGCAGATATGCTCGCAGTAGACGGTACACAGTGGCACTTCATACCACCGTACAGCCCGAACTTCGGTGGACTATGGGAAGCTGCGGTCAAATCTACAAAGTTCCACCTTAAGAGAATTCTGGACACTCACCTGACATACGAAGAGTTGACAACAATATTATGCCAGGTTGAAGCATGTCTTAACTCACGCCCGTTGACACCTGTGGATACAGCTGACACTGAACTAGAAATATTAACTCCTGGACACTTTTTAATAGGCGAATCTCCGGTTACAATACCTACTCCAAACTTGAATGACGTCAACATCAGCCATTTATCCAGATGGCAACTCTGCCAACGCCTGGTAGCCAATTTCTGGCATCGCTGGCAGAATGAATATTTAACACGCCTTCAAACACGACCAAAGTGGCTTAAACAGCAGAAGGAATATGAAATTGGAGATATAGTGCTCTTGAAGGAAGACCAATTGCCACCTGCTAAATGGGCATTGGGCAGAATAACTGCCAAACATCCAGGAGAAGACGGTCTTACTAGAGTTTACAGTATTAGATACCGCAATAATATTGTTAAAAGATCAATCTCTAGAATTTGTGCTTTCCCAATTGATAAAGATTAATGTTAGTAATAACTTTATGTTCACTTTTTGAGATAAGTAATAAGTTTTGTTCATTTTGAGTTTTATTAGTTTATGTTAAACTTGATTATTGTAATTTAAGTATACAGTCCACTTAAGTCTTAATTATTTTGTTTACTTGTTATATGAGTAAAGGACTTAGGTCCTTTGGTGGGCGGCATGTTGAGTTTGAATGTGTGTAAACGCCTTTAGTTTGAATGTGTGTAAACGCCCCTAATGTCAATTTTGTATCTGTCAAAATTAGTTGAATACAGACCTCTTACAATGAACCCGCGTTTTTTTCTCTCGCTGCAATAAGGCCAATCAAACAAAGTCATCCACACCAAAACACACACACTGGTAAAATTACTGGCACGCAATTTTCGACGTTACACGATTCTCTCTATGATTTTTTGGGACAATTAAGCTATGACTTTGCCTATTTTTGAAGCTCATAATCTTTATCCGACTACTTTTACTTCATGGACTGTTCAATCAGATTATTGTGTTGATATTAATCATAACCACATCAAACAAGCTATGATGTTCAGTTTTAAGTCTGAAGTTTGTTTGCCTGTTGTTTCTTAGACATTATTTAATCGTACTACTTACAATCACGTATTATAATATCATTGGGTGCTAATTAAGGCAGCTTCTTTAAAATGTCATTCTCGTCTGCAAATATATTTAGTTGTCTAATGAATTAATACGTCAGCGACAAACTTTTAGCGTCTAATAAATGGTTTATAAGCGACCATATATTGTAAAACAAGCTACTGTTAATATGACGCAACATGGTGATAATTCTTAAGCAACTAAATTTGTGATATGTCTACTCATTGCCAGCTTTTTTTTCTTCCTGGCAAGTAATCTAACACTGATGTACCTAGTAATAGTACCACCTGCCGTGAATCTTTGACGGAGCCCCGCTTCGCGGGGCTCCTATTTTTGCGTACAGGGTTTAAAGTAACCTAACACGAAGGGTAATCCCCTTCGAACCTAACCTGTCCGTGTCGGGGTGCCCCAAGTCCACTCATTGCCAGCTTCTTTTACGCTCGTAAATTGACGCTGGTTTCTTGATATTTTGTTGGAATAGTAAAGATGATGAATTAATATAATTGAAGCTGTTCTATTAACTCGTCGCTCACATATAAAAAAAGACGCTAGGTTGCAGGTGCTAAAGAAAACTTTTGTTGCCGCACATATAATTTCCCAATATCATTGACTACTTACGAGTGAATAACATGTAGCAGGAAATTGTAAGTAGTATCCTGGCTAGATGTAAGACAGAGTAGGTAAGTAGAACTTGAACTAAATATACTACTGTATTCATAAATAGTAGAAATATCGTCCAACCTCTAGAATTAGACCTGATTGACGGTCGCATATACGAGTATGACGGAATAATGAAACAGAAAAGATAAAATATCTTATGCAAAGATAATTTGAACATGGCTTTCAATGGCATTGATTATATTTAAATATCTGTAACAGTAGGAATTACATCACTTTCTTCTAAACTCTAAAACGAAAAATGATTTTTAATGAAGCTCCACTTAAATCTACTAAAATGTTCTTCATTTATTTTAGGTGTGTGTAGTTTTATCTAAAATCAGTATAAAAGCAAACTTTTTCAACAGTTTACATCACAACAATTTGAAACACGCGTACGAACATGTCCGTACCGATAGTATTCTTGATAGCGTTATCATTAACGTCATGCGAATCGGCTAAAATACTTGCTCTGTTCCCAGTGCCGTCCATCAGTCATCAAGTCGTGTTTCGTCCTCTAACTCAAGAACTCGCCAGAAGAGGACATGAAGTCATCGTCATTACACCAGATCCTGCTTTCTCAAAAGGGGAAACGCTTGCAAATTTTACCGAAATCGATGTCCATGATTTATCATACGAGAAATGGAGATCGCTATACGATTATATAACACCAGACAGTGATCTTCTTTCCCAAATGAAATTAGCATATGAAGCGCTGGTGGAGATTGTCGAAATGCAGCTGAAAGTGGAAAAAGTTCAAAAGATATTGAAAGAAAAAAAGTTTGATTTGCTCTTGTTGGAAGCTTGTGTAAGACCCGCGTTACTTTTGTCACACGTTGTGAAGGCGCCCGTGATTCAAGTGTCTTCTTTCGGACCCATGGAATTTAATACGCAGACACTAGGGTCAGCCTGGCACCCTTTGCTGTACCCAAACTCTATGAACCAGCGTTTGTACAATTTGACACAGTGGGAAAAAGTTGTGGAATTATGGAACTTTTATAAATTAGAAAATGTCTTTGACAGTGTTGAAATTCTTGAAAATGAATTGGCTAAAAAAATGTTTGGACCAAATACGCCAACTATTAGTGAATTGAAAAACAATGTTGATATGCTATTTTTGAACGTGAATCCAATTTGGGAAGGGAATCGTCCAGTGCCTCCTAGTGTTGTTTATATGGGTGGCTTACATCAGAATCCAGAGAAAGAATTGCCAACAGTAAGTTATTTCAATGTTATCGCGGATTGAAACGATGTCAAAGGAGATGTATTCACAAACACTGAAAAATATATATGTTAAAGTGATTTAATCATGTTGAACGGAAGAGTGAAAAGGCGACGAACGAAAGGTATTTGCAAGAGACATGTGACTAAATGCTATCTAGAAGGATTTCCATTGATCTAATCGGTGAAGTTCTTCGAAAACAAGTTATGTACGAGTATATTGGTCAAATCCAGCGTATGTAAGTGTAAGTGAATGAACGGAGACGAAACCAAGGGAGTTTTTAAGAGTTGTAGCAGATCATCATCATCTGCCTAGCCTTTTCCCAACTATGTTGGGGTCGGCTTCCAGTCAAACCAGATTCAGCTGGATATCAGTATTTTACATGGAGCGACTGCCTGTCGGACCTCCACAACCCAGTAACTGGGTAATACGATACCCCTTGGTAAGACTGGTTGTCAGACTTTAGAGCTTCTGACTAACAGTAACGACTGTCAAAGATCTACAAATGACAGCCGGGACCAACGGCTTTACGTGCTTTCCGAGGCACGGAGGAAACTCGCTATGATAGATGGTCACCCATCCACAGACCAACCTCGTCAAACGCGGCTTAACCCGGAAGATCGGCCTGTGTGGCTGTGATTATTTAGCCACGAGCTCCTCTAAGAGTTGTAGCAGATGACATAGTTAAAACATAGTGTCTAGTCCATTCAATATCATCAGGACAATCTAATATAAATTAAAAATAAAGTGATAAATACGATGATCTAATATTAAAATTTTGGATTCCAGGATCTCAAAACTTATTTAGACTCCTCCAAACACGGTGTAATATATCTCAGTTTTGGAACAAATGCTCTACCTTCAATGCTACCAGTAGAAAAGATTCAGATGATCGCCAAAGTTTTCTCTCAATTGCCCTACGATGTGCTGTGGAAATGGAGCGATGATGAACTGCCGGGACAGTCTAAAAATATCAGGATTTCTAAATGGCTTCCACAATCGGACCTGCTAAGTGAGTATAAATTGTTTTAAAAGCAGCAAGTGACCTCGTGAGTTGGCTCAAGATAGCCCAACGAGCTATGGACACTTGATATGCTCGAAGTTTCTCTGCGTGATCGAATAAGAAATGAGGAGATTCGTGGACGAACTAAAGTTGCCAACATAGCCCAGCGAATTAGCAAGTTGAAGTGGCAATGGGCAGACCACATAGCACGCAGAACTGATGGCCGATGGCGCCATAAAGGTCTCGAATAGAGACCACGCACCGGCAAGCGCATCGTAGAACGTCTACCTGCAAGATGGACAGACGATCTGATGAAAATCACAGGATCATGCTGGATGCAAGTCGCCTCTAACCGATCCTGTCGGAAATCTATGGGGGAGGCCTATGTTCTGCATTAAACATCCTACGGCTGATATGATGAAGTGGCCGAAGCAATTATGGTTTAGTTAATAGTTACTTTGACTAAACCTTATTTGAACAATTGCTTTGTAATGTTACTGTAGCAGTGGTCTCCAATACTGAATATGAATATGACTGTTTCAGGACATCCAAATATAAAACTGTTTGTAACACAAGCTGGTCTACAATCAACTGACGAAGCTATCACAGCAGGAGTACCTTTAGTCGCTATACCAATACTAGGAGATCAATGGTACAATGCTGAAAAGTATGTATATCATGGTATTGGAGTCAAACTTGATATAAACACTATGACAGAAGAAGAATTTAGGAATGCCGTCAGTACTGTTATCAATAATAAGAGGTGAGTGAATGAAAATGCTATTGATATTGTAGATAAGATTTAAGGATCAATAAGAGCACGTGCTTTCCAAGATCATTAAGGGATTTTTTCATTCTATACAGTAGATGAGTCATTGACATAGAATTACTTTTTTATTTCGTTTTACAATAAGCTTGATTAGATAATTGTATTAATCTTTATTGATATCTGCTAGTGAAATTGTTACTAAGATGAAATTATAATCAAATTTTTGTATATTATGTCTGGACGACAGGACGACTTTGATCACAATCAAAGTAATTCATCATTCACACCTGTTTATTTATATAAATTTCAGCTACCGCCAGAATATAGTGAAGCTTCGAAGCATAATGCGTGACCAGCCACATTCTCCACTGGAGCGCGCCGTGTGGTGGACGGAGCACGTGCTGCGTCACGGCGGGGCGAGACATCTGCGAGCGCCCGCCGCCAACATGTCGTGGACGCAGTACTTAGAACTAGAACTAGTGCTTACTGTTCTGACAACTCTTGTTGGTATTCTGTTACTTGTATCTTTTATTTTGTATCAGTTATTTAAGAGTTTTAAATCAAGAGGAAAAACGAGAAAAATTAAGGCAAACTGATGATCAATAGTATAATTTTTAACGATGACTGTAATAATTCATTTGAAATGTGTCTAATAGTGTTCAAACTGTGATAATTATAGAGCCAATTAGAAGAAAACAAGGATGTTCACTTTTTGTTGTAGTTATTTGTTTTTCCTATCCACGGAAAAAAACTCACTGAGACAAACAAAAATATATGGACAAATAATATTGTAATGCCGTTCTCATAACGACTCGTGTCAAACAATAATCGACTTACTGTGCTGTCAAATGGCTTGGTATTAATAATATTTACTCTGTGTCGTTCAGCATGCAATAAAGAGAAGGGCTGCCGTCCATCGACTTTTTATAGCAATGCTTTTTATGCGTTTTCATCACTACTATCGCTAACTTGAGTTTGTGTATTACTCTTGTCTTCGCAGTTTATCTTAGGACTCATGTACAATCGACTAAGTTGAATCATGACCCACCATAAGCTTATTTTCTTACATACATTTGAATGTATGTAAGAAAATAAGCTTATACGTCCGCTTTCGTGCAAACAAACATATCCATGATAACGACTTTGACCTTTATCAATTTGTCAAACGATTTATTGTCAAAATGAGTCATGATGGGGTGCTAAGACAGGAATCCTCCACGTGCGCCCGTAGACCGGAGTTCCCTCTCGGATACGTTCGGGAGAAGACCAGTTTTTCGGGCCGGTGCACCCTGAGATGGGGGCAAAAATTCTTCCTTAGGCACTGTGTGCCTACGGGGTCTCTTTGCCCGTACGCGAATAGCCTGTCGTGTGGACACTCCAACGCGTGTCCCTCTGATCAGCAGAGGGCACAGCAGCAGAGCGGGCTGGTGGACGGTAAGTGATGGGTAGCTCGCCGTCCGACCAGGGACAAAGCCCGGGTCGATGGCGCGTCGTGTTTCGCGCCAAATGCCTGCTGGGGTCGCGGGTTTTTTCTTAACCCAGGATACCGTGGCCGGGGAACGTAAAGGGCATCCGAAGGAACACGGGTGGATTTTAGTCAGTAAGAGTCTGATAGTCCCTTCCGCTCCACCCAGGGCGGGAGGACTCATTTGATGATTTTACCACCTTAAAAAAAACAAAAAAAACAGACATGATTCAATTTTGTCGATTGTACATAACGCCACCGCCGCGAGTAACTTTGACGTCATGAGTACGTATTTGATTTAATTATACATATTTATTGATCTGCAAACTAGTATCAAGGGTGTTATTGATATGACGGTCAAGATCAAGGACACGGTATAAGCGATAACATTGATGGATAATACAGGGTTAATGGTATTTGTAGCAACGGAAAATCTGTTTCAAGTGTGGTTGAGTGCATTTCAAAATGTACTTAATCTATGAAACTCATCACTACATAATTATCATCGTATATAGTAAAATCGGTTGCCATTGCCTGCCTGTCCGAGTGTCCGTTCCTATGTATGCTTAGATTTTTAAAACTACGTGACGGATTTTTATGCGTTTTTTTTAATAGATAGTATAAATAAAGAGGAAGGTTTATATATAAAAACATGCATAGTATAGTAAAGATACCACCCGTGCGGATCCGGGCTGGCTGCTAGTCTATGGCAAAAAAACATTACTGACATTTTCAGTCCCTAAATTGTACCGACAAGAAAGATGACTAGTCGGCCAATCGGCCAAAATCGTTCAGCCCCATCTCTATACAATACTCTTAGCTTTCACGATTTCTCTATTAATTTAAAATGTCACTTACGGGATATCTTCCGTGATTATAATTATTATGTTTGTTTGAGTTCCTGATATTTCGACGCTTTTGCAAGCGCCAACCCGCTATCCAAGTCAAGTTTAGAATAAAAAAAAATCAAAACTAAAGAATTTCTATTTTTTTCCCCACTATATCTCTATTTCGTGACGGGGGGGGGGCTCTAGAGGGTCAAAGCCTGCGGGGGTCGCGGGACTTATCTCATACCGTGACCCTGGAACGTAAGGGCTATTGTAGGACACCGTGGATTTTAGTCAGTACAAGTCTGACAGTTCCTCCCGCCCTGCCCAGGGTGGGAGGACACATTTGATGATTTTACCAAGACAAAAAAAAACTATATCTTTATTGCATAGTAGCATTTCATTTTGCTGTTATTGTGTCAGAAAAATCAACATCCATGTATTCATAATTTCAGATGCATTCATAATCATGATTCTTAACATTTAATGAACAATTCATCATCATCATCATCAGCCTATTAATGTTCCCACTGCTGGGACACAGGCCTCTGTGAGAGGGGGTGGGCCATAATCCACCACGCGGGCCCAGTGCGGATTGGTGGATGTCACATGTCTTCGAATTTTTGGTTCTAGGACATGCCGGTTTCCTCACGATGTTTTCCTTCACCGTTTTGAGAGCAGTGGTGATGAAATAAATTACACAAAGTAATGCGCCTGCCGGGATTCGAACCCACGACCTACAACTCGTAAGTCGGGGCCGATACCACTGGGCCACCACTGCTCTCCATTCTTTAATGAACAATTAATTCCGACGAAATAAAAAAACGCGAACGAAACCGCACTTATTACTAGTATCATCTAACGCTACTTTTATGTAATAACGCGGTATATAAGGTAATGATGCTATTAATTTATCTGTCACAACAATTCGCGTCCGCGAGAATAATGTCCGTACCGATAGCCTTGATATTATTAATACTATCAATTACTTCTAATAATGCAGCGAAAATACTGGCATTCTTCCCAGTTCCGTCGATCAGTCATCAAGTCGTATTCCGTCCTTTAACTCAGGAACTAGCCAAGAGAGGGCATGAAGTCACAGTCATCACACCAGATCCTGTCTTCGCAAAAGGAGTGGCGCCTGCAAATCTTACCGAAATTGATGTCCACGACTTCTCATACAAAGTGTGGAAATCAATTTACGAAGTAACATCCACAGGAGATAATGATTTGATTCTTCAAATGCGAATTGCTTTCTACAAGATGGTTGAACTCGTTGAAAAGCAGATGAAAGTAGACAAAGTTCAGCGACTTATAAAAGAAGAAAAGTTCGATTTACTATTGGTAGAAGCTTGTGCACGACCTGCGTTGCTTATGTCTCACGCTGTGAAGGCGCCTATGATTCTTGTGTCTTCTTTCGGTCACATAAATTTCAATGTGGAAACTATGGGATCAGCCTGGCATCCATTGTTATACCCAGATAGTTTGGGAAAGCGTATATACAATCTAACAAAGTGGGAAAAATTACAGGAGCTATGGAACTATTACAGATTAGAAAATATTATGCAAGAGGTTGAAGCTGAAGAAAATGAAATGGGTAAAAGACTTTTTGGACCTAATGTGCCGACTATAAGTGAATTGAAAAATAGAGCTGAAATGTTGTTTCTGAATACTCATCCCGTGTGGGAAGGAAATCGTCCAGTGCCTCCAAGTGTTATATATATGGGTGGATTGGATAAAAAACTAGTGAAAGAATTGCCAGTGGTAAGTTTTCTTTTTTATAATATTGCTTCTAAATTGTTTGAGTCTTTTATCTTCTCCAACATTTGCATGTAATTTTATAATGTTATACAGTTTTATTTTGATAACCTTACAATATTTTTTGTCTTTCAACTTTTCTTCAAAATTTTTTTGTGTATTTATAATTACAAAACTGAGCGTAGATCACTTCATGTTTTTTTTTATCCTCGTTATGTCTTGATTGTCCAGTTTTTATGAATATTTTCCATAGATCCTGTGTGTCCTTATAAATGGTCCTACACTTTCCCCCTCCGCCTCTCAGTCCAGTTCTACTTTATCTTTGACTATGTTAATTAAAAAATTGAACTACAAGTTTACTCCTTTCAATTTATAATACGCAATATTTTCCTCTTAGTTCATAATTATTAAAGTAGTTCTTTCAATCCTACTACTATTATAAAGGCGAAAGTTTGTAAGTATGGATGTATGGATGTTTGTTACTCTTTCACGCAAAAACCACTGAACGGATTTGGCTAAAATTTGGTACACAGATAGTTTATAACCTGGATTAACTCATAGGATACACGAGTTGTAGCGGGTGAAGCCGCTGGCAACAGCTAGTAAGTCACTAATTTAAAAAATATCCTAAAGTATAAAGCCTGTTTGCAATAGTTGCAACGGCTTTTTTTAAGTGTGGTAAAATCATCAAATGAGGACGTCCAGATTGGCAGGTAGCAGATGTTATAAGGAGTAACTTAGGCTACTTAGGTTTAAGAAAAAAATACTGTGTTGAGTTCCGGAACGAAATCGCGGGCACAGCAGGTTTATCATAAAATTTTATTCCAGGATCTCAAAACGTATTTGGACTCCTCAAAGAACGGCGTGATCTACATCAGCTTTGGTACAAACGTGCAACCTTCACTGCTTCCTCCAGAAAGAGTACAATTGATGGCCAAAGTCTTCTCTGAACTACCTTACGACGTTCTTTGGAAGTGGGACAAGGATGAGCTTCCAGGAAGATCTAAGAACATCAGACTGACCAAATGGGTGCCACAGTCAGACCTACTTAGTAAGTCGTCACTTATAATCTCTCTTTTTTTTTCATCAAATGAGTCCTCAAATTTGTACTAACATTCATGGTGTCCGTTAATAGCCCTTTACGTTCCGGGGTCACGGTATTCGTTACACTCCGGCAGGTTTGGGCTTTTTTTTTTTGCGATTTTTACACTAAACCCCATCATAGTCGAAAAGGCAGCTTATATGTTCCCTCATAGAGCACATTATAGGCTAATTATGCTAAACGTTATCCGAGTAAGTGATAATAGTTTTAAAGGCAATGGTCTCGTATAATGGTCGCTAAACGGTTAACGCTAATTTCAGGGGTTTTGCGTCCCAAAGTAAATTCAACGTAAACTAATTAGAGGTTTTGAAATAATTGAAACTGATTCCTGTTTAAACTTTAGTGTTTTGGTACAGCTGAATTTATTCAAAAACTGTTTTCTGTTGGTTGAGTAGTTTTTAAAAGCATGTAAAATAAATGAAGGAACACATTTCCATAAAGTGCAAACTTTTACTGATTGGAAACCACCCGACGATGTTTGAAACAGTCCTGCACTAACAGGCGTATCCCTAGGCCTTATAGCCCCATCAACACGAAACTGGTTCTTGATCGTGAGCGACCGATTACTCGCCGTCCGCAAGCTATACGTATCGATATCCTGGTTGTCTCCCGCGGCATCGAGGATGTCCTCTACCTTGTGGTAACATAGGCACCTCCCGAAATATCCTTGTTCTGTGAGGACCTGCGTCCTTCTTTTTTTTTTTAGTAATCATTAAATGAGTCCTCCCACCCTAAAATCCACGGTGTCCTTCAATACCCCTTTATGTTCCGGGGTCACGGTGAGGAAATAAATCCCACGACCCCGGCAGGCTTTGGCCCTCTGTGAGGCCGCCGGCCCCGTCATTTTTGCTGACGCTCTTTCAGGCGCGCGTGGAACACGACGCGCCGTCGACCCGGACGTGGTCCATAGTCGGAGAGCGAGTTGCCCTTTACTCGCTGTCCGCATGCCCGCATTGCCCGCGCCTACAGTGGCCGGAGATCGTCTGCCGACGCGACGTCTGACGCCGCGGGCGTCTACCACTGCAGTTGGGGCGGAGGGAGGACGCTGTCCTCTCTCTCTCGCGACCCGCCTCCTCCTTCACGAGCATTACTGCTTCGCAGAAGGAGGCGACCGCTTCCCACTCCGACCTGCGTCCTTCTAAACAAAGTTTTGCGTTAATATTAGTAGGAATAGTTGGATAAGTATGATAGTAGGATTAATTAGCTTTGCGCACAACTTCGGTCGCGTGGATGTCGGAACTCAACATTCTTTTTTTTAAACCTAGGATTTTTTCTTAAATAAAAGTAGCCTAAGTTACTCCTTATTGTATCAGCTACCTGCCAATAGAAGTCCCTTCAAAATTGGCGAGCCCGTTTTAGAGATAAACCTTTACAAACATATATGACAGAAAAACAGACAATATTTAAAAAAAAAATGTTATTTTAGTGTATGTTCCGTTTAAGTATAGGTAATATTCGTGTGCATGTAGTAAAAAGCGGGTACAGATTATGATTTATTTTCAGAGCATCCAAAGATCAAACTGTTTATAACACAAGGAGGTCTACAATCAACAGACGAGGCCATCACAGCTGGAGTACCTCTAATTGGTGTACCGATGTTAGGAGACCAATGGTACAATGTTGAAAAATACGTCTACCACAAGATTGGAATGAAACTTGATTTGCTGTCAATGACTGATGAAGAATTTAAGAGCGCTATTACTACTGTGATTGGAGATAAACGGTGGGTCAAAGATCTTTTTTTGGAACGATGTTCCTTATCGCGCGTTTTGAAAGGGGGCTAGACGGAAAAAAATCTTACGAAAAGTTGGCACGACACTTTTTTGCCTCGCCCCGCACCTCGCGCCTGCACCCCGCGCCCCGTACCCCTCACTCAACCCCCGTTCCTCGTGACTCTTGTCGTATTACGGCGTGCACATGTTTCTCTGTCTCTCTCTCTCTCTAATAGAAAGCAAGCCAGATATTTTCGTTTCGTCTTTCTATTTCGCATTGAACAGTGTGGTGTTGCGACGATTATTTTTGTTAACTTCGTTCCACCCGGGTGTCCCTTGACACCTCTCAAGTTTTTATTTTTTAATGACTAGCTGCTGCCCGCTACATAGTGCGTGAATGCGTTGAAGAATTAAAGGTTCACTGCTCGTTCCCTGAGTAGGTGTTAGCGTGATAATATTATGTAGCCTATAACGTTGAGCCGACTTTTAAATAAAATTTGTGCCTAATATGAAGTAAATCCATACAGTACTTTTTGAGTTTATCCCGAACATACACACAGGCAAACAGACGAAAAATCTAAGAACTATATTTTTGGCTTCGGTATCGATTGTAGAAAATCACACCCCACGTATTCTTTTACAAAAATATTCAATGTACAGTTTTGACTTTCCTGTATTCGTGTACGTGAGTTTTTATATTTGTAAACGCACCCACAACAGAAGAAATTACTAGTGTGGAGCAATGTTTACTAGGCTTGTTCCAGTGAGTGAACGAAATGGAGCTATACGACTTGTATAGCTCTGTCACTTTCACTCAACGGTATAAGTCTGGTTTTAACGTTGTAATAACCCCCGGGCAGAGGCTTCTCTCTACTCCTTTCAGTTCTGATGGAACGAATCAATGTGATAACACCTTCGAAATACACACACCTTTAAATACATACTGTTATCTTTACACGATGACTTGCCTGAATTGAAACTCCAAAGAAAATCATGTATTTTATCCTATCTTCAGACAGATAAAAATGGAATTTAAAAGTCATTGACTACATCCGTGATCACTGTTTAAGGCTGCTTTTCCACCACAGCTGTGCTATGCTACGGTGCTATGGATGCGTTTGATGTCCACCAATAATGTTCATTGGTGCCCGTAGCATAGCACTACATGTCAATAGCACGCATCTTATGTTAGAAAAAGTGCAAAAAGCCTTTCTCAGATACCTCTACAAGCGTGTGTTTGGATATTATCCATATATGTATCCAACCAAGTTTATTTTAGGGTGTTTAAATTTTAATTCCCTCAAAGTCAGGCGAGCTGTTGATCAAATCACAACAGCGTGTAAAATTTTACATGGTCGTACCGATGCCTCGGATGTACATGCGGAGCTGTGTCAATTGTTTGTTCCAAACAGTTACAACCGTTCTAGGAAACATAAATTATTTAATGTCCCATTTTGTCGCACTGTAGCCCGATCCACCTCTCCAATACCGCGAATGCTAACGATGCTCAACGCGCTCGTGGAGACCAACCCTGAATTGGACTTGTTTGCTGATGAATGGAAGATGATAATGTTAGAATGTCTGCGATTCTGTGAGGAGAGAGAATGAAAGGATCATTAAATTTCATTTAGTATTAATGGCATTTTGTAGCTGTACTAAATGTATTAAATAAATAAAATAAATAAATAAATCTTTTCATAATTATAGAATACATCTTAGTTGAATCCGTTTCAACTAACTAAGATATGTTTTATATGGAAGGATGCGTGCTATTGACGTGTGCTATGGATGCGTGCTATGGATGCCTGCTATGGGTCGTCTTCCTTACTATCGCATAATCTTCATCACGCAGCCACTTAACACCGCTACATAGCTTAGCATCAGTGGAAACGGTCAATACTTTCGTAGCTCAGCCTTTACATTCGCTCAGCATATCTGCATAGCACAACTCTGGTGGAAAGGCACCTTTAAACTGTCACCGTTTGTTTTAAAATTTAAAATGTCACTTACGGGATATCTTAACTGATTATTTATGAATCCTGTTAATAATATTTGTATAATCACGAAAGATGTCCCGTAAGTGACATTTTAAAATTTACATCCGTGATATTAATGATTGCGATAAACTTATCTCATGCAGTTTTCGTCAAAACATCGTGAAACTTCGAAGCGTAATGCGTGATCAGCCTGAGTCTCCACTGGAGCGCGCCGTGTGGTGGACGGAGCACGTGCTGCGTCACGGCGGCGCGAGACATCTGCGAGCGCCCGCCGCCAACATGTCGTGGACGCAGTACTTAGAACTAGAACTAGTGTTTACTGTACTGGCAATTGTTTTAGGCTTTATTCTAGTTTTATCTCTTATTATTTGCAATGTATGGAAATCTTTAAGTATGAGCAAAGCACATAAAAAACTCAAAGAGAATTGAAAAGAGTTATGATATTTTTGCTAGATGTTGTAAAAAAATGTGTTTTTACCTTTAATAAATTTTAAAAAAAATTTCAGTTATTTTAATAAGTTGTGTTTTATTTTCATCGTCAAGATAATAATTATATCTACACATTTAAGAAGCCAATAGCTAACGATATTTCATACAAAATTTGAAGGAACTGAGATCATGAATTTTCGAAAAATTCGTGCTAGGTCCTAAACGCCTCTACAAAAACAAATGCTTGATCGGCAGTATGGACACAGATCGCGCCCGCCGCCGCGCTCGCCACCGCCGTCATGCTAGGCTTCCAGTGTGGACACACACTTAGTCTCTAAAAGGCCAGCAGTCAAATACCACGTTTCAGAGCCATAATGTCATCACTGGCAACATACACTGGCGAAACATCCTTGTCTTGAGATACTGTGGGATGATTATCAAGCTTTAAAAAAAACATTTCTGTTATTAAATAGGTAGATATCTGGTAATTTCAAAATATTAACAGTCTTAAATAAAATTCTAGGAAGAAAATAAGATAGTTTACCATAGTCGTGGCGCATCGCAAAAGTGTAGTGTTGTCGAGAATTTTATATTAAAAACTTTTTCAGGCATCTAATTTACATGATAATTTAAGGAAGGAAGAAAAATGCATTTACTGTTTACCAGATACGGTTTATTTTCTGATAGAATAAAAGAGATAGACGTCAAGACAAGGACGGACCAACGGTCTAAACACACCACTTTAGGACAATCAAAATAATATATTCATTATCTGCCTAACCTTTTCCAAACTAAGTTGGCGGAAAACAGCTAAATATCCGTTTAAACAGGAAGCGGCTGAAAAAAAGGAAGAATAAGAAAACGTTTACTGTCACACGCCACAAGTGGACACAGTATCATAAGGAAACAAAGAAATAGGACTTAAAGCTAAACAGTTTTAAAGTAATATTATCTAAGCCGAACTAGAACACCGCTCCACCACGTGTCCCTCTGTTTAGCAGAGGGCACAATGGTTGGAGTAAGAGCGGGCCCGGCGTGCCCTAACCCTGCCGCCGGGCAGGCAAGAGGAGCGTCAGCATAATGACGGGGCCCCCCTATAGAGGGCCACAGTCCTGCCGGGGTTGCGTGACATACGTATACCGCGACTCCGGCACATGAGGGGCTGCCGAGGGATACCGTGGATTTTAGTCAGTACGAGTCTGACAGTAAGGGGTGGGAGGACTCATTTGATGATTTTGCCACGTAAAAAAAAAAAAAGCCGAACTAGGATACAGACATTATACTGTGTGACTCACGGCTGCGCCAAAAAGGTCCATTTTAGCATAATGTCACTGCCTGCCTACCTGACTGGCACTACCTAGTAATTGGATAACATGATACCCCATCGTAAGTTGATATAAAATGAGACTGGACTGGTACCTACAGAAATACGGCCATGCTGCGTGTACGATGCGGATTTTAATAAAGACACATCAACATACCCCAACCTGTCAAAGGTTGCCGATTTAACAAAAACCATGTTGTTTCGTTATAAAGTTGAAAATCTATAACACAGACAGATTGTAGTAGCTTGATGTGTTGGCGTCTGTGCGTTCACCTTAACAAAATTCAATTTCATTTTGGTTTTGTGTAAATTACCGTATTCATTTTCATTGATATGTGATGAGAACACACGAAATGGTAAGCACACCAAAGTTTTCAACAACCTTTAAAAGCCTACGAATAAAATCGATGTGGCTGAAACCGCATTATCACCCTACGCGATACTATTAATAAATTATCTAGAATTAATAAAATTTGACTAGTCATTACAGTGTAATCTCGTAACCAACATAATCTCGATTTCTTTTCGTATATAACACAATTCCGAAAAGGCCTTTCATTTAGTAGTATAACGTTTTCACAATGGCGATGTTGGGCAATTTAACATTGTGTCTTGTGTTACAAATTTTCGTCGCAGATGCGGCGAGAATTCTGGCGATATACCCAGTTCCATCAATCAGCCACCAGATAACCTTCAGACCAATTACGATGGAGCTGATAAAACGTGGACATGAAGTGGTAGTCGTAACAGCAGATCCAATGTTCAAGAAAGGTGAAGCACCCCAGAATCTTACAGAAATCGACGTCCATGATGTCTCGTACGATGTCTGGCAGGCTTTTTTGGAAACAGTAAGTAGCGACAGAGATGATCTTGAATCACAAATAAGAGTTGGAGTAGAAGTGATAATTAACACAGTGGACACACAGTTGAAAGTTAAAGAAGTGAAAGATCTGGTTCAGGGAAAGATGGGCAAGTTTGATCTTATATTGACAGAAGCATGCATTCGACCAGTGCTAGCTTTTTCCCACGTGTACAAGGTGCCCCTGATTCAAGTATCTTCGTTTGGAGCTATTTGGGAGAACTACCAAGTGATTGGAGCCCCGACACATCCGTTCCTATATCCGGGAACCATGAACCGGAGGATATACAATCTGACAATGTACGAGAAGCTGTACGAATTATATTTCAATTACATGGCAGATAAATTGTATTCAAACTTGGAAGAAGACGAGAACAAAATGATAAGGAGACATTTTGGACCCGATGTACCTGATGTGAGGGAGCTGCAAAATAATGTAGAAATGTTGTTTTTGAATATCAATCCGATTTGGGAAGGAATTCGTCCAGTGCCTCCGAGTGTCATCCATTTGGGCGGTCTACCCGAGAAACCGCATAAGGAATTGCCTCAGGTAAATCTTTATATCATATATATAACAGTATACCATAATTTGTAAATTCGTAGCGATGCTCGTGACGTAAATCTCCGATTTCAAATATTCTTTAAAAGAGTTTATAACTCAGAGATAGTCGCATTTATCTATTTCAAAAGTTAAATCGGCCTCTAAGGGTAGAAAAAAAGGAATTCATTATCAATTTTTCTACAGGATCCAATTCTGTTAAAATAAAGTTAACATAGTTCTGAGGACACTAGAATATAACAGAGATTTGGAAAAGTTAAAATTATTGCGTCTCCATCATCACATCAACTCCAGATCCTTGTAATGTTGAAAAGTTAGTTCCAGGAGGTCCTCACCAGTTAACAACAATTATATAGTGTTTGAGCTCATTTCATATAACTTGATGAGAACTTTAGATCTTGCTGGGGTAACATTGAAATGGAAGTTCTGGGGATGGACACATAAGGTAGGAGTATGAGGTCCTCAACAGTTAACTCAGCTTTGGGCTCATATTTCACTGATATTTATGAGAACTTTCGCCATATCTCAATAGTTCCGTTGTCTAGTTCCATTTTGAAATAACTGGATCTTTTTTTCCAGTAGTTCCATGGAACTAAAATACCTTTTCACCTAATCCCATTAGTTCCATTAAGTAGTTTAGAAACATTCCCTTTTGATGTTTTGGTAAGTTAAAACTTTTAATGGTAAGATTTTCATTCATAACTATTTAAAAACATACCACCTTGAACTTATGCCAGCGCAGTACTTTTATTGGTTAGTCACATTCTTTCAGAAAACAAAAAAAAAAACAGAATGCCAGTGTCCATGGAATTACTGGGATGAGAAAATTTCAGTTATTCCATTTCTAAAAAAAACTCTAGTTTTATGGAACTCAGAGAGAAAAAAAATCTTAATAGCTTCATTATGGAACTAGTCAATGGAACGTCTTCTGGGATACGGCCAGAACTTTAGACCTAGCTATAACATAATCTTGAACAAAATCACTAATCATTATATAAACTCTTTTCAGGATCTAAAATCATATTTAGATTCATCGAAGCATGGCGTCATATACATCAGTTTTGGTACTAATGTGAAACCCAGTCTACTTCCTCCGGAGAAGATTCAGACGCTGGTGAAAGCCTTCTCCAAGATGCCCTACGATGTCCTTTGGAAGTGGGACAAGGACGAACTGCCTGGAAAGTCTGCTAACATCAGGATATCAAAATGGCTGCCGCAATCAGATCTACTAAGTAAGTTTTAGGAGGTAACACGGAATGTAGTGTAGTGACACCCATTCACGGATCGACTTACATGATCCTGGCGTTACCTCGCAAGTTCTTTTCTAAGCCCCAGGCAGAGGCTCCATGGACAAAATCATCAAATTCATCTTCTCTCTTTTTCAGAACACCCCAAAATCAAACTGTTTGTAACACAAGGAGGTCTACAATCAACAGACGAGGCCATCACAGCAGGAGTACCTCTGATTGGTGTACCGATGTTAGGAGATCAATGGTACAATGCTGAAAAGTATGAACATCACAAAATTGGAGTGAAACTTGAATTGGAATCTCTCAGTGAAGAATGCGTTACGAATGCTATCAATAAAGTTATTAGTGATGACAGGTAAATTGAATTCGAAAAGATGATCGAAAAGTCCAAAATGAAATTGACAACGAAAATCTGTGTTACGAAAGTCTATGTGTTGGGTCGTGTTGAGATAGAAATATGAAACTTAACAATTTTTAGGCCAGCCACGCACTGCTGAGTTTTTATTTCTTTGTCGAGTGCTATGAAGACATAACGAGCATATGGAAGGCCTTTGATTGTGACAAACAGTTTTTAGCAACCTAATACATTTGACAGGGAAACAAGAAATCTCCGTAACAAAAAAAAATCCAGTGATCGTTAGCTTTGTGACTTTAACAAATCAATATGGGCATATTGATTCAAGCTTAATGGGCATTAAGCTTGACAAAATATGCAGTTAATAGAAAAGTAACAATTTTATCTTCTCCTTTCAGCTACCGCAAGAACATCGCCCACCTTCGAACTTTAATGCTGGATCAGCCCATGAAGCCACTGGACAAAGCAATATGGTGGATAGAGCATGTGTTGCGTCACGGTGGAGCTAAACATCTCCGGGCGCCTGCCGCTAACATGTCATTGGCCAAATACTTGGAATTTGAACTCATTGCTGTTGTGTTAGGGGCTTTATTGTCCGCATTTTTACTAGTAGCAGGCATTGGCTACAGTTTGTATAAGTTTGTCACTAATAAGTACATTATAAAGGGTAAAGTAAAAAGTAATTAGTTAATTGTTAATAAGATTTTTTCTGTGGAAAGAAAAATACGACCGGGAGCAGGATTTGAATTTACATCCGAAGCTCTTTCCAACCGCAATTGAAGTTTCCTTTCCACAAATAAAACGCATTATAGACTGCTAAAATTTTGCAATTCAGGACGTAGCTTGTAGGCGTTTATTAAAGGGTATATAATTATAAGACAAAATGCTGATAGTATTTGTGATAAGTAATAAAGCTGATGTGCTGGAATGCAATAATTATAGAGGATAATTGAAGTTTTCTTCCCACAAACAAAACGCATCAACGCCTGCATCTTTAACTGCTAATATCTTGCAATTTAGGATGTAGGCGCTAATTAATGCGTATAAAAATATTGGACAAAATGTTGATAGTGTTTGTGGTAGATAATAAAGGTAATGTTTTGGAATGCAATATTATAGATAGAGCATACAATATTAAGATTTGGGAGAAAGTTGTTGAAAGGCGACTGAGACAGGAGAGCGATATTTCACAGAACCAATTCGGTTTTAAGAGGAAACAGCAAGGGCTGGAGAATTGAAAAATAGGTATTTGTAAAATCTATTGCTGTCGCACAGTGCCCACAACAGAGTTACAGAGCGCGAAGGAGACAACTGCAGCTTGGACCGAAAATACCTTAAAAATGGCACAAAATCAACGATTCGTAGTCCCCTGATTACTCCTCCAAAACTTAACCGATTTCACTACTTTTTCCTTAAAAAAATAAAGAAAGGCATTGGCCGTGTTCCTATGTTTTCCTTTTTTTATATAATCTCGTCAAATTTGTTTACTGATTATTTGAACACAGCGGAAAATCTGGCCATTTTTTTAGGATTTTGAATGTTCATATCTCTTTTCATAATTAATTTATGGGAAAAAGGAAAACATAGAGACATGCCAATAATAGTGGTCATAGATTTTTTGTAAAAAAATTATTGCTCTACTGGCATTATCCAAGGAGAAAACAGGGGACTACATTTGTATAGAGAAACGGCCGTGCTGTTTCCTCTTAAGCCTGGTCGCGGTTCGACGGATGCCATCTTTACTATCCGCCAACACTGTGCGGGAAAAACAGAGGTGTGCATAAAACTTGCACATTGTGTTCGTTGAACTCGAAAAAGCATTCGACCGGGTGCCCCGTGAGGTTCTGTTGTGGGTCTATAAGGAGAAAAATGTGCCTGTGAAGTTTGTGCAGTTGATCCGAGCTATGTACAGTCGATGCAGTACCCAAGTCATGTCTTCAATGGGTACTGTTGGTAGCTTCATTGTGGCAACGGTACGACGTTGGCCTGAAAGTAAACAAAATCAAAACAAAATATTTGTTTTGCAATTTTGACGATCTTTCAAGTCCTGTACTCTTGCCGGAACGCCCATACCGGAGTGTTCCGACTTCGGTACTTCGGGTCGCTTGTCCAAGGAGATGGCGATGTAGACCGGAATGTAACACACCAGATCAACTAGGGATGGATGAAATGGCGACTGGTTACTGGAGCAATTTGCGACCCACGGATGCCCCTCAAGTTAAAGTGGAATATAAATACAACTCTGTGATTAGTCCTATCATATTGTATTTATCGAAATCTGGGGCTGTGAAAAAGATGGATGAGAAACGATTGCATGTAGCGGAGATGAGGATGTTGAGATGAATGTGTGAAACGACAAGAATGGAGAAAGTGAGGAATGAATTTATAAGCGGAAGTTTGAAGTGGCGCCTGCTCTAGAAAAAATAATGGAAATCGTCTATCTTGGTATAGACATGTGATGAGCAGGGATGACATTAATCTATGTGACTAGGAGAGCGATGAGTATGAATGTTGATGGATGAAGAGGAACGCCAAAGAAAAGAAGGATGGATTGTCTAAGGAATGATATGAATGAAAAAGGAGTAAATGATACTGTGGTGTCTGATAAGGGAGAATGGAAGAAAAAGAAAAAAATGTAATCCTACTTTCATTTCAACAGACAGATACCAGACTTTAATAAGTCAATGAAGTTTATCAGGAAGAGTATTTAATTACACAAAATATTACGAGTATAACATTGTAGCAGTTACGACACAGATAAGAACAGTCTCTGCAAAGAAATGCAAGGTAATTGTAGATAAACAGTAGTCATCAGTAAAACAAGTGGAATTGGTCATATTAGTTTTTTATACCCTAAACTGTGTTCTATTGCTGGGCAAAGGTCTTTTCTTCTTCCAACTCTCTCCATTTTGGCAAAGCTTGCGACGCAAGCATGATCAGGGGGGGTATTACGACGTCTTAAAACCAGGCTTATTCCGGCGAGTGAAAGTGACATAGCTATTCAAGTCGTCTAGCGCCATCCAGTTCACCCACTGGAACAAGCCTGGTTTTAAGACGTTTTAATACGCCCCCCGATCGTCACACTACATAGGTTCAGAAAAACACTAGCAAGCCTTAATTAGTCGCATTTTATGTGTAACAACTTTCATCTGACCTTGGTTTTGGCTTTATACGCAAAGACAGATCACGGCAAGAATTTACTACCATCTGACAGCTTACAGCTCTACTTCCTGGAATCTTTGGATTGACACAGCTATGCAGCCTTGATTCGCACACTTGCCACGTCTTCGAAAAATTGAGTTTTCTTTAGTGACTATATTCAAGTTTTATCAATAACAAGTTTTTAAGCCATTGTATATCTTTTATCGCGGGCTCTGAACGCGGTGACCGAATCAAGAAATTCTGAAACGAAAACAAACCTAACATCCCGCATCGTCTAACAACGTTTCAGTTCGGCAGACTTCGGCACGGTGCTTGTTTTTCTTGACTATTCACTTGATTGACGTGGGTTATCATAACCTAAAAAAAAATCCATAAATTAATAAAAAATGCTATGCAATTGCTTTACCTCGGCAGTCTTCGAGTGCCACGCGTAATTTTTAAATCCATTTTCTACACTCTCTTATTTACATAAATACCAAATTTTTATAATAGGGTATTGATTTAACAACGTAGGTACATAAAAAAAAAATCCCGGAAGAAATCAGATAATCATGAAGAAACGCAGAAATAGTAAGATTTTGAAAAGACTTTCACTGTTAGGCAAATGAAGAAAGAGGAAAAGAGAGGACAAAGCTGATGCGTTCCGTACGCACCGCGTTATATGACGTCATCAGTACTGTCAGCCAGCATCCTATCTTTAATATTCCGATGTTAATCGCATTTTTGGAAATGAAGCGTGTACGCTGCACATAAATCTTAAATTTTATATTATATTCACCATTTTCATCTTTATTGGGTAAATACTGGAGAATACATAAAATCCTGTAACAACCCTTAATAGCCATCGAATAGAGTCGCTGCGGTTGAAACCGCATCATTATCTTAAATGTGAAGTTGATCAAATAATTGAACATTTACAAAAACAATAAAAACGAAGCCTCAGATAGACCACGATAATGAAAAAGAACGACAAAACTAAACGCATTTACATATTTTTTGAATTCTTAAAAATTGGCCCAATGTATATTAATATTCAATAACTAAGCAGTTTTTCAAACCCTGTAATGAATACAAAAATAATCTGTTATTACGTCATGTTAATTGAGGGCAGAAACATATTAAATATCATCAAAACCACCGACTCCCAATGACTCGGCCAATCCAATAAAATGCCATATTAAAACAAAAATACATAAATACTATACATCACGCTAACAAAGTCTGATTGACAGTGGACGAATTAATAAAAACTGACAAGTCATTCACAGTATGACCAACATTATCTCGATTTGTTTCCGTATATAACACACTTCTAACAAGGCCTTCCATTCAGTAGCATTACGTCTTCACAATGGCGATGTTAGGCCGATTAGCATTGTGTCTTGTCTTACAAATTTTCGTCGCAGATGCGGCGAGAATTCTGGCGATATACCCAGTTCCATCAATCAGCCACCAGATAACCTTCAGACCAATTACGATGGAGCTGATAAAACGTGGACATGAAGTGGTAGTCGTAACAGCAGATCCAATGTTCAAGAAAGGTGAAGCACCCCAGAATCTTACAGAAATCGACGTCCATGATGTCTCGTACGATGTCTGGCAGGCTTTTTTGGAAACAGTAAGTAGCGACAGAGATGATCTTGAATCACAAATAAGAGTTGGAGTAGAAGTGATAATTAACACAGTGGACACACAGTTGAAAGTTAAAGAAGTGAAAGATCTGGTTCAGGGAAAGATGGGCAAGTTTGATCTTATATTGACAGAAGCATGCATTCGACCAGTGCTAGCTTTTTCCCACGTGTACAAGGTGCCCCTGATTCAAGTATCTTCGTTTGGAGCTATTTGGGAGAACTACCAAGTGATTGGAGCCCCGACACATCCGTTCCTATATCCGGGAACCATGAACCGGAGGATATACAATCTGACAATGTACGAGAAGCTGTACGAATTATATTTCAATTACATGGCAGATAAATTGTATTCAAACTTGGAAGAAGACGAGAACAAAATTATAAGGAGACATTTTGGACCCGATATACCTGATGTGAGGGAGCTGCAAAATAATGTAGAAATGTTGTTTTTGAATATCAATCCGATTTGGGAAGGAATTCGTCCAGTGCCTCCGAGTGTCATCCATTTGGGCGGTCTACCCGAGAAACCGCATAAGGAATTGCCTCAGGTAAATCTTTATACCATATATATAAAAGTATACCATAATTTGTAAATTCGTAGCGATGCTCGTGACGTAAATCTCCGATTTCAAATATTCTTTAAAAGAGTTTATAACTCAGAGATAGTCGCATTTATCTATTTCAAAAGTTAAATCGGCCTCTAAGGGTAGAAAAAAAGGAATTCATTATCAATTTTTCTACAGGATCCAATTCTGTTAAAATAAAGTTAACATAGTTCTGAGGACACTAGAATATAACAGAGATTTGGAAAAGTTAAAATTATTGCGTCTCCATCATCACATCAACTCCAGATCCTTGTAATGTTGAAAAGTTAGTTCCAGGAGGTCCTCACCAGTTAACAACAATTATATAGTGTTTGAGCTCATTTCATATAACTTGATGAGAACTTTAGATCTTGCTGGGGTAACATTGAAATGGAAGTTCTGGGGATGGACACATAAGGTAGGAGTATGAGGTCCTCAACAGTTAACTCAGCTTTGGGCTCATATTTCACTGATATTTATGAGAACTTTCGCCATATCTCAATAGTTCCGTTGTCTAGTTCCATTTTGAAATAACTGGATCTTTTTTTCCAGTAGTTCCATGGAACTAAAATACCTTTTCACCTAATCCCATTAGTTCCATTAAGTAGTTTAGAAACATTCCCTTTTGATGTTTTGGTAAGTTAAAACTTTTAATGGTAAGATTTTCATTCATAACTATTTAAAAACATACCACCTTGAACTTATGCCAGCGCAGTACTTTTATTGGTTAGTCACATTCTTTCAGAAAACAAAAAAAAAAAACAGAATGCCAGTGTCCATGGAATTACTGGGATGAGAAAATTTCAGTTATTCCATTTCTAAAAAAAACTCTAGTTTTATGGAACTCAGAGAGAAAAAAAATCTTAATAGCTTCATTATGGAACTAGTCAATGGAACGTCTTCTGGGATACGGCCAGAACTTTAGACCTAGCTATAACATAATCTTGAACAAAATCACTAATCATTATATAAACTCTTTTCAGGATCTAAAATCATATTTAGATTCATCGAAGCATGGCGTCATATACATCAGTTTTGGTACTAATGTGAAACCCAGTCTACTTCCTCCGGAGAAGATTCAGACGCTGGTGAAAGCCTTCTCCAAGATGCCCTACGATGTCCTTTGGAAGTGGGACAAGGACGAACTGCCTGGAAAGTCTGCTAACATCAGGATATCAAAATGGCTGCCGCAATCAGATCTACTAAGTAAGTTTTAGGAGGTAACACGGAATGTAGTGTAGTGACACCCATTCACGGATCGACTTACATGATCCTGGCGTTACCTCGCAAGTTCTTTTCTAAGCCCCAGGCAGAGGCTCCATGGACAAAATCATCAAATTCATCTTCTCTCTTTTTCAGAACACCCCAAAATCAAACTGTTTGTAACACAAGGAGGTCTACAATCAACAGACGAGGCCATCACAGCAGGAGTACCTCTGATTGGTGTACCGATGTTAGGAGATCAATGGTACAATGCTGAAAAGTATGAACATCACAAAATTGGAGTGAAACTTGAATTGGAATCTCTCAGTGAAGAATGCGTTACGAATGCTATCAATAAAGTTATTAGTGATGACAGGTAAATTGAATTCGAAAAGATGATCGAAAAGTCCAAAATGAAATTGACAACGAAAATCTGTGTTACGAAAGTCTATGTGTTGGGTCGTGTTGAGATAGAAATATGAAACTTAACAATTTTTAGGCCAGCCACGCACTGCTGAGTTTTTGTTTCTTCGTCGAGTGATATGAACATACTCGTATTACGAGCATATGGAAGGCCTATGATTGTGACAAACAGTTTTTAGCAACCTAATACATTTGACAGGGAAACAAATAGGTAGTCTCCGTACCAATAAGTTTTCAAGTGATCGTTAGCTTTGTGACCAAATCAATATGCCCAATATGCTTGACAAAACAAAACGTAACATTGTACTTGATTTGCAAATAAAAAATACAAAGTTTGAGAATCTAAGCTACGACTTCATCGACATCAAGAAAAATATGCAATTAACTAGCACTTCGCCCGCGACTTCGTCCGCGTGATTTTCGAACTTTGCTTTTTTGATTTTCTACTCCCAGCCTACTTTTTATGGGATAATTTTGGAAAATCTAAATCAATATCCAACAAAAATTCTATCACCCCGCTACGCACAATGGTCCACATGAAGGACTAAGTGCGGAAACCAAAACCCCTAACATAGAGATAGAACATAGAACATCACCCCGCTATATCCCGTCTTGGGTGGCACCTACGCCTACTAAAAATGACCCCAATGCATAATTACCATTTTAACCCCTTAAGGTTCGAATTTCACAAAATTTCCACCTTGGTGAGCATCTACGTCCTAAGAACGAACCCGATGCAAAATTTGAGGCTCCTAGCACTTGTAGTAACAAAGTTTCATACAAACTATCAACCCCAAAAACAAACCCTAAGGGGTCGAATTTCGCAAAATCCCGACTTAGGTATCACTTACGCTCAAAAAAGAACCCCTTTGTAAAATTTGAGTCTCAAAACTTTCAACCCCCAAAACAACCCCCCTAGGGGTCGAATTTCACAATATTTCCGCCTTATTGGGCGTTAACGTCTTAAAAAAAACCGTCATGCAAGATTTAAGACGCCTAGAACTTGTAGTAACAAAGTTTCATACAAACTATCGACCCCAAAAACAAACCCCTCAGGGGTCGGATTTCGCAAAATCCCGTCATATTGAGCATCTAAGTTCCAAAAAGACACCCCATGCAAAATTTGGATTTCCTAGCACCTGTCGTAGCGAAGTTTCATACAAACTATCAACCCCAAAAACAACCCCTTAGGGGCCGAATTTCGCAAAATCCGTTCTTAGTGCTCACCTACGTGGTATAAGGAGTGCTTGTGCCAAATTTCAAGTTTCTAGGCCCAGCGGTTTGGGCTGTGCGTTGTCAGATCAGTCAGTCAGTTTTGAGTTTTATATATATAGATAGAAGATAGAAAAGTAACAATTTTATCTTCTCCTTTCAGCTACCGCAAGAACATCGCCCACCTTCGAACTTTAATGCTGGATCAGCCCATGAAGCCACTGGACAAAGCAATATGGTGGATAGAGCATGTTCTGCGTCACGGTGGAGCTAAACATCTCCGGGCGCCTGCCGCTAACATGTCATTGGCCAAATACTTGGAATTTGAACTCATTGCTGTTGTATTAGGGGCTTTATTGTCCGCATTTTTACTAGTAGCAGGCATTGGCTACAGTTTGTATAAGTCTGTCACTAATAAGTTCATTATAAAGGGTAAAGTAAAAAGTAATTAGTTAATTGTTAATAAGATTTTTTCTGTGGAAAGAAAAATACGACCGCGCCAGTATTTGAATTTACATCCGAAGCTCTTACCAACCGCAATTGAAGTTTCCTTTCCACAAATAAAACGCATTATGGACTGCTAAAATTTTGCAATTCAGGACGTAGCTTGCAGGCGTTTATTAAAGGGTATATAATTATAAGACAAAATGCTGATAGCATTCCAGCACATCAGCTTTATTACTTATCAAAAATAAGTAATAAAGCTGATGTGCTGGAATGCAATAATTATAGAGGACAATTGAAGTTTTCTTCCCACAAACAAAACGCATTAACGCCTGCATCTTTAACTGCTAATATCTTGCAATTTAGGATGTAGGCGCTAATTAATGCGTATAAAAATATTGGACAAAATGTTGATAGTGTTTGTGGTAGATAATAAAGGTAATGTTTTGGAATGCAATATTATAGATAGAGCATACAATATGAAGATTTGGGAGAAAGTTGTTGAAAGACGACTGAGACAGGAGAGCGATATGTCACAGAACCAATTCGGTTTTAAGCCTGGTCGCCGTTCGACGGATGCCATCTTTACTATCCGCCAACACTGTGCGGGAAAAACAGAGGTGTGCATAAAACTTGCACATTATGTTCGTTGAACTCGGAAAAGCATTCGACCGGGTGCCCCGTGAGGTTCTGTTGTGGGTCTATAAGGAGAAAAATGTGCCTGTGAAGTTTATGCAGTTGATCCGAGCTATGTACAGTCGATGCAGTACCCAAGTCATGTCTTCAATGGGTACTGTTGGTAGCTTCATTGTGGCAACGGCAACGGTACGACGTTGGCCTGAAAGTAAACAAAATCAAAACAAAATATTTGTTTTGCAATTTTGACGATCTTTCAAGTCCTGTACTCTTGCCGGAACGCCTATACCAGTATGTTCCGACTTTCGGTAGGTACTACGGGTCCCTTGTCCAAGGAGATGGCGATGTAGACCGGGACATAACACACCAGATCAACTCGAAATGGATGAAATGGCGACAGGTCACTGGAACAATTTGCGACCCACGGATGATCCTCAAGTTAAAGTGGAATATATAGAACTCTGTGATTAGTCCTATCATATTGTATTTATTGGAATCTGGGGCTGTGAAAAAGATGGATGAGAAACGATTGCATGTAGCGGAGATGTGGATGTTGAAAGGAATGTGTGAAACGACAACAATGAATAAAGTAAGGAATGAGTTTATAAGGGGAAGTTTGAAAGTGGCGCCAGCTACAGAAAAAATAATGGAAATCGTCTATCTTGATATAGACATGTGATGAGCAGGGATGACATTAATCTATGTGACTAGGAGAGCGATGAGTATGAATGTTGATGGATGAAGAAGGCCAAAGAAAAGAATTATGGATTGTCTAAGGAATAATATGAAAGAAAAAAGAGTAAATGATACTGTGATGTCTGATAAGGGAGAATGGAAGAAAAAACATGTTGCGCCGACCCCAAGTAAAATGGGATAAAAGCAGGAAGACAAGATGGTGACTTGTTCCAAAATCGTTTGGGAATTAATTGTGAGATTAGTCTTAGCTCAATATAGTAGAAAATCCATGTTTGGGTAGCGTCCTCACCACGCTGATCGGTCGCATTACTACGCGACCCTCACGCGTTTCACTCATTTGTTATGTAAACTAGAGTTAATGAGACTTCTAACGCGACCATTGAGTCCGCGTATCGTTCGCTACATAGAAATATAACCTATACGGACCATAGATAAAATTAATTATTGTGATAATAATTTAAGAAAAAATAATAATTGCACTTTTAAGTATTTTGTACACACGGTTATACATTAAGCTATGAGAAACTAGTACAAGCTGACCGTTCAATGTGCGGAAATATCATATTACGAGTCCAAGACAAACTGATTATATACACCATTATTTTTTGTTTATGCGAAACCCGATACACCTGTCCAATATTTTTGTGTAAAGAATCTATGTACAAAATTTTAAAACCGTATCATAAAAAATCACAAAGTTATAAGCTTGTATGTATATTACCTGGTTGTCCGTTCAAAAACATGCTCATTTCGCGGTACACCTGCGTAAACCGCGTCTCCCGTGTTATACAAAAATATAACATGGTGAGAAAATTATTGGACTCGAATCACTTACTGATTCTGAACAAACTATATTCAGGTTTCGCATATACTAAAAATAATGTTGTATAATAGTTTGATATGTAGCCGTGTATACAGTTGATTTATAAAAATAAAATACATAATCAAAAAATGTAATCCTTCTTTCATTTCAACAGACAGATACCAGACTTTAGTAATTACGAGTATAATAACTATCATTGTAGCAGTTACGATACAGATAAGGACAGTCTCTGCAAAGAAACGCAAGGTAATTGTAGATAAACAGAACGTCGCCTGAGTGCTAGATTGTCCAAATGACCATTGACCAAAATTTTCACTAGACAGGTTTTTAAGTTTATTTTTGTAATGCATGCGTAGGCGACCAATTACTAATAATGACTATGTTCATAATGATCGGGCACGCCGCAATTGCGGCGGTAAGACCCATCTTTGAGGAGTGGTTGGAGAGAAGTCATGGCGTCCTTACCTTCCGCCTGACGCAGGTCCTCACGGGGCACGGGTGCTTCGGGAGGTACCTGTGTCTAATGCGGAAGGAGGATACGTCTGGGTGTCATCACTGCGGAGATCGCCCGGAGGACACGGTGGAGCATACGGTGCAGGACTGCCCAGCTTGGGCGGCGCACCGACGTGTCCTCACGGCTGCGATAGGCGGAGACCTCTCGCGCCCGGCATTGGTTGCGGCCATGCTGCGGGGCGAGACGGAGTGGGAAGCGGTCGCCTCCTTCTGCGAAGCAGTAATGCTCGCGAAGGAGGAGGCGCGCCGCGAGCGAGAGAGGACAGAGTTCTCCCTCCGCCCCAACCGCGGTGTAGGACGCCCATGGCGACGGACGTCGCGCGACGATCTCCGGCCACCGTAGGCGCGGGCATGCGGGCAGCGAGTAAAGGGCAACTCGCTGCCCGACCAAGGACCATGCCCGGGTCGACGGCGCGTTGTGTCCCACGCGCGCCTCAAAGAGCGTCAGCATAATGACGGGGCCCCCCTCTCAGAGAGGGCCAAAGCCTGCCGGGGTCGCGGGATTATTCCCTAACCGTAACCCCGGAACGTAACAGGCTATGAAGGACACCGTGGATTTTAGTCAGTAGAAGTCTGACAGTCCCTCCCGCCCTGCCCGGGGTTGGAGGACTCATTTGATGATTTTACCACGCTAAAAAAAAAAAAAAAAAAAAATGTTCATAATGATAAGTGGAATCAAAAACTACTTCTTCAAAATCAAAATATCATATTGTTTCGTTTATTTTTAGGGTTCCGTAGTCAACAAGGAACCCTTATAGTTTCGCCATGTCCGTCCGTCCGTCCGTCCGTCCGTCCGTCTGTCCGCAGTTTAGCTCAGAGACGCACAGTACTAGAGAGCTGTAATTTGGTGAAAATATACGGATTTGTTGTGCCAAGAAAGTGGTAAAATAAAATCTCGTAAAATATTTTTTTTTAGGGTACCTCCTGAACTTACACGTAAAGTGAGGATTTTTTTTTTCTCGCGTACTCCTTAGTGTGGGGTATCATTAAATAGGCCTTTAAAAAATAATGATAGTTTCCATTAACAGTTTTTTGATAAAAAAATTCGTTTGTGAAATATTAAGCTTTAAAGTGCTAAATTTTGCTCGATTCGAGTGTCCCCCCCCTCTACCAGCTAAACGGTTGTGTTTGGGGGTGTGAAAAAATTCACAACAGTAGTGTATATAACAAATTTTAAAAGAAAATTATCATGACTAAGTAGGCTTTACAACTTTACGAGTAATAGCCGACCAACTTATAAATTGTACTTGGATAAAATTTTTCTTAAACAAAATGTATCGGAGAAACAATAAATCAACTGCAAATGTAAGTTTGTCAACTTTATTTTTACAGCTTTAATAGGTATGTTTTTACGGTATGTTTTTTGGGGATATGTAGGTTTTTATCGTCAACTATTTTTAACTAAATTCAAAACAGGAGGAGGTTCTAAATTCGTCGTAATCTTTTTATTTATGTATTTTCCCCGATTTCTCTAAGACTCCTGGACCGATTTTTACATTATTACGTGGGTATGTTTTGGGGATAGGTAGGTTTTTATTGACAACTATTTTTAACCAACTTCAAAAAAGGAGGAGGTTCTCAATTCGTCGTAATCTTTGTTTTATGTATTTTCCCCGATTTTTTTAAATTTTGATAACATACTCATCTAAAAGTATACGTACTAATTATCTTTAATCCTACTTATTAGTACTTACTTGTTATTTAATTTAATTACATCTAATTATAAACTATTTTAATATTGTCCATTGATTGCAGAAAATATTAATCTTCGTTTTATTACAGCAGCTCAATAGATTGTTTAAAATATCACCAATAGATGGCGTTGTTCGTTCAAGATGTAATCTTAAATCACGGTGTTAAGATTCTCCTGCACTTCATGACACTGTTGGTTGATGTTTTGCGCTTTTTGTATACGTACTTATGTATGTTAACGATAACGAATATTCAGCTTGTGTTGCATTCTGATTGCTTTTGATGTTATTGGTTTGTTTATTTATAATAAAAAATAGTTTTCGTGGATTGGTGATAGAATAATTTGTTGTGTTTTGTTTTAGTAATTTCGTGCTTAGTTCAGTAATTATATCGTGTAAGGGCTTAGCACCGACTTCAAAAATTCTAAAACTTTTTTGTACATTAGTACATAGTTTATTTAGTATTATTTTTAACTTTTAAAGTAGTTCTATAATTTTAGGTAGGCATTAAAATAGATTATTTCTCTTTTCAGTATAAAATCAGTGTTAATTTGTAATTTAATGTTTAGTTCAGTTGATTTGATTTATAGCTTTGGTGAGGAAATTGTATTAAGTTACCAATTATTTTTTGCTTTTTAGTTCCTGGGTGTTGTTTAAAGGCGGTTTTTTATTTAAAAAATATTTTTTAAATCTCAGATTATTATTCCGTAAAAGAAGTAGAACTTTTATTGCAGATTAAAAGCGGTTTGAGGCAGTTTAGCCACCTACCAGTAGGTAGTTAAGACCAGTTAATATCAAACTTAAAAGCTCGTATCATTAGAGCGATTGCATCTAATTATACGTACCTAATATTGTAGATACTTCTTACACTTTGCGTTTAAATTAAATTGTTTGTACATACCTACCTACCTACTTACGATCTCAGATTGCTTAATCTCTACGTAATCTGATTTTAACTGCAAAGTGTTCTGTTCTTTTCTTTTAGGTTAATTATTATAGACACGTACCTAGTGTGTGTTGCAAAGTTGTAATAAAGTTGTTTTCGTGATTGCTTGTTATTGATTGATAAAACAACACTGCAGTTTACTATTAAAATATCAAAATGTACTCGTATATTTTGAATAACAGTAACCACATAGAAGACGACGTTGTGCGTGCCTTTCATGGTTTGTTAGCTCAATACACACCGTTTCGACCAAGAGAGGTGTCGCTTTTTCTTTATCCGGAGCTGATAGAACCTGTGCCTCAAGACGGACTTCATTTGCAGATTATATATGGCGGAGAGATTAGGTCTGTGGGTCATTGGACCTGCATTTATTACATAAATGGAATATTACGGGCTTATGATAGTTTATTTGATTATTTAAGCCCATCGCAACAAGTATACGTAAATTCATTATTCCCATATTTGGATAACGCAAAAATACAATACCCCAGCGTCCAACGCCAATCCAATAACATTGATTGTGGGTTATTTGCCATCTGTTTTGCCACTGCGTTAGCATTGAAAGTAAATCCATCTTATATTAACTACATTGTTGAAGACATGCGACGTCATTTATTCAACATGCTATCTCGTGGTGTATTGGAGCCTTTTCCGGCTACTGGTATTGCAAGAAGATTTGCTGGCAGGCCACCCGCAAATTTGTTCCAAAATATACAAACTAAACATCAAAAATCTGTTAAGAAAGCAAACAACAAAAGAAACAAAAGGTTTCAAAAGAGACTATTTCAAGAAATTAAAAGTCCAGAATTTACTTATAATACTCAACAAGCTGAAAGTCCAACATTTACAAATGATACTCAGCAAGTTGAAAGTCCAACATTTACAGAGAGTACTCAGCAAGTTGAAAGTCCAACATTTACAGATAGTACTCAGGAAATTGAAATTCTAACAGCAATAAGTCTTAGCCAAGAAAAGAGAGGTACATCAGCCAAACGTAGAAGAGGTAATTCTGATTATACACAGACCAGGCAAAAATGCAACTCGGAGGCCCGTTGCGCCACTCGTCAGATTCCCGGCGTTAGACAGGCAGAGCAACAGCGTGACACGCTCGCGCATCGCATTGCTCGAGAAAACCCTGTCTTCCGTGATATCGAGCAACAGCGTAACACGCAGGCTCACCGCATTGCTCGAAAAAACCCGTTACTCCACGATGTCGAGCAACAGAGTAACTCGCAGGCTCACCGCATTGCTCGAGAAAATCCTGTCTTCCATGATCTTGAGCAACAGCGTAACACGCAGGCTCACCGCATTGCTCGAGAAAATCCTATCTTCCATGATCTTGAGCAACAGCGTAACACGCAGTCTCACCGCATTGCTCGAGAAAATCCTGTCTTTCATGATCTCGAGCAACAGCGTAATACGCAGGCTCACCGTATTGCTCGAGAAAATCCTGTGTTCCATGATCTCGAGCAACAGCGTAACACGCAGGCTCACCGCATTGCTCGCCAAGATACGCTTTATTCACAAATTGAACGGGCTAGAAACAGCAGGGCTCGACAGTCAGCGCGGTCTGATTCTATACAAAATTGGGAAAACGTTACTCAAAAATATTTCACTAACATAAGAGAAGGATACAACCATCCTTGTTCATGTTGCGGCAGATTATGGCATAAAAATTCTGTAAGAAAAATAACAAAACTTAACATTTTGAAAAAATATAATGAAGACTTTGTGTCAAATGTATTTTATTTGAATCCTTCAAATGATAATGCAGAGTTTTGTTGTACATGCGCTAAATATATTTCTCAAGGGCGAATACCACGACTTGCAATAGCAAACGGCTTAAAGTTCCCAGACATTCCGGATGTTTTGAAAGAACTGACCCCAATGGAGGAAAGATTGTTAAGCCCCCGCCATGTATTCTTGAAAATAATTCGTAAAGGTCAAGGATTAGGGTATCAGCATGGTCTATCAGGGAATGTTATAAATATACCTGTAAAAATTAATAATATGGTAAGAGCTCTGCCTCGATCAATAAATGATAATAACATAATTACTGTAGAGTTGAAACGTAAGTTGTGCTATAAACATGGTCGAAAAGAACGAGTCCGTCCGGAAATAATACGGCGAGCAGCGGAATTCTTAGTGACATGTGATTTGTTTCGTAGATATGACATAAAACTAGACGATTCTTGGACAAATAGTGGACCCGAAGAGACCACTGAATGTACATGTGAATCACCCGATGAAGAGGAGTGCAATATTGATGAGAATCTAGTAAACCCTGGAGGCCCAGAAACTCTGTTAGATAGTAATCAAGATGTAACAATAGTAATGGCTCCAGGAGAGGGTGAAAAGCCAATTTCCTTGCTGTTCGATCAACATCTGGAAGAACTTGCATTCATAAAAGTTCATTGCGGTGTTGAACGGAAATTCCATAACAACTTAAGTCATTCTGAGATCACACGATCTGAAATCTCCAGACACGATAGGCGTGCTGTTAGGCCTGACTACCTTTTCACTGCACTGAAAAAACAACAAACTATTGCTGTTAAAAATAGTATTACGACCTGTTTGCGTAAGAAAACCGTCAAAGGTGCCCCTGTTCTTGCGTGCAATGTACTTCAAAATAATTTTGTCGATAATTTAGTCCAACATGATGACGGATATCGGGTCCTTGGTGGAATCAGAAATTCTCCTGCTCATTGGGAAAGCGAAAAAAAGAAGTTATTGGCAATGGTAAGACAATTTGGTGTTCCGTCTTTGTTCTTAACTTTATCAGCTGCCGAAGTGCAATGGATTCCGTTATTATTATTGCTTAGTGAAGTAGTAGATAAAAAAAAAATTACTGAATTTGAAGCAGAAAATTTATCATATGAAACGAAAGCTCGATTGATACAATCCGATCCCTTTATTTGCGCAACATATTTTGAAACAAAACTAAAAGAAATTCAAAAAACTTGGTCATGTCCAGCTGGTGCTTTCTTACATTATAAGATCACTCATTTTTATTATCGTATTGAATTTCAGCATAGGGGATCGCCTCATGCTCACATGATGTTATGGTTAGACGGAGCTCCCACATTTGTTCCCGGTGATGCAACATCTGCTCAAGACATTGCTAAGTTTGTAGACAGCATTATTTCGTGTGATGGCAATGATATACCTGATGAACTTAAACGAGTACAATTACACAAACACACACATACTTGCAGGCCTACTTCCGATCGTTTGTGTCGCTTTGGAATACCATTTTACCCCATTAATGAAAGTACAGTACTTGTAGAGCTTTCGAAAGACAATAAAGAGTACAAAAAAGCTAAAGAAATGTCAAAGGTCATCCAAGAAAAAATGCAAAATATTCCTGAAGAAATAGAAACGTTTGAAAATTTTTTGGACTGGATTGGCGTTAATTTCGAAGATTACATTTTAGCCATTAGAAGTTCATTAAAACGACCTACAGTTGTTCTGAAACGAAGACCGCAGGATGTATTTATTAATCCTTTTAGTAAAAAAATTCTAACTTTACATAAAGCCAACATGGATATACAGTTTATATTAGATCCGTTTGCGTGCGCAGTTTACACAGTTGACTACATTAATAAGGCTGATAGAGGGATGTCACGTCTTTTGCGTGAAGCTCTGGACGAAGCGAAAAAAGGCAACAAAAGCATAAAAGAGTCATTACGGTCAGTGTCAAATGTATTTTTAAATTCTAGCGAGATTTCTGCTCAAGAGGCCATCTATGTCCTCTCTGGTATACCTTTATCACGAGCTAGTGAAGCTGAAATGTTCATAAACACTAGTTTGCCACAAGAACGAGTCCATATTCTAAAAAGTCATCTTGAATTACAAGGACTTGCTCCTGATTCATCAGATGTTTTTAAAAAAGGTGTTATTGACTATTACTCTAAAAGACCATTATCGTTGGAAAATATAAGTCTTTCTCGTTTTGTAGCATATTACACATTTTCTAAAAATAGGCAATCAACTAGATCAGAAGAGCCTCTCAATGATAATTCTCAGATAAATGACAATTCTCAAACCGTTGATGAAGAGGAAGGGAACTGGATTCCTATGCAAGATAATTTAGGATTCATACGAAAAAGAATGAAGCCACGAGTAATAAGATTTTATCGGTATAGTTACACTGATGATCCAGACAACTTCTATAGGGAACAATTAATGCTCTATGTGCCATGGCGGAATGAAGAAGAAGAACTACTCAATCCCAATGTAAATATTAAAAATATATTTGATGAACATAAAGAAATAATAATGGCAGAAAGTAAACAATTCAATAAGCTGGGTGATGCAGAAATGTTCGAGAGACTGTTAACAGAAATAAGAAATGTAGAGTTAATAGGCGAAGAAGAAGATGTGCAAGGGAGAGAAGTTAATGAGGAGGCATTCGGAGGATATGAATTTGAAACTCAAATTGGAGACGTGGAAGAGGACTTAATTCCCGGTGGCAATCCAGGGCCTCAGTTATGTAGAGACCCATCAACTTTTATTGCGCAACCACCGCATTTGTCAGAAGACGATTTCTTAGCTCTTGCCAGAAAATTGAATAATGCTCAAAGAGACACTTTACTTCATATCTATCAACACTTTTCCTTAACTTCGCCATCCCCATTATATTTATTTATCAGTGGTGGGGCTGGTGTCGGCAAAAGTGTTTTGATACAAGCAATATATCAATGCTTAACTCTCTTATTTAACAGAGAACCTGGTAGTAATCCCGATGACCTAAAAATTATTTTATCAGCTTTTACCGGTAAAGCGGCATTTGGGATTGGAGGGCAAACAATACATAGCGCACTTGGACTTCCCGTGTCTCAAGCTGGAAATATTTTACCAGAGCTATCACCAAGTGTAGCTAATACTCTTGCTACGAAACTAGCGAAACTTCGTTTGATTATAATAGACGAAATCTCCATGCTGGGATCTAGGACATTCCACCAAATAAATCGTAGGCTTCAGCAAATATTTCATTCTTCTGTCTTTTTTGCGGGAATTTCTGTAATAGTAGTTGGAGACTTAAGACAGTTACCACCGGTTTGCGATAACTGGGTGTTTCAAGCTAATGCTCGAAATCCTTTAGCTGTCATTGCAGGCACGCCACTTTGGGATTTATTTGTATTAACAGAACTGCATGAGATAATGCGCCAAAAAGATGATGCTGCTTTTGCCACGGCATTGAATAATATGGCAAGTGGGTCGATGACACCTGAAGATATCAATTTAATGAAAAGTCGTTGTTTCAGTAATTCCTCGCTTCCAAACTCATGTGAGGGTGCAGTTCATTTATACAGCAGTAACCGTGAAGTAGATGATCATAATAATACAGTTCTGTCAACGATAACTTCTGAAGGAGCGTTATCCCGGGCTGTGGATATTGTGTGTGGCGAATCAAATTCGACTATGAAAGCTAAAGCTCTAGATACAGTGGCCAAGTTACCTACTCAACAAACCTATGGCCTACCTAGAAATATTACGTTAAAAGTCGGAGTAAAATATATGATAACCGTTAACATTGATACATCAGACGGATTAGTGAATGGATCTACAGGAAAGCTTACTGCAATTGATTTTGCTATAAATAAAACTACTGGTGAAAGGAGACCGCTTCGAATTTGGTTATATTTTGATAATATAAATATAGGGAAGTTAAAAAGGATACGGAGCTGTACATCTCTCACTCGTTACAAGACAAGATTAAAAAATAATTGGACTCCAATTGAGCCAGTGACGTACACTGTGAAAAGATATAAATCTTCTAATTTGCAAGTTCGTCGCAGTCAATTCCCACTGGTTCCAGCTGAAGCTGTTACTATACACAAAAGCCAGGGTTCCACATTAGAAAAAGTAGTCGTACATATAAAACCCAATATTTTGAGGTCAATGTTATACGTCGCTTGCTCACGTGCCACTTGCGCTCAAGGATTATTTATTGTGACTGAAACTTTTCGTCCTCCATGTCCTCCATCTGACCATGATTCCGTTGTGATGGAAATGAGAAAGTTACGACTGAATCCTTTAATTCCTATATATCGGTTTTTGAGAGAGCCCCGCAGATCTTGTCAAATTATGTTCCATAACGTACAATCATTACGTAAACACTTGCAGGACATAGTAAGCGATCCTCAGATAATGGCCTCGGATATTTATTTAGCAGTCGAAACTTTCAGCTGCCTTCAAGATTCCTTCAATCTAGCCAATTTTAAAGAAATAATTAGAATAGATGGCCCTAAACCCTCCTCTTCGAACCCCGGTTTTGGTGTATGCGCATGGGCAAATCTCAATATTAAATATTTCAACCCGCAATCTTACTGCGAGACTATTGGAAGTGAGCATTGTGAAGCAGTATCTATAGAAGTAAATAATGTGAAGATAGTAGCCTTGTATAGATCATGCAAATGCCCTAACAGTGTCGCAGTAAGTTTTGTAAGCAATTTGTTATCCCATAACAGCCGCAGCCCTTGCATAATATTTGGGGATTTTAACGAAAATTACCTATGTGACGACAATACTGCAGTTTTCAAATTATTACGTGACGCTGGTTATAAATCTCTATTACAGCCGCTTCCCTCTACACGCGGTGGTACGCAAATAGATAACATCTTTTGCAACTTTAACTGTGAAGTTGGTTTTTATAACTCATTCTACAGCTACCATCGTCCTTTATGGGCCCGTTTTTAGGGCTCATGTACACGACGCCGCCGCCGCGCCGCCACCGCTCCGCCACCGCGCCTCTAGGCTGTGTACACAGTCGCTACCGCGCCGCCGCCGCTCCGCCTCCGCGCCGCCGCCGCGCTGGCACCGCGAATCCAATTTGCTAGTGTTTTATTATCTGAAAAAGGAGGTGTCTCATTTCGGCCATAATGTTTTTTTTAATTTTTATTCGCGGATAACTTCTTTGTTCATGAACCGGTTTTGATGATTCTTTTTTTGTTGGAAAGAAGATATTTCTTACTATTTAACTCCACTCGATTTCTCTGGTCTTCCTTTGAAATACCTTTTTCCAACAAAAAAAGAATCATTAAAACCGATTCATAAACGAAGAAGTTATCCTTGAACAATAAAAAAAACATTATATGGCCGTGAGAATGAGAAATCTCCTTTGTTAGATAAATAAAACACTAGCGAATGGCATCGCGGTGGCGGCGCGGAGGCGGCGCGGCGGCGGAGCGGCGGCGGAGCGGCAGCGGAGCGGCGGCGGAGCGGCAGCGGAGCGGCGGCGGCGCGGTAGCGACCGTATACACAGCCTAGAGGTGCGGTAGCGGCGCGGCGGCGGCGCGGCGGCGGCGTCGTGTACATGAGCGCTTAGACGTTATGACTTGTTTTCTAAACTGAACGGTTTGCGCGAGAAACACTTCCAAAGTGGTAAAATGAGTCGTCGTCCCCCCTGTAACTTCTAAAAAATAATAAAATAAAAAAAGATGATGTACATTACAATGAAAACTTCAATTGAAAATTGGTTTGAACGAGATCAAGCAATTAGTTTTTTTTTAATGCGTCATAAATCGTAAACGGCAATTTGCCTTGCAAAGTTACAACCAACTCCAAGAACTTTTATGTTATGTTACTTGCTGCTACGGAACCCTTTATGGGCGAGTCCGACTCGCACTTGGCCGGTTTTTCTTATTTATTTTCCCCGATTTCTCAAAGACTCCTGGACCGATTTTGAAAATTCTTCTTTTTAAAATTAAATTCAGCGAATCAGTTTAGTTAGTTCGCATAAGTATTTTGATGGGCAACTACGGAACCCTACACTGTGCGTGGCCCGACACGCACTTGGCCGGTTTTTTAAGTTTAAAAATGGAGGTTGAACAAAATACCACTACCGAAATTACGAATGTGGACTTAGAACAAAACTGCACTGCGCTTGCACAAATTGCAAAATCTTCCGTCAGTGCTTTTTTGTTCAAGCTACCACCCGAGCGCTTACGTCATGCCTATAGCGAGCTGTGATTGGCTATTAAAGCTGGAGGTTGACCAAACAAGCACGCAATAACCAAATCGTGGAGGTTGGATTATTAAGCAGGGAATTAATATTTTTTCGCTGTGACAAAAAAACTTTTAACTTAAAAAACAGCCCTTTTGTTTGGGAAATTTAACCTTATCGTTAGTGTTATAACACGGATTTTTGTCCGTTGATCATCCTGCATTTATAACTCATTTTTGGTCAAAATGGTCGGTTGAACAATCTAGCACTCGGGCGACGAGAAGTCATCAGTAAAACAAGTGGGATTGGTCATATAAGTTTTTATGGCCCATACTGTGTTGCATTGCTGGGCAAAGGTCTTTTTTCCTTCCGACTCTCTCTATTTTGGCAAAGCTTGCGACTCAAGCTTGATCATGAGCAATATGAGCATGTTGTATTACGACGTCTTAAAACGAGGTTTATTCCGGCGAGTGAAAGTGACAGAGCTATTATATACAAGTTGTCTAGCGCCATCCCGTTCACCCACTGGAACAAGCCTTAAGACGTTGTAATACGCCCCTAGATCGTCACACTACATAGGTTCAGATTAAACACTAACTAGCCTTGAATAGTCACATTTTATGAGTAACAACTTTCATCTGACCTTGGTTTTGGCTTTGGATGCAAAGACAGATCAAAAAAATTTACTACCAATTCCGACAGATCAGCTCTACTTCCTGGAATCTTTGGATAGACACGACAATGAAAAGCCCTTTTTTCACACTTTTTACATCTTCTTGGAAAATTAAGTTTTACTTTAGGTGCTATATTCAAGTCTTATCAATAACAAGTTTTAAAGCTATTGTATACCTTTTTTCGCGGGCTCTGAGCGCGGTGACCGAATCAAGAAATTCTGTAACGAAAATAAACCTAACATCCCGCATCGTCTAACGTCGTTTCAGTTCGGCAGACTTCGTCACGATGTTTTTTTTTCTTGACTACTCACTTGATTGACGTGGGTTATCATAACCTAAAAAAAAACCATAAATAAATAAAAAATTCTATGCAATAGCTTTACTTCGGCAGTCCCCGAGTGCCACGCGTAATGTTTTAATGCATTTTCTAAACTCTCTTATTTACATAAATATCAAATTTTTATAATAGGATATTAATTTAACAACGTACATAAAAAAATTGCCCGGAAGAAATCAAATAGTAATGACGAAACGCAGAATTGGTAAGATTTGGAGAAAACCATCACTATTAGGGGCATAAGAAAAGAGGGAAAGAGAGGACAAAGCTGGTCGCACCTTTATCAGCACAATACGTGCCGTACCCACCACCTTATAAGACGTCATCAGTACTGTCAGCCAGCATCCTAACTTTAATATTCCGATGTTAATGGAATTTTCGGAAATGCGACGTGTACGGTGAAATCTTAAATTGTACATTCACCATTTTCATCTTTATTGGGTAAATACTGGAAGCGAGAATACATAAAATCCTGTAACAACCCTTAATAGCCATCGAATGGAGTCGCTGCGGTTGAAACCGCATCATTATCTTATGTGAAGTTGATCAAATAATTGAACATTTACAAAAACAATACAAACGAAGTCTCAGATAGACCACGATAATGAAAAAGAACGACAAAAACGGATTTCCATAATTTTTGAATTTTCAAAAAATTGCCCAAAGTATATAAGTATTCAATAACTAGGCAGTTTATCAAACCCCGTAATGAATACAAAAATAATCTGTTATTACATCATGTCAATTGAGGGCAGAAACACATTAAATATCATCAAAACCACCGACTCACAATGACTCAGCCAATCCAATAAAATGCCTTATTAAAACAAAAATAATATATAAATAATAATATTTCTATCACGCTAACAAAGACTGACTGACAGCCTGCGGACGAATTAATAAAAACTGACAAGTCATTCACAGCATGTCCAACATTATCTCGACCTGTTTCCGTATATAACACACTTCTAACAAGGCCTCCCATTTAGTAGCATTACGTCTTCACAATGGCGATGTTAGGCCGTCTAGCATTGTGTCTTGTCTTACAAATTTTCGTCACAGATGCGGCGAGAATTCTGGCAGTATACCCAGTTCCATCAATCAGCCACCAGATAACCTTCAGACCAATTACGATGGAGCTGATTAAACGTGGACATGAAGTGGTTGTCGTAACTGCAGATCCAATGTTCAAGAAAGGTGAAGCACCCCAGAATCTTACGGAAATCGACGTCCATGATGTCTCGTACGATGTCTGGCAGGCTTTTATGGCTTCAGCAAGAGGCAACAAAGAAGATCTTATATCACAAATGAGAGTTGGAGTAGAAGTGATAATTAACACAGTGGAAACACAGTTAAAAGTTAAAGAAGTGAAAGATCTGGTTCAGGGAAAGAACGGCAAGTTTGATCTTATATTGACGGAAGCATGCATTCGACCAGTGCTAGCTTTTTCTCACGTGTACAAGGTACCCCTGATTCAAGTATCTTCGTTTGGAGCTGTTTGGGAGAACTACCAAGTAATTGGAGCACCGTCACATCCATTTCTATACCCGGGAAGCATGAACCAGAGGATCTACAATCTGACAATGTACGAGAAGTTGTACGAAATATATAACAATTACATGATAGATAAATTGTTTTCAAGCATGGAAGAAGACGAGAACAAAATGATAAGGAGACATTTTGGACCCGATGTACCTGATGTGAAGGAACTGCAAAATAATGTAGAAATGTTGTTTTTGAATATCAATCCGATTTGGGAAGGAAGTCGTCCAGTGCCTCCAAGTGTCATCCATATGGGAGGTCTACCCCAGAAACCGCATAAGGAATTGCCTCAGGTAATTTTTATATCATTAATATTTGTTAATTCGTAGCGATGTCGCATGACGAGAACATAAAATATGCCATAAGAAAGTTAAATGCTAACTGGGCTTTTAAGGTTGTTGTGTTGTTGGTATTTAGGGGGGATTCGACTTGGAATGGGGGTTCGACTGCTGTGAGTTTGTCTGTCTGTGGTACCATAGATCATGTATACATACACGTGAGCCAATTATAGTATGTTTTTTTTAATAATCATTTGAAATTTGGTTTTCTAGCGATGGTTCTTAGACATTTTATTTTATCAAAATCGGTTCAACTGTTTCTAATGCATCAGCTCTTTTGCCATGCGTTGGGTTTTTTACTAAATCATGAAACCTGTAGCTCCCATTTAGTACCTTTAGCTTTAATAATTCTTTATGTTCAACTGAATCTGAGTCGTAAATGGACTGTTTACCTACGATCCATTTACTTTTTACTAATTGGTTTTATACGATGTAAACAAAGATTATGATAAAGCTTCACGTGCTTATCATTGTGTTACATTGTTTTTACATAATTCTGTACTGTTTGTGTGTCTCATTGAATTAATACTTTTGGAAAACGCTTCTTTGGGTTTTTTTTATTTTTTTATAGTTTATTCTTTCGGATTCACCCGCACCCGTTTAAAATTCTCGTGAGATTTCACGGACTTTTCTTTTCCGGACCACAATATTTTATTTTTCGTAAAAGCAGTTAGTAACTGTAATGTGCCAGTGAGAGTCTTGTCAAAATTTAACCAGCTGTTTGGCAGAAAAGTTTTAACCGAAAGACCACATTTTTTTTTTAGAAATAGTTTATAATTTTTACATTTCGTTTTTTTTTTCTTTCTTTTTATAAATGCGATTTTTATGAGAATAAAATGAATGGATTTTTGTTACTCTTTTAAACTAAACGGATTTGCATGGGTACAAAGATATTTTGTAATCCAGATTTTTATATAGGAAACTTCGTATCCAGGCATGTCATCCTTGAAAATCTCAGCTAGTATCATCAACTTGTGCGTGAAAATGGTATCAGTAGCACGCACAATTATCTATCTTATCTCACTATAAATGAGGAGAGTTTTTTCTCGTTTCAAGATTGCAAGTCACCATGATAATTGATAATAGTATGTTAGATATCATTCAAGTGTCACTCAAGAGTTGCCTGATAGCCACGCGGCAATTGAAATCAGTTGATTTCAATTAGCTGACATAGTAATCGAAGCTTGTCTGTCTGAATCTTGTCTATGAGTGCATGATTAGCATGTTTTTGAGTTATGCGTTATGCTTCAAATGTAATTTTTTTTTCTCTTGAGGCGCTTGCTAGAGTGCGTGGTATGAAAATAGACCAATACGGTAAAAGTGATTGAATAGAGAACACAGGGGTGAATTGATATTAAGCAAAGAGGTTTAAAAGAACCTATAGAGTGGGCATTGGGAAAATTGTCATACAAAATTGTTGATGCCGTGCGTCAGTAGCACCATCTAGCGTTGCATAGCAACGCGACTACTAGACTGAGCGACTTTTTACCTAGTGGTAAAAAGTTTTGGATCACAACTTTCTTCGTGATGTCCCGTCTATTGCTCGTATATAGTTTAATGTCTCTGATATTAATATTTAAAAGGGATTTTAATCTTCGATAAATAAGCAACTTATTTATTCCTGAAATAGACTTTGCTCACAAAATGGCGAAGGAAAACATCGTGAGACGACATGTCCTAAAACCAAAAAATCGAAGACATGTTCCATATACTAACACGCACTGGGCCCGCATGGTGGATTATGGCCTATGCCCTCTCTCAGAGAAGAGATCTATATCCCAGCAGTGGGAACATTTAAAGGCTGATGATGATGATGATTTACAACCTATTATCACTTTTTTAAGAACACATAAACGCGTTCTAGGCTCGTTGTACATCTACACCTTTAGCACCGCGAGTATAGCGGCTCGGCTTGTGCTCAGCTTAGACTCACTTTAAAATCCTTTTTGGAGTTTGGTCTCGATTCACCTATTTCCACTGCACTCTAATCTATAGTTGGCATTATGTTTATTAGACCTCCTTACATTTATTTTTTAATAAACAATTATTCGTCAATTCCTGTTTTCTTCGTTCACTGTCAATTCCACAAACGCAGATTCCAGCCAAATTGTTCAATACCCAAAAACAAAAACTTTGCAATACGCGACGCAAACGCATAAAATAATTTAAAGATTATTTTTCAAACATGTCTATCTAAATAATCTTGAACAAAATCACTAATCTTTATATAAACTCTTTTCAGGATCTAAAATCATATTTAGATTCATCGAAGCACGGCGTCATCTACATCAGTTTTGGTACTAATGTGAAACCCAGTCTACTTCCTCCGGAGAAGATTCAGACCCTCGTTAAAGCCTTCTCCAAGATGCCCTACGATATCCTTTGGAAGTGGGACAAAGATGAACTGCCTGGAAAGTCTGCTAACATCAGGATATCAAAATGGCTGCCACAGTCAGATCTACTGAGTAAGTTCAACTGATACTTAGGCCTGTATAACAGAACGTCACTCAATACTCAAGTATTACTTAAAACTAGATTCAAGGAATTTGATTGGTTGAATTCTAGATTTAAATAGAGATCAGTGCTTGAGTTTCGTTCTGTAATACGGGCCTTTGTGAAATAGCTATTTCTCGTGGTTACACTTTCGTTTCTCGATTCCTGTTGATCTTAGTAGCGTGATGTTATATAGCCTATAGCCTTCCTCGATATATGGTCTATCCAACACGCCAGTGGTTTTACCATTGGGTGTTGTAGTATTTGATAGATATCGGGTTGTGGAGGTCAGTACCCTTAGCACGAATTTTCAGTATTTGAGACGTAAAGTAAACTGAAACTTTGACAATTTCAAATTGACAACGAAAAAATTAGTTCCTTCTTCGCACACCAGAGGCGCTGTTTCATTTTTTCATACAAGAAACCTCAAGAAACGCTGTTAATATTGTAAGGGTGCTCCCACATCTATCGACGCGGAATCAGCTTTTTCCGTCGCCCTTTCTCTTTATGTCGCTTAGAACTGCCATTTGCTAGACCTAGACAGAAAGCAAAATGCGATCGAAAATGAAGTGAGAAGAAGTGGAATGCAATATTATTTTATCTAATAATAAAAAAGTATTTCAAGAAATTGTGAAATATGTATGCGAATTTGAGATTTAATAGCCTTCAATATTTTGTCTACAAAGATACATTAATGTTCGTCTTAACATCGTCAAGTCATGATGAGTAGATAATTATGAGTTGAACGATATAATTATAGAATTTGCAAAGTCATTGATTTCCGTCTGTAACAGAAAAACACGTTAATCTTAAACTTAAAACACGTTTGAATCATGTGAATACGTAATTGTACAGTCACAAACATAAATACGAAAAGATTTAGATTGTTTTTGGAAAGCTTGCGTAATATCAATAACGGAAAACAAAGTAAATTTTCCTGATATTATTATTTTACGTAGAAATGAGGTCTACTTCAAGTTCCTTTCTTTTACAGGGTGAAATTTTATTAATGAGCAATATTTTAAACTTAGTCATTACTAACGATACTAATCGTTTTCCGGAACTAAAAAAACATTACTAATGCAAGTATCTTCGCTTAATATTATTTGATGTTTGTTTACTTTTCGTTCCGCGCGCGGTGTAATGTGCTTTAAAATTTTGATACTTTAAGATTTTTGGGGTTTATGTTTTTTTTTTACTTTTAATGCCTATTTGCAATAATAAGCCTTTGCAATGCGAAATACTTCATTTTTAAAGGTGTCCATAATTGCATTAATAATATTTTTGATTTGTGATTTATAAGCCGTAATTCAATCAGCATCGTGAGTAGAGCCTTAGATTGAAATATTGCCCATGATTTGGATTACACCCTGTATAAATAACCAAAAAACAACGTCACCCATACTAAGTTATTATTCTGTATCGTGTGTTTACATCATTTAAACTCATAATACAAAAAGCGAAACCAGGAAAAACAACCTTTAGGCCATTTATAATGAAATATTTGTTTCGTGAGCCAACCCAATCACTCTCTTTCGCCATTCAACGAGTTTTGTTTTGTCAAACAAATAAACAACAAAACAAACCTTTTTAAGATTACTTTCTGCATGTGACTGTACATGGGCCTTAAATAACGACTCCTAATTGATATGCTACTTTGATCTCTATGCTACGTATCTATCTATAGGTACAAAAGATGATTAGTTGTAGGTACTTATACAAAACAACGTTAGTAGTCATTTTAATGAGTAGAAAAACTTAACGATGCCTGTCGATAGAACTCGTTTCTATAAAAAATATCGCACCTTATTGACCTTGACCGGTCTTATAGGCCACATAACTCGTATGTTTATGATTATTGAAGTAACTAAAAACAAGATGCCAGTACATTAATAATTATGTGCTGTTCAATATTTTTTTGTGTTAAAATCTCTAGCTACACATCTAGATCGTCCTGCCAAAAGTTTTTGGGCCGGCCTCAGCGGCCGCGGCGTCGTCCATTCTCAGGCACCCACTGAGTGCATATTTTTGCCCAATGACTATCTCGCATGCGAATGACGTGACCCGCCCAATCCCATTTCAGCCAATGGCTGGTCCGAAGTGGCACTAGAAAAGAGCATTTGGAAGGATATGGGGGAGGCCTGTGCCCAGCAAAGGGACATAAAAGGCCAGAAAAAAAAAGATCTCTAAGAATCTCAGGCCGCGTACTAACCAAAGCGAAAATTGCTTTAATACGCTTTTTTTTACGATAACACACTTTTAATTTCGAGAGCAACTAATAAACTAATGCCATGATATAGTGGAGGACTCATTTGATGATTTTACCACGTTAAAAAAAATGCGCACTGTTACTTCATGGACAAAGCCATCTAATTCATACTCCCTCTTTTCCAGAACACCCCAAAATCAAACTGTTTGTAACACAAGGAGGTCTACAATCAACAGACGAGGCTATCACAGCAGGAGTACCTCTAGTCGGTGTACCAATGTTGGGAGACCAATGGTACAATGTTGAAAAATATGAACATCACAGAATTGGAGTTAAACTTGAATTGGAATCTCTCAGTGAAGAATCTTTTACGAATGCTGTCAATAAAGTTATTGGTGATGACAGGTAAATTAAATTCATAATAATCAACAAAATTATTTTTATGGTTCCCCAAAGTGATATTTTAGCTCTATACGATTCGAACTCCAAAATGACATCATAGGACAACGAAAATCTGCTACTGTAATTACGAATTTAGTTAGATTTTCTGTGGAAAGAAAAATTCAAGCGTCAGATGTAGTAAATCTGGAGGTCGCAGATTTTATAGTAAATCCGGAGGTCGCAGATTTGTCGAATGTCGAAGTTCGAATTAAAAATATTCAAATTAAAATTAAAAATCTTTAAGTGATATGACTTTTAAGAAATTAATTTTAACTATAATGTATCCTCATAAAAACACAAACTTAAACTAGAATTGCAAACTAAAGCATACCTTTTTTAAATGGTGACAGTTTTGGAATACAAATTGCGAATGTACCGAGACAAGTTCAATCAGCATAAAAATTTCATTCATCTTTTCTTTTCAGCTACCGCAAGAACATAGCCCACCTTCGAACTTTAATGCTGGATCAGCCCATGAATCCACTGGACAAAGCAATATGGTGGATAGAGCATGTGCTGCGTCACGGCGGAGCTAAGCATCTCAGGGCGCCTGCTGCAAACATATCATGGGCAAAATACTTCGAATTTGAACTCATTGCTATTGTATTAGGAGCTACATTGTCCGCATTTTTAATTCTAGCAGGTAGTGCTTATAGTTTATATAAGTTTGTTACTAATAACTATATTATTAAGGCTAAAGTAAAAAGTACTTAGTGAAGTGATAATAAATATTTTTCTGTGGAAAGAATAATTCGATTTGAACTTGCGACCTCTTTGAAATCCTTCTCGCAATTGAATTTTTCTTTCCACAAAACGCACTAACGCTAAGTCGTGAATTGTTAGAGATTTAGCAATTCACGACACTGGTGCTGATGCGTATATAATTATTAGAAAAAGATTTTGCTAGTGTTTGTGATACCTGTTTTGAAGTTTTTGTTTGTGAAGCCGAGATCTATAAATGTGGACTGGGATCGTGTGTTGAGTTGGACTTTTTTTGTTTCCATCTTGTCTTGAATTATCTTGATAATAGTCATGCAACAGTAATTAGAGTATCAATCAGCCAATGTACAGCTGGTAAAGTTTGATGATGACCAATTTCAACATTTGGCTAAGAGGTCAAAAGTGGTTGATCTTCAACTTTGATGAATCCATTCGTCCTAAGTTACGTTTATAAATCTCGGCTTGAAATATTTATGTTAGTTTCTATTCCTTTTCGGAACAAGTATTTTTACTATGAATAAGTACAACATATACTTATTCCGAGATTGTCTGTTTGTGAATTTGTGAGATTAGAATTAGCTAAGTGTAGTAGAAAAAAGTTTGTGAGTGTCCTAACCATGCAGATCGGTGGAATTAGTACGGAACTAGCACGCGTATCACACATTTGTTTGGAACACCAGAGAGCGCGAGCGAATCAGTACCTGGTACCTAGATGGATTCTAGCGTGGCAGTTGTGTCCGTGCATCTATCGCTTTAATTAGGACACACCTTAGTTAAAATGCATAATTGTGATAATAATTATAGTAAAACAAATATTGTTAATGTTAAGTGTTTTGTACAGTTGATTAAGTTAAAAAAATAAAATAATCAAAAAATATAATACAACATTCATTTCAACAGACAGATACCAGACTTTTTTAAGTCAATGAAGTTTATCAGGAAGCCCATTTAATTACACAAATTATTATATCATTAGCAGTTACGACACAGATAAGGACAGTCTTGGCAAAGAAACTCGAGGTCATTGTAGATAAACAGAAGTCATCAGCAAAACACGTGGAATTGATAAAGTGACTACTTATAAAACAAATATGACGTATGTACTCAGATGTCCATAGAGTTAATAAAATATAGATGTGACAATGCCGCTCCAAATACATTCTTAAATAATGTTGGGGAGTGATCACGGTGAAAACATTTATTGCAAATTCGAATTGATCACAGGCCTTTTCAAAAGATTTCTGTATTAATTTACAGCGCACTTTAAATTTAATATTTACTGCGTTTTTTGTATGAAAAAATTGAACAGGGCCTCTAGTGTACAAAGTCAAAGTCAAAGTCAAATCACTTATTCAAATTAGGCCATCCAAGAGGCACTTTTGAACGTCGAAATTTAAATTTAAAGGGAATAGGAAGGGAAGGGATTGATTCTACACCCAAACTATAGTCGGTGCCAGTTAAGATGGCAATAGCGGTCATTGACCTTTACCTAATAAGTCCTCGTATGATGACATAAGATAAGAATTAACATTTTCTTGTGAAATGATAGTGTTTACTTGGGAGTCTTAAATATTAAAATAATATAAAATCTTAGTTATAGGTGAAATATTTTTAACATTTTGATATTTTATGAATAGTAAAGTACTTATATCCTTACAATATACTTACTTATTTATTCGGTATTTTATAAAAATGCTAATTCTGAGCTTATGTCCATTAAACAAGGACTTATTAGGTAGGGGTCAATGTCCGCTATTGCCATTTTAACTGGCACCAACTATAGGAACTGTTCTTTTTCTTCAAATTAACGCCAAATTCCACTTTACTTTACGTCACAAAAAAACCTGAAAAATTCATGATAGGGCCTCTAGTCAGAAAAATCACCAGTCTTTGAAGTTTATTTAAATTTTAACATAATT